>JAUESH010000015.1:21481247-21518363 GCA_032275165.1 Synergus magnus
TGCAAAGTACGTGAATTTGATTTTTTGTGTGCTGGTGTTTATTGAGAAATACGTTTTAAATTCTGAATTAAATTGTATGTAAGTTTAAAGAATGTTAGCTTTAAAAGGCCAGCTCAAATTTAAAAAAATGTTTAATAGAAAATTTATAATAGATACGGGCAAGCTTTTTATTCAACAATGATTGCGATTAATCTATCAAATATATAAACGCATTTTGGTCCTGTGAGAGTACTTCAAAACTGTGTTTTTGTTTCTTTAAAATAATACTTCTTTTTCCAGATATTGTGACGACACTTTTGTGAAATTGACTGTATAAACCGTTTTGCGTGTAAAAATATATTATGCTGCGGATCGCATATTAGATATTGTAACTGTAGGGCTTTTACTCTTTCTCAAATTTCCAGTCTTCTTAGTTTTTAAATCTTGTTTTGCATTTTATGATTATTTAATATTTAAAATATTTTATTTTAAAAATAGGAAATTTCTATCTATAGGGACTTCCGTACAAGTAGCGCTCATGTATAGCTTGGGCTAGACTTCGGAAATTTTTTTTTATTGACCTATCGACAATATCTTGAAAAAAAATATTGACCTCTAAATGTATAACTTTATTTTACAATTTCTTGTATTGTAGGCCGTTATTGATTTTCATTGCAGCCTTCTTATTTTTTTTTTTGCCAGAAACTTATTTCAAGATGTAAGATTTCAGTGAAATGGTTTCCAAAATGCAAACAAGTTTCCTCATAGGTTTCCTAGATTCGTTTCTTTTGCAAAGCATATGCAAAGAAAAAAATCCTGTAGTTTTAAGAGAGATTCTTTCATATTTTGTTATATATTTATTACGAATCTGTGCTTCCAGATCTTCCCACCTCTATCTTTACATTATCTTTAAAATATTATCTTTGAAATAATATCTTTGAAAAATTCCCAGCCTTTTCCCAACAGCAACCCCTAATCCTGTCAACTAACATAGAAATATTTTCTTGACCCTTCAGGTGGCCATCATGAGGGTTACTACGGCCACGAGCCAAGAGGTAACCCAACCTTTCCCTGAAACTTACTTCTTTATGATACATTTTTCTCCACGTACACTTTAGAAACACAGCATAGATGCACGTAGACGTTGCATGCCTTAAACTTTAGTCGATAGATAAAATTCTTTTTATCTCGAAGGCTGCTAGAACGAGAACTCGTAAAGTAAAGTGCTGAATGGGGTGCGAATAAAGAACACCTGAAGCTTCCTGCACAAAATAATTTCCTAGATGCAATACCGATCAAAATCATTCATTGAGAAGCCTATCGAGCTCTGTCAAAAAAGAAATTTGCAAACTCATATCAGATCCTAGCAGGCATCGAGCTTCTTTTGTACTCGACGACGTTAATCAGGTTGCTTTACGAATTGATAGTCGTGATCAAGAATTGCAGTCGAGTACTTGAGGTATTTCATTTCATTCATATACACAGTTATACACAGAGTATCATTTCCTCATATTGTGTTTCTTTTCAGCAACAATGTCTGGATCAACACACTTGTACCCACCACAGTGACAGCGAGACGCGCTTATACTTCCGCTTGTCCCGTTAGTTCACAGTCTCGTTTATTCGAACGGTTTCTTTGTCTCTATGCACTCTTTGCTCATCTGCGCAACACACACATTCATTTTTTTTTCTATCATTCTTCTTATTGTTTCTATAATCATTCTTTCTCTTCCAGAGCTTACCGCGTGCACGTCATGCTGCATTCAACCCCAAAATATCGCATTCGCGCGTGGATAACCTACTAGTAAAGAGATGCTCTCAATTCTTTAATGATACCAATTTTTTACAATTTAAAAAGATCCATAAATGAAATTATTCTCTGGTTTAGTAACTCCGAAACGATTTTCTGAGCGGGGGGTCCAAGTCAATCTATTCGGAGCCACTGATTTGAATTCTCAAGAGACCTAATAAGTAAATTAAAAAGTTATCCATGCGCATCACGAGCTACTACCAAAACTAACTTAGCTAGAGCCCAACAACCGCATTCGGTGAACAATAGAAGAGTAACAAAGATTAAAAAGTAGCTATCAACACAAGACATCAAAGAAGAAATTGGAATGAAGGCTACGTAGATTCAGTCAAATGACTGGTAGTTCCTAGAGAAGTGATTATAGCGTGGTGTAAATGATAAATGGATGTCGCAGCATCGACTGCATTTTAGATTTTGAGCATAAGGTCTGATGTGCTCTTCTTTTGTTCGGTTTAAAAGACATGGAAGCGGTGGCTGCCACGGGAGTCATCCGAAAAGAGGGCAAGGTCACCTTAAGTGGGGAACCTAAGTCCAAGTCAAGAGATTCGAGTTAAGTCATTTCCACTGGCCCCTTTGATTCGAGAGAGGCGATCAACCCTCTCAACAGCTCACAGAAGTCTCTCGATTCTTGCGGACCAATTTTCGACGTAGTCACTGAATTTCGTCCCCGTGATGGGACAAGTTGTGAAATTAAAAGACAGAGAGTGGCTTTAGGGATCTCTTTGTGAGCGCGCGTAGTAAGTACGATGGGTATTTCATGCATGGGCCCAAAAGAGACCAGTTTTTTATACCCGAAACATTGCCCTCCCTGGAAGAAAGAGTTTGTCCATTTTCTACTTCACGGTGAAACATTCTTGAGCGTCATCCGATCAAAAGTTTACATTTACCATACATGGAGTTAATTATGTTCAATTTCACATTTTACATTTCACTTTTCATTCTTCGTTTTTCACACATAATTATTTCCATATTTATGTCAAAAGAAAATTGAGTTTAATTTTTTTGTGTACATAATTGCTCTTGAGGGTTTTTTGACAAATTGCTTGAAACACAAGCACTAAAATTTAAACTTAGAAATTTACATATCATATAAGACATTTAATCCAAACTCGTACTTTAAATGCGTCATGAATTTGTCTTGAAAATTTTCTTAAGATGTTTTGAAAGTGCTTGCGAATTTCTTTATTTTTTTTCACTTTTTTTTTTTAAATCTTTGTAATCCTTTTAAAAGCACTTGAAATAGCTAGCAATTTTTTAAAATTAAAATGCTTTAAAATCCTTTAAGTCTTCTGTAAATCTCTTAAAAGTTCTAGAAATTTCTTAAAAACACTTTAAAAATCTTGAAATCTCTTAAAATTCAGGACAACGTCGGGTAAATTTCTGCTATTATTGATATAAAACAATAATGATAGAATCAAACTAGAGTACCAAATAATTAACACTCATCAGTTGTTTACTTATATTTATATTTAGAAATAGTAAAATGAAATCTGAAATGTAAAATTATACACATAATCGACCCCAGGCCTCGGACTCTCGTAATTTTTAAGATTCTTTTTTTTACATTTTTCGAGTCAAGGAGCGTAAAATTTGATTCTTGTCGAACACTCTCTTAAAGCATCTTGTCATGTAAAGAATTTGTTCCCTATTTGAATAACATTAAAGTTCAAAATATTAAATTTGAATTTTTTTTTTAAAGGTCGTCATCGATTGTAACTCTTATTGCATATTTTCTCGGCTGCTTTGCGGGTTTTATACGACTTCTTCGGATATTTCTGAACTCTAGAGTCAGTCCGAGGTCTGAACCTTTTCACGCCAATATGTTCTTTGACAAATCACGCAACCCTTAAACGACCCACTCACATAGAATTCGCATTTAGAATAGCGTAATCCCAGACAATGAGCATATGCATCAGCGATGGCGAACCAAAAGAACGTAAACACCTTGGATCGGAGTTCAAAGGTCGCGGTGGGCCCAATGCGAATTTTTCTGATACTGCTTTTAGATTTGGACAAGTCGCAGTCGACCTTATCGCGTCTCCTTTTTCCAAAGGGTAGCTAATCGAAGAATACATAATAAATTGTAAATGATTGATTCGTAATTCTTAATTATAAGGTTTACCGAAATTGAATTTTGACATGCCAATAAATACTCAAATATATATTCATTTTTAGATGCATGATGTTTAATAAGTTGCAATTGTTACAAAATTAGATTAAACATTTTCAAAGTATTCAATTTGAATTTGAATTTCACTTGCAACCTGTCTATAAATATCTTCCGTAAACTTGGGAATTTGAATTTGACTATTTACATGTCTGACTTGTTCAGAAATCATCCGGATGTAGTGATTTTATTTTTAATCTTCAGTAACTCCTACGCTTGCACGGCCTAAGTCTGTGTATTATTGTGTATCTTTCTGAGTGGAAAACTATAGCTACTGTAATCTACCTCTGCTTGAACTTACACTTCTAATTAACTTTTTTAAGCATGTACATGTCCATTTGTTTCTCGGATATTTTTTCAATAAAGAGAAGAAAGAATTTAGTGGAAGTATAAACGAATTTCGAAACTTCTTTCGCGCGCTCAATTCTTTCTTTGTCCCCAATTTGCTAAGATTCATGCAGTGAATAATTATTTCAATAAAAAATTTATAGATATGAAAATCAATCTTATAACTAATTAAATTTAGTAAGTCAGTGTTAATAAAATTGAAATTAAATTCTTTGAAGTGAACGTAACTTGTTCACTGCATTCTATCTTTAGAAAGGAAGCAATTTCAAAGTGTAATGCAGGAAGCAGAAACAGAAATAGAAAGGTTTTCTGTACCTTCAAGCGTTCTAAGAATGATATTTCTTCTGGAAATACAGATAATTGGCTTGGAAACACAGATGGAAATTTTGTGTACTTTTAAATGCTTTCTGAAGTGTTCATAAAGCCAAGTCGTAAAACTAATTCTTCCAAACTAAATTGCTATTTTGGTAATTCATTTTAATTTATGTAAGTTTAAGACTGCTTCCTGTACTCTATTGATGTTGGCTTTCCTTTCCTTAATTTTCGGAATATTTCAGTTTCGTTTACTTTTTTTAACTGATGTCTATTTTTAATAGGGTCCGGTTCGTACAGAAGATCACGCCTCGAGAGAGTGGATCGCGATCGTGGAGATCGAGGAGATCACGAATATGGAACCGAGGAAGAATTCGAATACAGCGCGCCACGACGGCGTCAACAAGATCCTCGCGCTCTAGACGCCATCTAGGACCCGGGGCCCCGGGGCCTGTCGCTAGGGCGATGTCCCCATCTTCGAACCACCGCCCTCTAGAGTTTAGAGTATCGGTCGTTCGATTGAAGCTCACCTTCCTCGAAGAATTTTTCGCTTTCCCAAAATTGTTTCTTCCAATTTGTATTTCCCGAAAGAATTATTAGAAACAAATGAAATCTTTCAACAATTTCTGTCAAAATTATGTTGAATTTGGTTGGAAGATATAGTTCAAATGGAATATATATAATTTAATTGGTTTAAAATAATTTTTAAATGCGGATGTGATAAATAATTTTGGGCATACGTGATAGAGTTTATTTTAAAAAACATATCGGCATTTTTTGTTCGCTTCTATCCTAATTTCAATTCAATTTTTGAAAATTCGTCGAAGTAAGTCGAGCGTCGACATTATTTGATGAACGCGAACGTACGCAAAGTATTCCTTTAATCGTATATAGCAATGATAAGCACAATGTGGATGAGAATTAAGTGCGTAAGAAAGCAAAATTGAAAGAGCCCTTTCGAACTGAGTCCTTTCGGGCCCCATACAACAAATTTATCGCGCACCCATGGAAAGTATTCGATCGAAATTCCATAAAAAAGCGACTCGTTCACCAGGGTATCATCGAGTAGTTTTATAACAAAATTTAGATCCTTTAGTGCAATTTTATTATTTTCTAGTCTTAATTCATTCTAGCGGAAAGAAAAAATCGCAAAGTCGACTTTAGACGAAGTGGGAGTACTTAAGTGTAAACATTTTTTGAATATACATTATGCGCCAAATATGATGTACACGAGGCTGCTAAGTTTATAAAGTTTATTAGGACCTTTAAATAAATTCGAACGCAGAGAGGCTCGCGCTCTTTTGCATCTTATACGTACACGATATACACACTCACAAACTCGTGTATATAATATATCAAATATACTTATATACTTATGAAATGATCCCAAAGACACCTAAGGCCATTACCAGGTCAAATCTTTTAAGTTTAAGAAACCTTCTAAGAATTTTTCATTTTCTTCAACGCCTGCAGCGGGAATGACATTGAGATTAACTTTTTTCGTTGATATATCAAGGTCAGTTGGAACGTTCGCTGTTCTTTTTTCCATCACCGGATCTTCGATTTAACTTGCATCGATTTTTTCATTTTTTCGGAGATCAAGACCTTTTCTTAGTCTTGAAACGGGGAAGAGTTTTTCTATCCGTGCAGGATCGCGATCTTTTTACTGCAATCGAAAAGCGTCTCGTATATTACAGTAAAAACCTTAGCCTTTATAGAAGAATTACTGCGATTCACTTATACGTAGTAAGCTTAAGGATAGGGGTAGGTGAAATTAATTATATTGCCAATTCATTGATTCTCAAATTTGTATCTAAAAGTTCGTATTTTTAGAATGGTAATCAAAAAATATTGCCAGTGTTAAGATATCTTTATCAGTAAGATATACTTTCCAGTTATAAATATGTAAAATCGTATGAAGCACAATATAAAAATAGTACAAAACCTCCAAATATTTCCTTTAAAATAGCATCAGGCACTACAGATGAATGCTAATCAATCATCATTCAAGACATTGCGTAATTGTTTTAATATAATATTTTAAACACTTTCAAGTCCAATTAAAGTCCGCAAGACGAATTATAGAGAGGGAAAATATTTTTATGTTAATTGTTGCACTAAAGAGAGTTGCTAATGACAAATGTAAAAATTCATCTACTGGTATCCTTAAGGCGGCACCATTTACAGTAAATTCTTCGTAGAACGCTTACGAGATTAAACTATACCAATGAAATTTTTGAAACATGGTAAATCGTTAATACCTACAGATCGTAATTTAAATCGACTAAATTGGTATCCCGAAAAGTATATTTCTCAGCTGTGCTTTTGTCGCATGCTGTCGATTTTTAAGGGAGAATCGCTTGTGTATAGATGTATAAAGTTAATGGAGGGTATTTACTAGGTAAAATAACATTTTGCATCTCGTAAAATGTAGTAATGAAAATGGGAAATCTAGGCTCTGCAATTTTCACCTGAGTCCTTCGATATTTTTTATCGTCGGATGACAAGTCGTATTTTGCCACTAATTCTTTATCATTTTGTTTTTTCTATAAAGCAAAACTTATCCAAATTCTTGTATTCGAATCTTTAAAAATCTATAATAGTTTTTATGCTGGTTAGATGTTTTACAATGAATATTGAGTGACCAGCTAGCTATAATTTTCTTTTTGGAAATTCTAAGCTCGTCCTATATTCCCTTCCAGTCGTGATTACCAAATAATAGTTGAAAACGCGTAATTAGGCAAATGTTTCAAATGACTGTAAGGCAATTACCAAATTAGCCCAGATTCTACGTTATACAATCATATCAATCACATTAAATTCTGAAAAGAAAAATAGGTCGGAAGATTGAGCACACATTTGCACAGTAAGTTAGTACAAGGAAAGCGAAAACGATCGATTATTAATTCTTGCAAAAAATTATCATTATAATTATTAGAATCTGATATTTGAAAAAAAAAATATGTTGCTAACTCTACTGTGCCTATTGTGAAGATTTATTGAACGTGCGCGAAATGTATTTAATGTTCGGAAGATGTTGAACGCAGATCCAAGTGCTTGTTTCTGGAATCATATACATAGGAATGAAATTATTGTACGTGATGTTCTAAAAAAATAGTTTAAAAAATTGTACGCAATAGATTTTTCACACGATTTGAGAATTGGACCTCAGATCGTAAGAAATGTATAATACGTTTGTATATAATTCGAATCTGTACTTAAGATGTTCAAACCGACGATTAGAAATCGCTCCATTATCTTTCGTTACATGTATCAGGGTCAAGAGCAAGTAATATGTTTTATAGATTCTCGAAGTAAAACTTCTGCGATCGCTTGTTAATTGATGTCTACGTACTTTATTAACTTAAGTATCAGATTCATCGTCGGCAAATTCCTTCACTCTTGCAATTCGAATTTAAGGAATCTCATTACAAGTTTGTATTTCAAGTTTGTGATACTTTTAAGGACCTTAGGCTGTAATTAAAAAAAATTAGATACCATTTCAGATTACGATTACAACCCTTTTGAAATATTGAATGTAAATATAAACTGTATCAAAATTAATTTAAAACGAAAACTTCATGGCAAAGTGCTAAGATGAATTCGAAATCTACATATTAAGTACAGGAGTGATCAATTGACAAAGTATCCTGAGAAGTTGTAACTTCGAATACACTATTTCTAGAATTTACAATTAGCAACAATACAATTTGTTCTTCTCTCGATATCCGTGAAAGTATCGAAGTAGGGTCTAGAAAAAAAGCAAAGGCGGAGTTGCTCTACAATGTGAATCCTGGAATCCATAAAAAGCCTTTTCGGAAATTTCATTAAGAATCGTTCGAAAAGAATATTAAAAAAAATAAAAAGCCGCAACCTAATTGATATAATAGCATAATTATGACACACCTAGCCGATAGATAAGATTCAGACTTCGGAACTAACTTGATAATTTTACAAGGGTTGGCTATCGTCAACGATTATCTCTGATAGGTGAAATATTTAATATATAGATTTTAAAAGATTTGTTAAATATTGGATATTCTTCGCCAAACCAATTTGTTGCTACTCGATAAATGTTGCAATTTGCTGTTGAAAACTAGATTGATGTAGAATAGAAAATTAGGTAGGTTGCAAAAATTGAGATAAGGTCTGGCGATAGACAACCCAATATTTATTGTTACATTGAAAATATGTAAAGCTTTTTTGCTAGATCATTTTTTGAGATATTAAACAGTTTACGAATTCAAAATCAATCTTAAATCGGTATTGAGTAGAATTTTTCCGAAGTCTGATTACAAGTTTCTGAGTATAAAATATCCCAAAGAGGGCCGGGTGTATATGGATTGTATGGAGAATTTTAAATTAAAAACAATTGTCAAATTTTGGATACTTCAAATTTAAAATCGGTTGGTTTTGAAAGTTTGAACAGAAAGAAATAGAAACACTGAAAGTCTAATTGGGAACAGATAATGCATTTTAAGGATGCTCAATTTTAAAAAGCGCAAAACAAAAATGCGGCGGGAAACTCTTTTATTTAAATCTCCATTAGCTACGGAAATTTCTCCACGACGAAACAAAGAAAATTGCGTAGATAAAATATATGTTTCTGGGCTGTCCTTGTTTTAAGAGTTTTAACTGCGGTTGGCCGTGCTAAAACATGGTTTTTGAAAGTATAGATTTATGATAATTCAAGATGGAGGAAGAAGGCAGGTATACAATAATGGAGATCTCGATGGCTCGATTCAAAGACGAGTCTGTGATTCCGAAGATCTTCTCTGAAGGAAAGAAATTTCTCATAAAAGATCGAGATTTTGTAAATACTGCTTGTTTACTTAATCAAAGTTTGATATATTTACTATAGTTTATCAAATCTGTTGCCTCTGATTTGAGATCACATCGAAAAATGTGTGATCCTGTTCCTAATGTTATTCTACATTAATACTAGTTAAAGCTTTTAACGTGAATATCCGAGCTTGCAATGCTTTCTCTTTTTAAAATTGTTTAAAGTTCTTGAAGTTTTATTGGCAAGTTTCTGATCCCATAATGGTGTGAATTTGAAACAATCATTTTGTTAAATTTAGAAGCTCGGATTGTTACTTACAAGAGGGAGAAGAGCTGTTCTAGGCCTATATAGTTAACGTGTTTTAATGAATATAAAATTTGCTATGTGTACACGGTACTAAAATTTCTTGCACCGTCACGGAAGCACAGACTAATTCTCAGGGATTTCAACGTTTCTTGTCTCGAGCAATTCGAGTCTCTTCGAGGACGAAATCGTGTGTTGTGCATACGCTTTCGTCCTTCGTTTCCGGCTGGTTCGTTGGATCAACATAATTTCTTTAAATAAATATTTCGTTGTTAAAAGAGAGAAGCGAGAATAGGAGCGCGAGAGAGCGTGCAAGAGAAAGAAAAAAATATATTTAAATGGTTACAATTAATATCGATAATTTGTATCGGTCGTTTAATCCTCTTGCTATTATTATTACCTACTTGTAAAGATTGTAATAAACACTATGGCAAAGAGCGAGATTGCGTGAAAGAGAGCGAGAGAGAGAGAAACCAGGAAGGCTAAGTGCATGAATGTTGAAAGATTTTTTTCGAGTGGATAAGGAATTGAGATAATTTATTGCGAAGTGTTGTAAATTGATCTATAGCAAATGAAAATTGTTACGAACTCGACACTGCGTTCTTCTCTACAAAAAAACAATTTTCAACAAAAATGTACCTTTTGTTTTGGAAATCTTTTGAAATCGTTTTGATTTGAAGAAACTGCTTTTTTAAATATCAATACCAAGTTGCACGTGTTGTCGAAAGTCGTTTCAATGTTGATATGTCAATGCTGTGATGTTATCCTTTGAAATTTAAAAAAACCATATATCCCTTTGTCCTTATCACCCCAGATTCCGAAAAAAAATCCAACTAACAAGAGGCTCCACTCTAATTGAAAAGTAAATATTTCTATTACTGTACTCCGCATAGTCCTCGGTAGACTCTGATCATATTAAATGTAAAGATTATAATATTGTTATGTCTCCGTAATTTTTTCCTGTATTCGAGACTTTTCGGTGAGGGTTGTAACACTTGGGTTGAGCAGATTTTTTGAAAACACAAATGAAGGGCAATCTATATGTATACGAGCAATAATAGTTCTCTCTCCGAAAAGTCACGAGAACCTGAATTCCTACATTTATCGCATTTGTAAATAAAATTTTTATCATCATGAGAAACACTTATGTTCTTTTCTCTAAGAACCTAGAAAATACTTTCACTTACTTCTTTGCTAGATGTTTAAAAAAACTTAAATTTAATCAAATAGTTATTAATCATGAGGGTAATTAGAAAATATCCAGGTTTACTCTCACATTTTAAACAGTTTGTATTCTACGTTGAAAAATATACAAATGACGTCTAAAAGATATTTACATGCTTATTGGGTACAAATAAATTTAAACGAGAGTGCTTTGGATGCATGCATTATGAAGAGTGAAGACTAAAATATGTTTTCTATTTTCATTGGTAGCTAATTTTACTTTCTATGAACTTGAATCGATTTTCATTGTTTAAATGAACACACAAAACACTCTCACAACTATACATTAACAAATTCACAAGCTTTCGTACTTCAATGTTGTTTCTTTGGTAAAATGCGTATACGCGAAGATCTACAATTCACATTGAAAGCAGATAGTACACGCTTCGAATCAACGCATTAACTTTCCTTAAACAATTTAAGGAACTTTTCAAGGGATTATTATATTGGCAAAGTAAATTTTTTGACGGCTTTCACTAAAAAATTAAAGTCCTTCATAAGGTCTCATACAAATTTTCTGAATCAAATAAATACTGTTATCCCTTCCACATTTCACAAGACATTTTTTTCATAAAATTTATTCCTTATTAAATTTTTCTACCAAAGGCAGCATAGATGTCCTCTTTATGAATAATAAATATTATATTCGACTGTTTCGTTTAACTCAACATTCTAATTTAAAAGTAAAGTCTAATTACGAGGATATACAATTCATACTGGCGAGAATCGATCGATTTAAAATAATTTACAATATAACCGGCAGTTTAACGTCAATTATTCTTTGTACAGTAAATAAAAATAAATAATAATAGTGAAGACACATAGTTCGCGAGACTTACAAAAATGCGTTTTATATTATCGAATTTCAGAAGAAGCCTCGAATTGTATATTGAAAATAAAACGATAATATGATCGATTGATCGGTTAATTTCGTACAACTTTTATGTAATATTTGCTGTATATACTTAGAAACTTTGGTACAATTTTCTTTCCTATTCACTAAATTCGTACTTCTCTTTATTATGTTACACAACACCCAAACTGGTCAAGGAGTTTCTAAAGTGGGCAAGCTACTTTTTTTAACAACATATTTCGCTTAACAAAAAAGTTGTCAACAAAAATTTTACAGCTTATTGGTTTCTTCGTGTTTATTATTATTAGTTTCTTCTGCTAATCTCTTTTTGAAAGAAGAACCACTTTTACTACGTCCGTACGACCACGTTACTTGAATAATAATGAGTGACAAACACACAAAATTAGATGAAAAGATAGTTTTCATATTCGGCATATGCCATAGTGGGATGTTTCGATGACAACGGTGTCGATGGCATACTTTTCGGCAATTGTTGTTGCGGTAGAACAATTCGCGATTGATGACTCATTGTCGTTGAAAGATGATTCTGACCAGATTTCACGTTATTGTTGTTGTAACTGTAATGATGGAGCAGATGATTGTTGTTAATATGGTGGTGGCTCTTCTGACTACATAAACGATGATGTGCATCCTGCATTTGTAATCTTGCCATTGCGACGGTTATGCTAGAGTCCGAAGCCCACATACTCTGTAAAAAAAGTTGACAAGTGAAAATAGTAATAATTTAAAAGAATGTGGTAGTTTACCATAATTTCGAAACGAAAATATATTTACATATCAATAGATGTTTGTTTTTATTAATTTTAAACAAACCTTTCTTCTATGTGGATTGTAATCTGGATTTCTCCTAATTCTCAGATGGCGATCGGCAGTGGTCCATCTTTGTGTGACTCGCAAAGGGGAATCGTCAGGATGCAATTTCCTTTGGTATTCCTCACCTTCGCAAACTTCATACAAAGAGAACTGTTCGACTCGTTCGGTTGAGTTGTAACAATTCAGTAGCATTTGAATCAGCTCGTCAACTGTCGTCTGTTCCGAGATCAAAAGGCTCTTGTATTTCGACTGGAAAAAGAAAATATTTTTAAAAACAATTCAAGAAAAATAAAGCAAAGAGTTTGACATTAATTTAACTTATAATGCAAAATATCATTAAAGACATATTCTGAGCCAGTAACGTATTTATTCCCAGAATATTATTGACGATAATTTTCAGATATCATATTGACGAATAAATTTTGTTCCAGGTAGGAAATCTATACTTACTCCGGACATTAGAGCACTGTCGTATATTTTGACGAGACCACCTCGACGCATTTGGAGCGAAAATCTGTAATAATAAAGTCATAATTAATAAATATCAACATTGAAATTACTAGACTATTTGAAAGTTTAATATATCGAATTCATTTTTAAATGAATCACTTCCGGCTCTGACTGATAGTCTAAACTCTAACTTCAAAGGAATTCGTCAGAAAAATGATTTCCGCAAAAAAGTTCACTCTCTCCGGTAGGGGGAAGCTTTTACAAGGCAAAGCCGACATTCTAACGGAAGTCTCGTCTCTAAGACACCAGCAATTGAGGATTTGAGTAAAATAATTGCGAGACACTAGTTCAATCTGATTGTTCCAAATATTTGTTAATACTTTGCAAAGACCCATAAATAAATTTGTCGGGCCCGTGAAATCATTCAAAATTATTAATCAAAAATGAAGGAGACGATTTTGAAAATGTTGCTATTTGTATTCATAAGTACTTGTATCAGGAACGTTTAAGTTTCATGATCGTCGTTGGGAAGATATTAAGCGTCGAAGAAAGAACCTTTGTATGTTCCGTGAACTTATGTATATGATGCCTATGTAAATGCAGATGCATACCTCGAATCCCCCCGGGGATGACAAGACTGCAGAACCGCTGGCCTGGCATTCTCGTCGAGAGGCAGTACTGTGTGGACATTCGCCCTTCTGACTGTAACTTCCATCGTTAGGTAAAACAGCCTCGGGTCCCGGTGTCTCATTCGATACTTATTAAGGAGGTTTTGGACGACCTCTCGACATGTTGTTTCGTAAGTTATGCTCAGAGTTTTGTATTCGATGTCCGAACGCAGACAATTTGCGTAAACCTTGATAGTCGTCTGAAATCAAAAACAAAACATAAAAAATCTCCACTCAGATGAAATAAAATGAAACTCCAAGAACAGAATAGATACAAATTAGCAACGTCTTCAAATATGATTTCATTAGACATTAGCTGATGATTCACAGCAATAAAGATAGTAAAATCACTTCTTGTGTGAATCACTCTCTCAGAGTTTTCATTAAATTGCCGTCAAAGATTTACAAGGTGTCATTAATTCGACACTCAGCAAATTAGTAACACCTTTAACTAATATATTTGTTTTTCTTTTTAAAGAACCTCTTAAAACTGAGCTTAAAATAGTATATTCAGCATTGGGAGAGGGTGACATCCCCAATTGCGCGACTGCATCTGTAGAGTCTTTTTGGAAGTGGCTACAAAAGAAGAAAGAAAAAACTCTAAAGAGTCGTCGCATCCGACAATTAGTCCATAATTAACCGAAACGCTAGCATGCGGGGTCCACGCGGCCCATAAAGCAGTATCAACCCTTCAGATATGCCGGATTCGGGGAGGACACTGCCATCCTGAAATAAACTCAGAAGTCTGCACGAACCAGATCATCCTGTCTGCTGAACTATCAAGTGTGACTCTTCTTACATAGGCATTTATACTCTCACACTTGCTCACAACCATCCGCACGACGATTACAACGTGTTCGAGCGGTATGTTTACAACCTTTGGCTGTACCACCTTCTCGAACACGTGTCATTATATAGACGTCGTTTTCTCACCAATAGTAGGTGAAGTTTCTAATATCTGTCATTTCATCTACTAAATTTAGAAAAACTCAATTGAGAAATTTACATTTTTAGAAAATTTAAATGTAAATTAGTACCTACAGTATTCTGGATATTTTATAATTTATTATTGAGTTACTTTTTCTATATTTTACACATTCTCTCATACGGCCACATATATTTATTTAAATACTTCTAATAGCAAACATTGCATGGACAATTTATAATATTCAAATAAGAAAAAAGATACATTACATGATTCCAATTTGAAATTTAGCAATTGTAGAACCTTCAAATAAACATTTTTTCAATCTTAAGGCAAATACATTTGATTACGTCAAATTAAACAAATTTTCTGGAACATGATTGGAAAGAAATATTGCAGGTTTTAAAAAGAGAAAAATGTCTACTGCCATGCTAGCAAACTGTTCCCAAAGTAAATTTAAAGCCCCGAAGTTGAACAGCGGGTGGATTGGGGTTCCCATAAAACTCCCATTAGAATTGTTGTACGTGTTGGAACACTAATAAGAGGTCTCTTCGGTACTTTGCGACGATTTTCGAAGGCCTTTAGAAAATTTGACCAAAAGGTCCTAAAGACACGTGAACATCTGTTAAGCTGTGAGCACGTGGTTTACGCACGTTTTCCCCAGGCGCCGGGATAAACTAGCACAATAAGATTTTCACTTTGAACGTGCCACGTACGAACTGTTCAAGAAATTAACGAGAGGGGGCTGTAAATTAAAAGCTTTGGGAAAAGTGGTCCGAAACTTTTCTGTCCCTCATAAATCGAGCACTTTTCCAAAAATGTCGATGTAATTTCAATTAATTAATTTAATAAAATTAATGTTAATTTCCAAATCTTTATTTCATTAACAAGTTCAGATATTTAAATTAATTTCTTGTCTCTACCAAGAACCAACATTCTATCAACACATTTCTTCAGAAAAAAATTTTATTATTTGTTCAGATGATGCATTATTTTTCTTGTATATGCATGAATGTTTCCGGAAAGTCATACTGTTTTCAAAGAATTGGGACTTACGTCAACCTCAACCGCTGCCGCACCAAAACGCAAATGAGTTCTCATTTTCGATCTGCAGGAAAAAGTGTCTTTCCATGTCGAATGGATTCCAAGTGTAAAAAACCATCATGCGCAATATTTCTGATTCATCAGAAAATACCAATCTCCTTACTATCGGTTATACATATACGCAGAAGCGAAATGCACATATATGCAACAGGAAAAGCTTTGTCTGATTTGTGTACCTGGTGTGCAGAAAACTAGTTCCAGTCATTGTTGATCGATTTGTTAGAATCTCCTTTACATGAAGAAACTCAGTGATATATATCAAAAATGTTACCTATAAATCTCACGAACCTTTAAAGTCGCTTTTACACTGACAGCATAAACAATAATTTTGCAATTCAAATTTCTTCATTCTAAAAACGTGCCATTTCTCATATTACTCTATCGTATAATTTAATTAATTCCCCAAAGTACTGACAGCTGACACTTCGTAATAATTCCCGATCAAATGGTTTTCTAATTATTCACCTTTTTTATGAGGCTACTTGTTAAAACAGCGAATACCGTTATACTGTCATAAAGCAACTCTGACGCGTTTTCCGTAAATACGAGAGAATTCCAAAGCCTCAAAAAAAGACTCGAATTTATGAGATCTTGAATTCTCATGTGAATTGAAAATTAATAGTTTCGTATAAAATTAGAATAAGATGAGCAACAGTCTAAAACGATCAGAGATATTTTGTTTTAGACTTTTCTTGATAACTAAAGCTTGCTTTAAAGTGCAGTGTCGAAAGCTTCCTGAAAAGCGAAGACGAAGTTCATGATACTATATCGGTTTGGTAAAGAACACAAACGAACTTTGGTAGCTACTGTCGAAGAGCAGTGTGGGTTTCGTCAGGTTGATCTTTAAAAGACAACACCCGGTAGTCGAGTCCAATATTTTACACCCGGCTTGAAAGACCGAAATATATATGCAGCTATTTCGGTGATGAAGTATTTTTTCGGGTTAAAAGCTTGGTAAGAGGCTTACAGAAGACAATCAGTGCACGACGGTATCTTTGGAATTAGGAAGCGACGATGTACAAGATTCAGTGTCCATGCAGCCTTTTGGCTCGTATTACTATCGGCAATTTGATTCCCATACTGAAAGAGTTGGATCCTTGACTTCCCGTTGTATCGTGTATACTCTGTAGTACACACGCCCCATGGCGTAACCAAAGTAGTGTAACTTTCTAGATTTTCAAAGCTGATGAGAAAATACATTAATTAAAATGCATCTCAACATTTGAAGGAAGGAATGAAAAACTAAAGCATAATGAGGTCTCAAAACTTTCTTCTGAAGTTCCTGCGGTCTGGAGACTGGAAGGAAGTTTTCTTCACCCTCATCATAAATTTCTCTATGATGAGTAAACTTTGAAAAACTACTATTTTCTTTGAAAAGAATATAGGGTACATCCGGCAATCTTAAAACTTAAATACCGACAAACCGGTGGATATATTAAAAAAAAATTTGAGCAGCAGGGTGGAATGAAGCGTTCTGAACCATATGTCGCCCATCATAATACCGTTCGATAATGAAGGGTCTCTAAGTAGATGCCAGATTCAAGAAAGCCCCCAAAATGTTAATAAAGCCCCTCGACCACAAGAATGTATTCGAGCACCTCACAGATTTCCCTATGAATTTACATCGATTCGCAAAAAATAATAATAATGCCTGATGTCAGGTAACTTCAAAGAAGCCCATCTAGGCCCCGGCTTGGTTAATATTTAAGAAAACAAGGTTCTGCTCTAGAGGAGACACCATTTCCACATGGTTGATATATTGACCCATTTTTCTTCATTATTTTTTATTGCCACATGACTTTAACGTGGTAATCTCTTAATCCGGAAACATTAAAATCAAGGGAGCTAAAGACTCTATTATTACAAGTCCTGAAATCATATAATAGATCCTCATTCAAGCACTTGGTTGTTGAGTTTGTATTTGTCAAATAAAACCGACGCCACTGGAGGACGTTCGGCTCTGTCGCATAATTTATTCATTTTTTCACCTCGCCTCGAGTGATTAAGCTCGTCCTTGTATCGCGTTGCAATGCTCATAACCGATCGCGTTGCGCTTCGTACGAGTTCTCATTTCTCACGACTTTTCGTCGTTACAGTATATCACGTTCCTCGTTAACTAATCGAAACCAATTGTAGTCTTGCAAAAATTGCACGAGCCCCAACTATGTGCACGAAGATATTTGAGTCAATGAAACGTAATGCGCAAATTTACTTGATTTATTAATTGACGGCTTAATTGGGCTTTTTTTACGTATGAGTCATTGTTTATTATCAGACTGAAGATAATTTTATCGTAAATAGAGAGCAAATATACTCGGAAATATATTGCTAAATATATAAAATCCATTATAAAAAAGTTCTTTACTCTTATACAAAAATGGGAATCCAATTAAAGACGGTAATAAAATTCCATCATGAGTCACCAATTATGATCAATTTGAAGGAGCAAGAGTTCCAAAAGTCAGACGAGAGATAAATAAGATAAATGTCTGTTTATCGAGTGGATACTTTCTTCTAAAGACAGATGAGGTGGGACAATGGAAGTAATGTGTTGTGCATTTTGATGTGGGAGTATAAAACATACTAGTACTCGGTATTCTTTTGCATAATAATAAGTCCCTTATCCGAGAAGCCCTTTCAGCCCTTGCGACAGGATCCACACGTGGCTCGTACTTTCAGCTGGCATTTTTCTTTTCGAACTGGTTTCAGGTGATGCTGATGCTGCCTGTGTACCACAGTACCGAGCACGTGGCCTCCTCTCCCATTCATTTCCGGCCCGAAAAAACAAAATATGAAACCAGAGACAAAAAAACTCCCCCTTGCTGGGCAAGAAAGACCCTCTGAAATCGTCATTCCACTGTAATGGACCGACGCGATGAACTAGATCGTCTAAAAAACAATGGACAGACTCGTGGTCGAGGTAATTAGAAACCATGTCAAATGAGAGGTTTCCCCTTCTAGGCCAGACTTCTTCAGTGGAGAATTCCACTCACTGTGGACCAATTTCCAAGTTCCGGAGACATAAGGAGATATCTGTTAAAATGTCTACATGACATTTTTGTTTTGTAATTGACAATTATATTCATTTCAACATCAGTAACTGCTGTCTCAACTATTTCCACAACTTACGCTGAATTAAAAAGATGTTCACAGAGTCCAATTCGATACCTTCAAACATTTAAAGTCATCTATATTCTAATTCAAATTTGAAGACGAGAGACAGTTTTTTATAAGGTTTCGGATGGCAGTGAAATAGGGAACAAAGGCTTTGCTGAGTGGGTATAACTCGAGTTGTCAAGACATCGCAATGGCTAATCGGACAAGGGCTGACCTGACTGACATTAGTGCGATTGTCATGGAAATGCACTCTCAGCAAGAATCAGGTGTCATTTGCCTTTTATTAGTTCGTCTGATGAAACCGCATCTGATCATCCTTATAATTATCGCCTTATAATTATCTGTCTCGCATGTGCTAATATTAAACCAGGCATCAATTTTGTAACAACAGTTATAGCGAGTGCTGTAGACCTGATAAGAAAAGGTATATCACTTTCATTCTATTGCTCGCTGCAGAGCTGCGTTATTCGCGGAATTGTCTTCCAAGCATCAGTAAACATTGAAAATCTTATCTTCTTGTAGATTAAAAGAGATGGAAGCTGAACAGTTATATATGTAAAAGAATGTGTATTCATTTGATAACATCCAGAAAGAAAACAACGCAGATAAGAGAAAAAAAGTTCGCCTGTAGTTTGTAAATTAAATGTATAACTGTAAAAATTCAGAGTAAAAATTCTTGTAATTCCGGTTCTGGACCGTTAACTCAAACTCAATTATTTCAAAATTCTGTTCTACTTCTGGGCGAGATTGAAATGCTCTATCTCTCATCAACTTTTTTTCTCATGAAATTAGGAAGTTCACTACACCTTTCAGGACCGACAGAACCGAAGCGAAGTAGTAATCGTTGAGTGACATGGCACTGGTAAAATTTCCGGTGGTTTTATACTTTCGCGGCGCACATTCTCGACGCCGACAATGCGTTATGAAAGCCTGGGACGATTCTAGCGAGACTGGATTGTTTTTACCAATAGAAGATAATTCGCACGCTCGATAGAAACTTCGTAAGCAAGTCGTGCGAATGAGCAGTACCCTTTGTTCCTGAACTGTCGCACGGCCCGGTTTACATAACCCGACGGGGATGTTTAACCGGGATTTTTCAGATTGGGTAATCCCCTCAGTTTCTTCGCCGCCGATTTCAAACACTTCCGCGCGCATTTCTACGCTCTAATATCTAGCAATCACCTGCCAAGACAAACCTGAGTTCTTGCTTGTAAAGTGTTCAATAATTGATAGTTATTCAACTTTCCCGCTTTTTACGTAAAGGAAAAACGAATCATTCGATTTCAAACTTCGCACCATGAAACCATTTTGCATGTGCATAAAGTCTGAAAAAGTTGTTTACGCAATAAAAATTTCTGTGCAATGAAGAATTATTAGTTATCATTGTGTCGCTTTAATTTTACGCCGCCGTCAGAGGCAAGTCTGAAAAGAGTTGAAATTGTCAGGAATGCATCGCAGACCACTCCAGTGAAGAGTGACTCTTCTCACAGTCTCTGTTTCGTTATTCTGCTTAATAAGCATTCACAATTCAACTTCTTGCACCCTGTTATTTTAGTTCTCGCACACGAGTTTCAACGTCTTCTTTATTCTTTTATGCAATGTCGAAAATCGAGAATATCGAGAAGAATAACATAAAAATTACATAAAGCACCTTATCCGAGACCTTATCAATAAAACTGGACTGTGAATATTGTGTACCGTGCATCTTGAACCTTAAGCCGGAAGCAACATTTTTTTCAACGGTATCCTGACCTCTTCTCTCTATAGAATATAGTTATGCGTGTATAACTCTGCAAAGGAAGAATGCACTTGTGCCCTATTTACAATGGAATGCAAACGAAGCAGACGATTAAATAATAGAAGAAATCGAGTTTACAATGTGCTTCGGAGAACTAGCAATGTAACATTGCAGCCGTAATTGCCCTGACAATCAACGTTTAGCACCCGTTTGTTCTTTCCGGGTTTAATGGACGACTTCATCATAATTCCCAAGCCTTATAATCGATATATGTACTCCATCTCTGGTGAAATATTTTCAGAAAAACTTAAAGAAATCAGATCAAAGAAGTACATAACTTATAAAAGTTTCAGAGACCTCTTCTTTACAAAAGCTCGACATAGTCTGTTGTCAGGTGAGAAATAAATCTTTTTTCAAGGGCCAACCATTTTCTACGAACGAATCCTATTGTTTCCCAAATCCTCGTATCGGCAACATCTTTAAATTCAGCTTGTCCTTTAAACCTATCATCTACAGGTCCTTTAGTGTCTCTCAAGAGAACAATTTACTCGGTTTGCCGACAAAAATCTACCTGTTGAAAAAGATCGAATTTGGGTATGTGCCATTGTGGCGTATTTACAGACCAGAAGGACCACACAGAACACAGCAGGGTGCGATGGTGGCTCGAGTTCACCTCATCGTGATCGTCCGCCCTTAAAGCGTAAAAGAGCTTGACAATTGACACCCGTTTCCGGCCTGGGTTAGTTCAAGACAAGAGGAGAGCAGAAGAAAAGGAGGCACTGGATAGCGGCTACTGTTGAAGCACGTGCCTTCCATAGTCTTGGTCTTCGCAATGTGTTCTCTATAATGAACACGGAATATAATATCATATACCATCATACTCCATGCTTCCTTCCTGCGTCCATGCAGAACCTTTCGTCTTTAGTTTAGACTTTTAGAGGAACCATCTGGCCCTAGAGAGAGGCTTCACCAAGGACCTCAGCACGAGGACGAGTCAAACCTTTTGTAAAAAAAAAAATATGTAAAAATCTCTGTACTTTTTGTGAACCTATCGCATCGTAAAGGGACAGGAAGTAATTTGAGAGGAAGTCTCAAGTGTGAGCACGTGCACACTGAAATTCGTAGGAACTATTTTAAAGGAATGAAGAGTTGTTACAAAAAATATTGTTTTTGATTTGCATTTTTCTGGTGGATGGTTCGGAAGCTATAAACTGTCTCTTTCACACAAGCATAATCCTTGCGGTTATATTCAAATCGTTTTCACAATTCACTTTTCATTGCAGTGGTTAACATTTTTATTCAACCTCATCCTAAATTTTCTGCTTGAGTAATTCGAAAGATGTGCAATTGTAAAATATCCAAGGTAAAAGTCATTTTCCCATGTAATACGACTTAACACTTTGTATTTTGTTAAAAAAAAAACCTTAGTCTCCAATTGCCCATGAGTGTCCATTATCTATGTTATAAAGCTGGATATCTGTATGTATGTGTGTTCCGAATAGACGTCCAAATCCTTGAACCTATTAAAACCAAATTTTGCAGGGCATCATAAATATATTTAATTGTAAGTCTTTTAAAATATCTTTAAATTCCCTAAAACCACTTAAGATATGTTGAAAATCATTTAAAATGATTCTAAATGTCTTAAAATCGTTTAAAATTCTTGAAATCTTCTGTAAATCACTTAAAAGCCTTTGAAATTTCTTAAAATCACGTAAAATCTCTTGAAATCATTGAAGACGTCTTGAAATTTTGTGACATCTAAAGAAATCTCTCTGGAAAATCCGTTTGATGACTCTTTTGAACTCTTTTAAAAATCCCTTAAAATCCCTAAAATCAATCAAAATCTCTTAGCATCCTTTAAAATTTTATTTAAATCCTTTAAATTTTCTGTAAATTTTTAGATGAGAG
Organism: Synergus magnus; assembly: GCA_032275165.1. NCBI lineage: Eukaryota > Metazoa > Arthropoda > Insecta > Hymenoptera > Cynipidae > Synergus > Synergus magnus. The sequence continues at coordinate 21,503,774 of JAUESH010000015.1, forward strand.
TGTGGACTAGATGTGAAACTAAATTCTGGTGTAGAAATTGAAGAGTTTCTCAATGTTCGAATCAATATTGTATATCAGACCTAATAGTACTTCAATTACGTCTTGCATCATGAAACATAAAACTATAGACAAGAGAGCTAAAAGGCTTGTCGTGATGACAAAATCATGTCCCTCCCAAAGGCAGTACAGAGATTGACAAATTTAAATGCTTGCCTCGAAGGAGACAATTGATCCTCTCCTTCCTGTTGAAGAACGTAGGAGGATGCCGTATAGTAGCCGACGCGTGCCTCTTAAGAATAAACCATAAAGAAAAGACAGCTGCTAGAAATGTTCTGCTCCTGCAATACGATATCCCTTTATGGAGTAGGGGAAATTGAGAGGTCACTAAAAACTTGGGGACACGAACTGTATATAAACAATCCCGGTAGCATTTCGGGAAATCAGTGGTATGGACCTTCGAAATGGTTCAGCTGTTAACTTGGCACAGAAAAAAAGTTGAGCCGTGGCAGCTAAATTATTCCTTCCATTCCATCTATAGACTTCGAGCTAATAGAATTAGTTTCGATATAATCGCAACCTCTTTTTTTTATGAGAAAGTTGCCTTCTTTCAGTTTCATTTTAAATATTAAACAGTCTCTGAAATCGTTGACAGTTTTCTTGCCTTACATCTGATGCATGTTTCCAAATTTATGGCCTCGCCGAGACCTGAGGCACTTGAAGTCTATATCCAACCGGCGCCTTCGAATGGCAATGAAAATTTCGAGTAAAGTTTAGAAAACAGAAGCTCTTTGCGGCGTGTGGGTTAGTCTAAACATATTTTTATTTAAGATCACGTCGAAAAGCTCTCGACGGGTGTCCGGTCGAGTAGACGGACGCTGGCTAGTGGTCTAATTGGGCCTTCCTCTGTTGCTGATTGTTTTAAACGAGAACAACTCGTCCAACTTCAAGTCCCCCGGTACAACCAACACGCGCGTGGTTATTAGAATTAGCGTCAACACAACAGTAGTATCGCCGTGTGTGGAACACTGACATCCGGCTCCGGCAATGTTGAATGTGTAATTGTGTACGTGCAACAATGCGACTATCGCTCCTGGTATTTGTTGGTGACAGGAACGGTCCAGCGCGAGATGATAGAGACTCGAGCAAGCGGCACGCGAGTCGAGAGATTCGTGGCCTCGAAGATCACGGAGATCAGCCTTAGAGAACGGTAAACGTAGGTTATGGTCAGATAAAAGTACCTCAATCAACGAAATGAGGTATGAACACGAAATTAGTTGCTTTTCCATCATCAAGATTAGGCTCATAAAAAGTACATCCGTCTAGGGAAACCAAGACTGAGATAATAGGATTACGTCGTTGTGAGTGAGCAAGGCTTCCTGTCACGGCAAAGGAATGAAGAGAGTTCAACTAACCAGGAAAACAAGACGCAATTGCATGTTCTTGGGTCTAAAAAATGTCTTAAAAAGAGGTTTGAAGATATTGCTTTTCATTTGTGGATTATCAATCATAATAATGAAAAGCTCTAAAAACATTCTCATATATCCGCTTGAATAGCCGTATTCCAGAAAATTTAAAATGTCAATAAAAAGCTTGTAAATATTCATAAGAGTAGACAATATCTTTAAAAAAAAAGTGCAGTTAATAACAGCAGAATTTGATATGTAAGAATCTTGATAAGCAACTAAAAGAATAAAAAGCAAGTTAACGAAGCAGAGAAGAAAATTTAAAGTGGAGGAAGCAGATTTATCAGAGAGAGGAGAATGTAAAGACAAAAGGAAAAAGTTGAAAAAGTGCATGTGCTCGTCAAAGCATTGCGTGAAGTCGTTCGAGGTAAGACCGTGTTATAGTGTCTTTGACACGATTTACACCTGACTGCGACTGGCAGCGACCATAGCAACGAAAGCGATAAGGTTGCGACAAGGGCGCGTTATGTGGCCGAGGTGCAGGTACGGGTTTTCATGAATAATGCAAACAAGCAGTGAAGCACGTTGGACGTACGTCCGTCGATGCTGGGTCCTCCGGAAGCGAGAATCCCGTACTATGAATTTGAATTTCTTGACACGAAGTGTTGTGAACGATCTGACCCTCAGGCTTTGTTTGGACGTTTATCTTATTTAAGTTTTCGCTAATTACATTCGATGTCAGATGGTCTCTTGGAAAATCTTCATTTACTACTTTGATTCATTAAACTATTGAAGGATTGAAACTTAATTATTAATACTCCATTTACTCAAGAATGATTTCATCTTGTTCTGCGCGAATTAAAGTCCCGAGTTTCAAGATTATTACTTATAGGTCAAAAATAAACAGCCGTCAAGCGATGACGCCGCTTTCATTTGACCCGTTCTCTTGACTTCACTTGACCACGTGTCAATAAGTCGTAACGCTGCAACGTATCATCTCCAAAATCCTACCATGAAGAATTCAGGACAGATTGTTTTTCTAATTAAAAAAGAAAACAGTCATAGACTCGACAAGAAACTCGTCATCAGATATGTCTTAACTCTCTGGAATTTACCTCGCTATTAGAATAATTCGTTCCAATGACAACCAGTTCTGACACCGATAAGGCAATTTCTGGTACAGAATATCTTACAAGTTATTAATTTAATTGTGTAAAGACAAATTTGTGAGTTCCCGCTTGCAAATAAACAGGTTGCTTTGAATATGAATCTAACTTTTGTGTTTCAGTATACAAAAGTATGAAGAGGGACGTTTCCACTCTGTTGCGATGTGCCAAAGCACATCCTCTGGCCACCCACCGAACCACTAATCGCCCGAGGTATCGCCTTCCCGAATGTTTGTATAAACAATGTTTCACATTTCCTGGAGGCGACTATCATTAAGCCGCCATCCCAGGGATAAAGAATCCCAATGCGTGAAGTCGACATCGCTGATGTCAACCTCCAGAAGAGTCAGTCGTCTTGGAGACACGTTGGACTCAAGACGAGGACACTTGATCGAGAACTAAATTACACTATTAATATAATCTTTGTACGGCAGTCTGTCCCTTTTATCGGATCTTTTATTCATTGATTATTGTAGCCTACAAGGCATTATTTTATAATATTTTATAATAAAAGTTTACGCTACAAGTAGAAAACTATAACAGTAATAACAATAGAATGTGATGTGATTTAATAATAGCTAAATAGGGTTCCTGAACTAGATCATTTTTTTGTGACGGATTTTGAGATTTTTTATAAACACGAGATATTTTACTATAATATCCGCAGTCAAGATTTCGCCCTGCTGGCTGCCTTCAATTAACAACGTTATAGAATGACTCGCTCATGTTGGAGAGAAATCGGTCGAATTAAACACGACGAAGTGTATAATAACGATTGCTGGAATTTCACATGTGTCACTGACTCGCAGTGTTTCGTACTATGAAATGTCTATTATGAAATGTCTTAAAGCGAGCAGGATCACTCCACGGAATTGTGACATCGCACCCATAATCATATGATTTAGAGGGTCCTACGTTACAACTGATTTTCAGCCATTTCTTAATGAGAATTTAATAGGAATGAAAAAAACAGTCACAAAACTAATTTATAAAAAGAGCCTTTGAAGAGTCAATGATTCTGTTTGAAAAATCTGATATTTTCATAACGATCTAAAATTTTACAATTAAGTTTGCAAAATAGAAAGTCTGGAAGGCTTATTAACATAGTGAAGCTATCATGACAGCTTTTTAATGACACATCTTTAGGAATATTTATTGATAATAAAAGTTATTCTAAAGAACTTTTTATCAGAAATACATACATCAGACTTACATAGAAAACATAAATTCTAGGAAGGTACACAATCGTAAAATGCATCCCGTTTCTGAATGTTTATCTCTGCACCCTTTTCCACTAAATGGGATTTTAAAAATAAATCATGTCCTTTAAGAATCTGCATCTAAACTAATATTTTTGTTAAAAGCTATAATTTCACCGATAAATACTGAAATGATCAACTGAATTTAATTCGACGAGCGTCATTCTTTCCCCTTTGAGTTTGTTGGGATACTGCTGCAGCTGCAGAGTTATTCTTATCGAATTGTGTACGAATCTAAATCCGGTATCGAATGCCATGACGAAAGAGATTTATTTTCTACTTCTGTGATTTTTGCAATTCTTTCTCGCAGTAAGAGAAATGCAGGTGCATTGAACGTAACAGGAAAATAAGGCAAGGAGCGAGGGTGCAGGACCGACTCCTTCATTACGTCTTGACGACTTCTATTTTCAGAACTTCATCGTAAGAGTCTAATATAAGTATCGCAATATGCACGTAACTTCGACGGACTTGTCGAGCGGAAGTCAACATCGTCGTCGACGTCGTCAAGCCATAAGTTCTGACGTGCTCCTTCCTTTCTTGGAAAAAAATTTCACACTTATGAACAAACCGAATGGGTTTCTAAAAATATTTTTTTTCGATACAATTAAAGAGATTAATTCATGTTCATTTTCGTTTTAGGTTCAACAAACCTTTTAAAATTGAATAAAGGTCTTAGCCTTTGCCCGATAAAATTGAACTACTAAAGGTCTCCACTTCCATCAGAGCATAAAGTCCAACACAATCGAGGTCTATGCGGTTAATGAGCAATCATGTTTTTTAATCAGCTTAGAGTAAGGCTAGAGGCTTCCGTTTCGGAGGCCAAGTCCGCCATCATCAGACTCACTTATGGACACAAATTAGGACAGTAGTCCGTGAATGTATAGTAACCAGTTAGGCACCCATTGCATAAAACAGCGGAGATACGATGTGACACTGGCGCCGCTCCTATCATTACGTTGTTTAACCCATGATACATCATAACGGACACATGGAAATCTTAGTGTATGTGAAACAACTACCGTTTACGCTTTAACGTACTTGACAGCGATGCTTCCAGTGTAGTAATGTGAACAGCGTTTAACGCTTAGACGGATATTGCTGGATGTAGTAATGAATGCTACTACTGTACTTACTATGTTAGCGACAGAGTGACCGTTCGTTGAGTCTAAAAAACTTTATCACACAAAAAATACTAAATGAGTAACCGAGAGTATGAATGAAAATTTGATGGATGATAAATTAGTGGGTCATTGAGCCACATTCGCTTTCATGATTTAAAAATTGAGCATGAAATATTTTTACTACAATAAAATATAAGTAAGTCTCTTTGTCACGAGAAGACTGACGATTGTATATTATCTTACTTGCTAATGGCACCATCATTATCTCTCTCCGATAGTCTATCAGCTCTCCCGATGATAGAGTAACTAATTTTAATCTGCACAATTAGCTACAACTCTGAAGTTAAAAATACTTTAAGCCATTTCGTCTTATCGCAAGAATTTGCATTTTTCAGCAAGTTTTTGTAGTAGGTTTCATTTTAAATAATAAAAATAAAAAAATAGACAATGAGATTCATAAAAATCTGTAACAATCTCTTTCTATGAACAAAGGAAAAAGAGGTGAGCATATTTACGACGTACCTAGTATCAAAAAAAGGTAGATCTTCCGATACAAAGCGTGTGCATGAATATGCATCGTTTCCGGTTAATCAACTTGGACTCGTGCTCGAGAGTGTTTACTACGCATTTCACTTCCGTTTCAGTGGGCCCTACGACCACTTGTACGAATCATCGGATCCCTTTTAAGCATCCGGGATTGTACGAGTGGACCGTATCCCGTTTAATTCATCCTTTAAATAAAGTACTAAGCTTTCTCGTCCAGAAAATTATGCGTTATGTGCTGCATATTGTGTTTCAAAAGTATTTAATTGCAAGTTTTAAAAGAATAATAAGAAATGCACTAAAATAGGAAAGACATGCCCTTCCAAGAAAAATGATAGCGCAGATATATTTCTTGAATTAACACACGTCTTCATCCACAAGCAGGGTAAATAGACATTTCTTACTCAAATGCTTATCTCAACTGCTTTGAACCTATTCCCCATAAATTATCCTTTACTTGGAGCGATAAAGACGCAGAGAGCTGGCTTCTCAAATAAATCCGGTTATCTCTGGTCTCTTTGGTAACTCGCAGGTGCAAGAATCAAGGAGTTTAAGAAGAGTTTCAAGAGTTACGACTAAGAATTGCGATTACGATTTACGAACGGGTAAAAGAATTGGAAAAAAGAGGGTGAATGAGGGTACTGTGTGCCAGATGTTCGTTCAGCATCACGCTCTTTCATTATTACATACACCATTCTTGCTTAGTTTATTTGAAGAAGGACTCGCTTCATTGAGTTCGTGATAAATATGAAATATCCTCATTTCTGCGGAAATGCGAATGACCTTTGACATATCGTAAACTTTTATTGCCTCAGATTTTACGTCGATATCTCTGTTCTCATTCAGTGAATCGATCAAAGAATCAACTGAAAAAGTGTACTTGTTATTATTTAGCGAAATTCAGACAGACAAGGGACTTTGAAATGTAGGATACGCAATCGAGTCTGAAACGAGGCTGAAAAAAATGTGTCTGCAACTGACATAAAGTTGGCCCCCAACTATGAAATATCCAAATGTTTTTAATGGAGTTGTTTGATTGTTGTCAAGATTTAAAAAATCCTGGGAAAAGGGAAGCCCGAGTTCGGGGTGTTCCCACCCCCTTTACCAGGCGTTTTTTGTGAATAAGAAATACACTGGGCAGTAAATTGGCACTCGAAAATTGAAAAATCGATAACTTTTTCAATTTTGACCAAAAAATGTCCACCAAACGATTCCATTAAAGAAAATTAGGATATTTTATAGTTAGGTTGTGAACTTCACGACGGTGTCTGCAATTGTGATGATCCAGATGAAATGTGACAGAAATCGCCGCAGGTAGCGAAGGTGAGAGAAAAAATAGTTTAAAAACATGAGAGTGAAATGAGACGATAATTCTTGCTTGCAGACAGGTAGGACGAGATTCTGTAAGAGCCCGTTTTCATTTACTGTTCCTTTTGTTGGTAGATGTCTGCGACAGCGTATACAATAATAACCCGCGAACAGGTTCCTGATCCTACTAACTTTAATCATGATCACGCAGCTAAACTTTGGGCCCGTAGAAAATGAAACGAAGAAACGGGAAAACTTGGGCTACAAGTGATCACGTAACCGGGTACGACACGATATTGCGGGATAATCGCTGGAGAACCATAAAGCCGTCATTGTGAAGAAATATTCCGTGAGTGGATCGCATAAAGTTCTCCTAGGGGGGCGATTATTAAGCCAAAATTGCTGAAACGTGGTTAAGGGGAAGCGAACTTAAAGGGTTCTTGTGGCAGGGATCTTCGAATGCAAAAAAACTTGAAGCGCGTCACGCGAGTTGTGAAGAACCACCGTGAAAGGATCAGACTTGAAACGCAGCAAAGGGAATTTGATCGAGGACGTACTATAATTGCATATGATCTTGATCGTGATTAATTAAAATTACATTCTTTCTACTTTCTCATCAACAGAAAAACTTCTTAGTTATAGGAATAGTCAAAACATTTTGAGTTTATGGTGGAGAAAGAAATTGAATTGTACGTGGATCTTGAAGTTGGTCGAGTCGACCACATGGGGTCCCTCGGGCTCCACCCACTCGTCCTGTGCATTGTGCGGCGATCATAACGTATCATTATTCAAACCCCATAAAGGAACCTCGCAGTCCGTAATACCATACGCGGAGAATTTTAAGTGTTACAAACGTCATTGTTCATTCTGGCACGAACAAACGTGGTCATCTGGCTGTACCTTACCGCAGTTGTACGAATCCCCGAACCAGATGTTGCAGAAGGAAAAATTCACCAAAAGAGTCATATAATGAAACAGAATAAGATTAAATAAAAAACAAAACAAAATGAACGTGTTGCGATAAAATTGGGACTGAATAACTCTTTTCACAATTATATAATGATGATGCAATTTTAAAAAAAATGATACACCAAACAAATATTGATACCACCTGAATGTTCCTGGTCAAGTTCTGACAAGGATACTTTAAAGATTACAGAAAGCTGTAGGTTGAAGAAAAATATCGAGATAAAGGTCATTTTTGAAATGGAGAAAACAACATGTTGACTGACAAAAAGAGATTTAGTTTCTCAATCATTCAGGATAAAGATGGGTTGTTAGCTGATAATAAATGCAGGATCGGTTCTCCGAGATTCGATGAATTTCGAGATGTCAGGGTGAGAGTGGAGACGGCATCAAGGACAGAAATTTCCTAGAATGCAATTGCCCGGCCCACGATCACGAATATCTTGGCTTCGTTAAAGACCTAAGTCCCTATGTTGCTTGGGCGTCGAGTAAGTGGATTGCAAATTTATTGACAACACGTGCTCGAATGTGGGAGTTGCCTTAACGAAATAGCTAGAGAACCTATCACTTTTGTAATAACTCCTGTAATAAACTTAATCTGCTGTGTAATTGCCTTCTTTCCTTGTGCCTTATGTGGAGCAATGCATTGTGCGCATTGCAAGTATCATTTCCAAGACCTCTTTGAATTCTAGATCGTAGGATAGCAATGTGAAGAGTAATGATCAATATTGTAATATTCTTTATACGGAAATCACGAGAATTATGCAAGTCTTATTGTAATGAGCAATATTATCATTTTAAACGCCAGTATTCTTATTTTTCATCTATATACATGCTTAGTAAATTCAGTGAAGGCGGACTTGCGCGTAATTATAATGAACCACATGGACATGGTTACAAATATGGCGCTGTGCTTTCACTGTTAACCGACTATTTACTTGTCAAGAATTTCAATGAATGAATGCTAGCAGATCATAGGTGTTCTATTATGAATATTAAATTTTGACTTAATAAACTTTAATGGCTATCGGTCAGTCTACCTGGAAGTGAAAATCTGTCAATATAAAGAGAAGTTTGCATTAATTATACTTTCACCGGATATATTAAATTTTCAATATCCACATTAGCTTCCGCAGAATCTATTCTGAAATACTATTTCTGAAATAAACAGAAGGTGAAAGATATCTTTGACAGTGATTTTTTTATTTTAAACCTAAGTAGATTAGCTTTTGTGTCTCCTATGCTTGAACAACCACAGTAGTCAAATTAAAATAGATTCATCTTCTTAGACAATTAGTTCAAGTAAGGAAGCAAGTTTTTGTTACGTAAATGATTTTAACACGCATACTGACTGCATTCACTTATTGAAAATTAGATCTTTAATAGAGATAGAAATTAAAAAAACTAAAATTCTTCGCTTATAATTTTTGCTTACAAAATTACTTCATGTTTAGATGATTATTTATAAATAATATGGACTTTAAAAGTCCATGATTTACAAAGTTATAGCTCTTACTTCTCCTGAATAAAACTCTACAATACGCAAATTATTCGATTAAAAGTGCTGATGAAGAAGATAACAACAGATATTAAGATTGCACAATCATCAATTACTGTGGAGTTTAAACATCGTCATAAACCTAAACACCTTGCTCATCTTTTGGCTAAAGGCACATTGCGAAGTGTACCTGACGTAATTTCAAGGTACATTGATGAGAAATTATTGTTCAACGACCTTGAAGCGAGGCGGACGCTGTTTTGCTGTTCTTCATCAATCAAATTCTTAATTCGAGACATTCTTTGCATTCTAGACTAAAAAGTGGTTATAGGAGGCAATTAATTCATGAATTAAATAACATGAAAAAAAAAATCTGAAACTATAATAAACTAATATTTAAATATTTTTTTGAAAAACTGAGAAGTAGGTTTCTAAGTAGGTTTTATCTAAGATATATACTTGTGACAAAATTATCTTGTCTGCTTACCCAGTAAATACATTTTTTTCCCATTGACCCATGTAAAGAGTCGAATTTGCTTTGTGACTCGAATTTAACGAAAAGTACGCACAATGTGGCATTTTGAATAACGTGAAAGAATCACTTGAGTCAGAATTTATTACTGAAAATTGGACGTGGCACGCGAACTGCATGTATCGATTATCGGCGACGGCGCCAATCTCGTCTTTTTCCTGACAAAACAAGACAATCTAAGAGAGAAACGGAAACAAGAGAACATGGAAGAATATAGATAAGAGATGTCTCGGGAATAGATAAACAGGGAAACGACCGAGTGTGATTAGAACTTTTTATCTGAAGAGCAGTAGCTTTGATTTATCTCAGAGGAAGTTTTACTGTTTGTAAATTATATCGATTTGTAGTTGCCTGTCATTTTACTTGAAGGATTTCCAGTAAACCATAAAACTATTTTCTTTATATAACAATCAACAACACACGATAAGATATCAAAGGTCGCATTTTGGAAATTCATTATTGATCTCAATAATCTATTGTATCTTCTTAGAAATATAATGAAATACAAATAGCCGAAACCAATAAAAAGTAATGCAAAGAGAAAGACAAATAGTTGCAGTTCTCAGTTTTAGATCAGAGAATTCTTGTTCTCGAAAAATTGTGTTTAGTCAGCGACAGCATTTTGGTTTAGAATCACAATCTTCCCCTCGCTGATATTGACCCAGCGGATTGATGCATCAAAAAACGGACGATGGCCTATAATTATCCTCAAGGAGGGAACGAGCCGATTATTATGAGCTCGACCTGATCGAAATGCCTGTTAGTAAATCGAAAGGGAAAGAACGCGGTTTCACACCGCTTGGTAAACAAAATATACCAGAAATAACTGCCATTGCGAAATTAGTTTTCTAAGGGGCAAATTATTTAAATTAATTATTTTAAAGTAGTTTCAGGACTTTTTAAGTTTTTTTTAAATCATAATATCATGTAAGTTTTATATCTCAGCAGGAACCTCTCTATGAACCATATATTTGTCATTGTGTGCCATCGTTCTATCATACAAAGTCCCCTGACATGGAACACGCCTTATCGACCTCGCCGTATTCAATGCGGGTGCGGTTTTAATTAAAGCGACGAAGAATTTATTTAACAACACTTCCTGCTTCCTCGTACAGAGACAACTTTAAAATCAAAAGCGAGTCACCAAAAGTTTACAAAACCCCGAAAAGAAATTCTTTTAAAAAGTCTGCAATTTATCATCATTAGTACTATAGACTGCATAATATCGCAGTAATAGTTTAATAAAGTGAACATTTGTATAAAAATGAAACTAAATGTTTCTTAGATCTCTAAAAAAACATTTATCTGATTTTAATGTGTTTAAAATTCATGACATTAATGTATTGACGTAACATCAAATTAAAAAATACGCCCATACGATCATGTCACACTCCGCTGAATTCGACCTTCCTTGAACACCGACCTTTTTCCAGATCCGTCAATCCCCTTCGAAAAGTACAACCTTTCCTGACGCAAACGCGCATAAACGATAAGATCCGCTTGAAAAAAATAAACCTGGGACAATGACTGAGCAATTGTTTTTTTTTTTTTTGACATGCAGAGCACTTTGGTCACAAAGTATACGATCACACATATTTTACTCGTACATATCTTTATGATCTGCACATACGATTTAGAGACATTAACATCCACGAGATATAAATGTACTACCGAGTGGGAATTATTATTCGTTCATTTATATCCCGAAACAAGTCTCCCGCCCCGCGTGTGTCTTTTCTCTGGTGAATTAATTACATCAGATCTGGCAGCCAAGGACGATTCGTCCCCAAGATATATGAATTCACAGTGGCAAAGAGAGGTAAGATCATCGCATTAGGGCTCGCTTCTCGACGATGTCAGACGAATGGATAGAAGAAAACCGGAACCACGGTCGCCGCGCCGGATGTTGCGAGGGTGGAAGGAACACAAGACAGGTCCTGAGATCAGAAGCGGAACGAAACATGGAACTTGAGGTCGAACCTGTTACACAGATTTGCTTCATACTAATCATCAGGAATGAAAAACCATGTTTTCCATCAAAAATTAAAACCATGACACAATAAGATTCGGATTTTCCCAATAATGCAATCAATTTCTACAAACTGAAACTACAAACTGAACAGACTGAAATCCTTTCACCGATTCCAGAAATATTTCGCCATTTGAAGTCGCATTAAGGTCACATTTTTCGAGGCTGAAGAGAAGTCTGACGGAAATTTAAATTGAATAAAACTTGGAAAGTCCCTTGATGAAGTATGATTGCATTTACACATGTGCAATGACTCACCGCCAACGTGTGTATGCTCAACAACGCCAGGCTGCGTCTCTGTCCGATTATATCTTCGATTTTTAATACATTTCTTACGTAAGTCAGAGCGCATAAGCAAAGGAGTAGGTGGATTATACCTGTCCTCACAAAACCGGAACATTGCCGAGAAACCTGACCAGGTGTGTTTCAAGCGAAAGGGTAGTGGTTACAATAGGTACGTTCCATTCTTATCAAATGGTTCGCGTCGATCGGAAATCGTTTAAGGAGGATACATCGAAATTGCAAAGATGCTTAAGAAAATTTTAAAATGAATGATGTTCAAAAATTCGAATGCCACACCTGTTTCTTAAATTATTGTTATTTTAAAATACACGCAGATTCGAGGTGAAATACAAGTTTTTTTCTTCAGATGGCCCCAATGTGCGACGATTCAGAGGATGGAGTTCTCACACTGCATTCCTCGTCCCTTCGACAAAAAGTGTAGGTTGACTCTCCACGCTTAATGGACGTTGTAGTGCAAAAACTTTTTGAATGAGTATTTAATTTAAGGATTTTCAGTCAGTAATTCTAGAAATGAATATGAAGGGTATCAGGTTTACTATCAAATGTTAAAAAAGTGTGAATGCGCAAAAATTGTTATCAACCAGATAACACGCTTAGACGATCTACTGAGAGAGCTTCGCAAAAATATTTATTCCATTAACGTGGGAGTAAACGCTGTCCGCCAGACTCAGAATTTTGTCTAAACAAACGAGAGTAGAAAATACAGTCAATTTTTACCCTGAACCCACATGTGAAGCAGGTTGAGGGAACATAAACGAAGAAGAGACTTTTTCTCTGCGTCAGGAGAATCGATAAATATTAAGTGGTTTGTTAATCCCTCACAGATGTCTCTAATCTGAGATTAAGTAGTTAATTCAAGGCAATGAAAAAATCTAAAATTGAAAATACAAAAAACAAATTGTAAGAATGTTTCTTCAGTTAAACGAAGCCATAAAAACTGCTATACTTAGAGCTGTGGCAGAAAGAGACAATATTTCATGGAAAACATTTGCAGCTTTCTTTTGCGGGCACAAATCATTTTACAAAACTATAAGCAAGAATTGCACGTATGAAAATATCTGTTTTAACATGGTTCCGATCGTAAAAGGCGGGAATATGTACAAAAAAAATTGAAAGCCACATGTGTTTCAAGAGACAGTAGCAGAAACACACGTCGGCCGGAACATCTGACGATTCGTTCTCGAAGAGATCGAGTTTCTGGTTGCGAAAAAAGGACGTGAAACCGCACTACACAAAGTTACACCCCAATCGTGAGAAATCGAAAATATCCTACACCAAATCCTGTTTCCCAACTAAATCCGGAAGTGATAAAACAGTATTTTCCATCTCTCAAAAAATTGATGTTTTCTGAGAAATTTTGAAGCTTTGACCACTTTTCATTTTCTAGCGATAAAAATACCATTGTTTTTGAAATAGCTGCATGGTCACAATATATTTGTTTTAAATAAAATTAATTCAGAGTTTATTTCTTCTTTTTAGAGTATTACATCACACATTATACTCTCATTCGCGGAGAATTTCGTGATGCTGTTCTTTTTGCTTTATTAAACAGAGCGTTGGTCTTTTTTTGCAATCTCCCACGATGAAATTACCCACCAAACCTTATATAGCCGTACACGAAAAAGTTAACGCACTAAAGGTCATTTTCCACGCCAATTTCAGTCTCTTACTAAATATCTTGTCACAATTAAAAACAATTTAACTTTGTATAAAAAGTTGACCTGGAACCATTATTTCTCTTACTTCAAGGATTTATTTAGAAGTAAAGCCTATAATTATAACTGAACATGCTTCAATGAAAAAGGAAGTGAAAAAAACTGCTCCAGGTATCATGATGACGTTACTAATTTGTTAATTCTGTGATTTAAATTGTGAGGAAGAACGGAAACTGACCTGTTGGGGTGCGGTGTCGGCTGGTGAAAAACTTGAGAGTGCCGTTAGGGGTGCGAGGGAAGCGCATGATGATGCTCTTGAAGGGGGTGGGGTGTGTCCAGGGGTTGGACTTCCGCTTCCACAACTGCTGGCACCCCCACTGGAAGCTAGACTCACGCTGTCCGCTCGCCCTCGCCAGGGTGAGACAGATACGTGCTTCAGCATTCTCCGTTGCAGGTATCTGCAAAGAAAGTCATTGTTTTACATTTCATGTTGCATCCTTTTTTATTTCACAAGATTCTATTCGTTTGTTCATGATCAGAGCCCATTTCACTCACAAAACACTTTTTCGGTCATTTTTCCCACAATAATATGGGAGATTTCTAATATGTGTGACCATCTGGAATGGCATCGAGTCCCGGGGCAAAATCCTAATACTCTGCAAGTCCTCCCTCATGCTCTGTTATCAAAAATAGAGTTCTGCGCGAGCTTGGAGGGAGTTTTTCAGTCCTCTTTTTTCCTCGAAAACGCTCGAAAATTGCGAATTCGGCAATAAGTAAGCTTCCGCGAGCATTAGAGAGGCTTTAGCG
>JAUESH010000015.1:21525269-21535331 GCA_032275165.1 Synergus magnus
CAATTCACTTCTCACGATTCCTTTCATCTGTCGACATTGAATTGCGTGATTTTCTACATGTACACTTGGAAAACTGATGCGTGATCGGAACCACGGTGGTCAAGTCTCTTTACCTCATGCATGCATGTGGGTAAGGAGTTTTGGAATTGCGGTCCAACTCGATGAGTCTCATGGTGTTGCATTTCTTTCCCACAGGCGGACACTTCCCTGTGTGCGACTCTTTTCCCCATGTGTAAAATGTTTACTACATATTGTATGTGTGCAATTTAGACGGGTATGATCAACACTCACAGCGACTAAGAGGCATCAACCTACACACATGAATTACACCAATGTTCCTGTGAGGGACGTGTCGCACCAGAGTTCCTGGATAAGTGAGAAGTGGAACGAGAGGAAAAGAGAGGCAAAGTGTGGGGCACGCATCTCACCTTGCAAGGCGAACCTGTTTCTTAGGTCCAAACTGTGATTGGTGTAAGCAATGTTCTCTTGGGGTCTTTAAATTTCAACCTGATCGCAACAGTGTCTCTTTCCAGACAAAATTGATTGTTAACTAATATCTGATGACATAGTCCAATACGGAATTGGAAAAGTTCAATAAGGAATTGAAGAAACTTTAAATTGCGGGATAAGGATTTCCTGTCGACTGAAAGGTAAAAAGACAAGTTTTAGGATAAAGGAGGTTAAATGCATTTGTATGTTTTTTGTGATCTAAAAGTGTTTTTTTATCACATGCAATAATGTTCATATCTAATGGCTATGGTGAATGTAACAACTGATCTTTAGCAAAGTGCGCATATAAAGCAAACGGTAATGTGAATGCAACTTAAATTACAGTCTTCTTTTCTAGGAGCTAAAAAATAACATGGAAACCACTGAAGATGAAAACCCTCATTATACCTATAATCTTTAAGTTAAAGGCCGGCTGGAGGCTTGAAGCTCAAAGTCAGACTTGCCACAATACAGGTGGCATCCACCATATCTTGCAGTCATTATTATAGAAACTTTGCACTATAGGTCGCATATTACAGATGGTACGCGTGTCTGACGTTCGCTAATCACCATCAAGATTTATGTCTTATATGGGATGTAACATGTGCTCCTTCATCTATTCCATATACATTACAGATCTTATTTTTGCAGTATGAACCCCTACTGTCATTACATCCAGTCTTGTAAGCATATTTCTCTTTAATTATCATATAATGACAATCAAAGTATCGCGAGAAATTAGAAAATAAGGTTATTGTCGTCTGCAATTTGGTTCTCTTCTAGAAAACTTCCGGTGCGCGTGTCGAGCACCGCATCCGGAATCGTTCGTGCTATCAGGGGAACTTTAACGAGCACTATCTGTCTCTATAGTCGCCATCAAGTTTGCCAACTATGGGGTTCCCATGGGTGTTAATTTCCTAATGGCGACATTGATGCCAAAGTAAGCAAGCGAGCAAGCACGTATAGCACGTAAACTTTATTGCGACAGACAAAAAAAACATCGGTCTGTTTCAGATAAGATTGGCCTCTGGCAACTGCAATATTCTGACTTACAACGCACATTTTTTTCCCTCCCTCGCTGCGGCAACAGCACACGTGATAATAACCTGTAGGGACACTTACGATCCTATTCCTTCTTGTATATATCGCTATCTCTCTTTCCTGTAAATTCTTCGCGAAAGTACTAACATTTTTCTGTCAGTTTATATGCTTGCTTTACACCAACATTATGATCTAACTTTATTGGATAGCTGAAGTTTTAAATAATTCTATTGTAAGTAGGCCAACAGAACTTGTGAGTAGTAGCAGATGGTTTTAATATGACAAACCCATAATACGAAAATTAATAACTGTGTTTCATTTAGCCACGTCAGGTGTGAACTATTTTCAGTTTAAAAAAAAAGAATTATAGATAAAGGATAGAAGGGATAGGATAGATTATAGATAAAACAAGCAGATGTGCAGAGTAACTGTTTTGGGTCTGCTAAAAATTAGAAATTGACGAAAAGTGCACCGTCATACTGTTATAGGAATTAAGACCCTCCCTTACTAAACGCATCTTTACACAAAGGTGATTTTTACAAGAGAGTAAGCATCCAAAAACAAAGATAAAATCATTTTAAGAGTCTTAATATACAAAGTCTCTAAGAAATATAGAAAAGTAATAATTTCCAATCTGATTTCACGAGAGCAAAGAATGATCACTGGAAAATGTAGCTTTTATCGTAATATAAAAAAACAGAATTATTGATCTGCAGATTGTGACCTGCGGGCAATGACAACCTCGATTCGAAAGGCTTCTTATCAACTCTCAGCTCTATTATATTTAAGTAGATCAACAATGGTTGATAGTTTATAACTCAGTTCTAGTTCAGCATTGCAAAGATTTAATTCAACTCATTAAAGAGCCTTTGCCTTCCTTTGTTATTAGACCGAAAATTAATACGATAATTAATGTACGCAGAAAAATATATTTTCAGCTCAAATATCTTATAGCTGCTCCAAATTATACCATAAATAATTTTATGTTACAACTCTGCTTTGTTTTCTTCTCTAGGTTTTTTATTTGCGTACTGTTGTAAAAGATTTAATTATATACCTGCAGTTTATTATGTAAAAAATAGTTTACGTTTCTTTGATAATATAACCTCATAAACGACATAAACTTCGCACTATCAAGGAGTGGCAGTGATTACATGTGGGTCAACATAGACGATTGTCCCGCATTGTCCACTTCATGAACTTCAGATTTCTTGGTTACAATAACATAAGGATCTTAGAGACAACAAAGAAAATTCCTTCTACTTAAACTCTAACTTGCCGGAAATTCAATTTAATGTGTATTAAGATTAATAACGTGTTCCTGTGCTTACAACACTAATTCATGACCTCTTCCTTTTGCAGTTAAATAATGATAAAATCAGTCTGTTCTTGAAATTAGGGACCAATAATAATAAATATAAATAGTGCATAATTTCAAAATTAATGTTTTAATATCAGCATCATAATATGATTAGATGTTCTATATATATACTTTTCGGCGAAATGTAAAGTGTGATAAGGAAGAAAGAGCTTTATTGCAAATTGTTATACGTTCTTTTTTATGCAATAAAACTCGTGGTAAGATGAACTTATCTGTGGATATCGAATGACGAGTGAATCGTGACAAATAAGTTATGACTAAGAAGATGAATCCTAACTCATTCTATAAACAAACCCGGCCGCCCACTTCTCAAGAGCAAACATACACAAACAATAGACATTACAGAACATCATTCAGAAAACAAGTGCGCATAAATGCATTATAAAAAGGAAAACACCTTCTCTCGATTATATTATTCTTCATAGATAGAAATGGGCTAATAGAATCTTTGTTCCCTTCATGAAGAGAACTTTCTAAATGTTAATGCATATCAGAAAAGTATTGATCATTTTTCAGAAAAGGAGAAAATTTAGAGATAATTTTAAAGTGTATACTTGCTACTCTAAAATGTGACAATTATAGGGAGTGACATAGTAGATATTCCCCCTGAAAACGAACAAAAGCTTTCGTCGTTAAGTGAACCTAAATGTCAAACGCGCACGTGGTTTCCGGCTCAGCTTTAATCAGATCGAAGAAAACGTTACGCTCGGAGTATCGCTTTATTGACAAAGAACTTGGAAGCGATACCCTTTTTTTCTAATAATAAGGACATCGGGGATGAAGAACAAGGGAACTTGCACGAGCACGTGCCATCATAACGAGTAAGAGACGGCACACCCTGGATCCCCTGGATCGCCGCACCCTTGTTAAGGTGTGGTCGTCCATTGCACTTCCTACCCCTTCAATTGATGCGTGCAAACACATGAACCATTACCCCGTCCTCCCACGTGATAAAACACTCTAATGCGATTACATGGAGGTAACGCGAGGAAAGATGGAAGAGCGTGTCGTCGGGAGCAATGCCATTCTACAACTGATGAATGGTTCAGGAATTGACCAGCTAAGTTTTGTATGTAAACTGCTTCTCTGGAAATCCGTAACATTTGTATCTCGTGCAAGCAGTTCGCTTACATATATTTAGAAGATAAGGAAGATAATTTTAATATGACTTTTAGTCACTAGATTTCACAAGATATCAAGGCATCTGACAGGATTTCAAGAGATATCAAGTGATTTTAAGGAATTTCAAAAACTTTAAGAGTTTCAAGATTTTAAAGTAATTTGCAAACATAAAAAATGTTTTTGGGTTCTTTAAAATCTGTTAGATCTCTTGAAATCTTCTGAAGTTTTTTGAAATTCTTTGAAATCCCTAAGTTGAGAGACAAGTTAATGAATAGAGTCAGCAAAGACGTTTGTAATCTAAATTAGCTTACAAGCGTCTTTAGATTAGATTATCTTATCGCCTTAGATACTTGCCTCTCATTTTTATTTGAATGAAATAAAATATGTAACTGATTTTATCATATGTCACTTATAAATTATTCTGCTCTCGATGTAAATTAATTGAAAAATTTTTTTGGAAACCCTAGATTATTTTTAATATGAAGAAAATGAAGCCATTCAAATCGTACCAAAAGCCACAGTATAAGATTTTAAATGTACATTAGTTGACTATCTGCATAGTCTTTTGCTTCCGGAAATTACCTGACATTTCCGGACATGACGACCGCGATTTCGTGATGAACAATGGCAAATGGCAGTTTGATTTGTTTTACAAGTGCACGCTAGTGGACGGAATACTTCCGGCCCAGCGTCCCCGGTCCCGCCACTTAATTCCATCCGCCGGAACCTGACTTACTTAACAAAACCGGGAAATAGATCGAAAGGGTGCCTGCGAAATAAATGGACCGAGAAATAAGAAAAATTACGCTTTCAATTTATCGAATTTACTCTTCAATTAAAAGGTCTACATTATTAATATCTTAATTCTTTAGAATTATAAACATTATCAAAACTGATATATTGAGAGGCCAGAAAATAAATAAAAAATCATAAAGTTGAATTACGCGTGTATTTTGAAATCGAAATCAATTTAATCATGTGTAGATCGTTATCTACTACAAGAAATTCCAGTGAGTCTTTAACTAGTTTAACTGTCGTCTATTAGCATCTAATGTGCAAAAAAGGATCAAGATATAAATACTCAAAGAGTTAATAGTTCAAAGCAATCTAGAGTATGCAGTCATTAAGAGTAAAGTTAGAGTAGTAACAGCATCAGTGGAAGCACAAAATAAGTGGTTATCATGTTTACTTTGCACTAACTAAGCTTCCTTTCTTGACGTTAAATGCTGGTTTATCATTAAACTCATTTTCGTGATAGTATCTAGCGGATGAACCCTTGAATGTGCTAATTTTCGCTTCCGTTTGCGATTTCTCAAGAAAGAAAGTTCTATATTTCCTCTCTCTCTCGACATCTTTCATTCTTTGACGTTTCTTCATTGAACACGTGTGGTCCTTGGGGAATTTGGTAAGCTAAGTATCAACAATAAACAGGTAAAGCCACCTGCAAAGAAGAAGAAGAGCTCAGCAAAAAGATAAATTGAGACATCGTTGAACTATTGAAAGTATTATAAACTACCTGTTGATGCCACAAAAGAGGATTTAGGAAATAAGAGCTGGAAGGAAGCTTCTCTCGAGTAAATCTTCAGACTGACTTAAGTATGATAAACAGAAACTTATAGATTTTATTTTTCATTTTATAGTTACATTTTTCTTTCACGAAAATTGCATTTCTCATATGAATTCCACTATTCTTTAAGAAAAGGATAGAAAAGACAGATGAAGAAAATGTAAACAGTAAATTGCAGAATAAACTTACTGTAAAAACAATCTTGGTTAATTCGTGTATCTCCTCCTGTCGCATATCAACATTAACACTTATTGTTGGCTCTAACGTAATTCTAGTAAACAAGTCTTGAAAGGAAATTGCAGCACCTACCGCCTGATATTTCCCTCGGTTTATTTACTGCTTCCGAAAACCATCTACTACACTCGATCGCATGCATGATGAAATGTTGTTATTGGGAAATTCAATAGAAGGACGTCCACCTTTAATTCAATCCATGAAAATAATAAATTCATTACATTCCCATTAAATTATTTTTTTCTTATATTGGATACTAATATGAAATAACAAGAACTTTCCCTTTCTAAACTGCAAGCTTTGGTCACTCCTGGAATTACATTTAACAAAGCTACCTTGCATATAATAGTGGACGTCCTTTGATACCATTGAGGTCCCTCACGACCAAAGGTTAAACGTCGATCGAACAATTACTGCACGGAAACTTTAGGATTCGTGAGTCTAAAAGTTCAGACGAAGACTTCCGGCAAAGGCTCAAATGACCAGGTGTCAACCTCTCTCAAGAATTCCACTTTACAAAGCACTCGAAGAATCAGAGGAGGGACTCTGGAAAAATTTACTTCCAGAGCAGCGGAAGTCACTTCTTAAAGTCTTGGGATTTTATAAAAAGAATCAGATACTAAAATGCAGAATACCCGCTCTTTTTAATATATTTCAATTTAATAAGGCTTAAAAAACGTGTCATAATATATTTTATATTTTAAAAATTACCTTTCTTTATAAATAAATCAATCAATCACAATTTTGGAATATTTAAAACATTTATAAAATATAATTCTTGAGCCTCGTTCCATGTTTAGCATATAATCAAGATGATTTATATCGACACTTATTTATATCTGCAATTATTCGTTGTACATGTGCTTACAAGAAGAAAACAGGATCTGGAAAGTCTTGACTATTAGCAGTAAGTATACACATATATATTGTTTGTCTCGATCGTATGTCAACACCGTTTAATGAAACATTATACGCAGCATTTCTATCAAATTAATTTTATCCTCCCTGACAAATTAATGTGATGCTTTACTAACCTGGATTAGCAGAAAGTTCTTCAGCAGTATATGAACGATTTATAACAATGACCTTGCGTGCACAAAATTCAGTTGACAGAACAGACATTTGATGTTCTACAATTTGAAAAAGAAAGTTAGTCTAATTTGAGCTCATTACTGTGCTCAAATTGAGACACAGTAAAATCAATTCAAGAGAAATAACAGGTTATTATTCATAGAATGTAAAGAACAATAACTTGTCACTTTTAGTAAAATATAAAAATCCAGTTTTTTCTAACGCATTTTCATTTTACTTTTTCTGTGTTGTTCTGTCTTTGTTTCTTTCTGACTTTGTTGTCAAATCAGTATAGATTCCAAAAACTATATGCGGATAATTTTATCGATAGTTTTTTTTATACTAAAATATTGATTTCCTTATTGCGGCGATTACGTCTGTATAATCAATCACATCAGCAACAGTTTTTTTGTTTTACTTTTTACATTCCAATGGAGTCATATACATGTACACATTCGCAATATCCGCTTTTACTTTCAAAATATAATTGTGTATATAATGTAACGTGAGAAGAAAATAAGAAAAGGTAAGTTTCGAACTTTTTAAATGAAGTTAACATAACTTGTACTCATTGTTTACTGGAACTTTAAAGTCTATTTATATAAAAAGGCCAATTAGTAGCGTAGAACTTAATTCTCTCATAAAGTTGGACGCTGTCATTGTTAGAATTGAACAATAGGAAGATCATAAAAGAATTTTTATTCTTAACTACCACCTTAAACATCGTAGTTATGATTTATGATGTATAACAACCATTTCACTTTTACTTCACTTTTTAAAATATAAAAAAGTGAATTGAATAAAACTTGTTTATTATTATTTCATCTAACGCTTTTATTTAATGGAGATTTGAAAGTTGAAGGTCGGAGATCATAACCAGGAGCAAACCACCAACTTTTATGTCCCAGCTTCCTGCGCCGGTAGCACTGCCAGGTCTGCTCCTGAGGTATTAACTTTTTTTAAATGAATTTAATGTTTCCTGGACGTGCGAGATTGAAGTCTTGACTGCATTCCTTCAAAATAGAAACATTGCTTCGAGAAGTGGTTCAAACATCCTATCAAAGAATCGATATTATCTTAAATGAAAGATAAATTAAGAAATTAATTATTTATTACTCGCAATAAATTTCTGAAATTTATCAATTTTAACTTGCGACGAGTTGTTAAAATCCATATAATCGTTTATTTTTAGAAACTTTTTGTTCTTTGTCTAAAAAATCCCGACATATGTGATATCAATAAATATCCAGACAACGATGACATTGTCACGTACCCTATAATATAACTGATATCGCGTGTAAATTCAAATCACAAAAAGAACATATCAAACAGGGATTTATATAGCCTTATCAAATATTTGTACACATATGTACTTTTAGTACAATACTCTCAATGCATAATACAAGTTATGCGTATTTTATAATGAACCAGAAAATGATAAAAGAAATAAGTTTAAAAATTGAATATTTCATTATAAATTTTGTAAATTACAATCAATAAAAATAAAATTGTGAATGTCCTTACAAATATTATAAATAAACTGTTCAATCGAGTTTGCAGGAAGCGTGGGCTGTGCTGATATTCTAATATCATTTACTCGTAACATTACGTATGTAACATGAGATGCCTGGGACAATTTCGACCTCTTCACGTTATAATAACATTACCCATAACTTAATTACTGTTCCCATATTTTTGTTGCCCCCCAATAAAGAACAGTTTGTGTTCCAACGGGGAAAGTTGCCTATGTGGAATTGATCAGCATCAACTCCACTTTATTCAACATAAGAACCGCAACTTAATTACATCCTTTTTCCTTTCTGTAATAGCAATACTTTAATCTACATTGATCAAATCGGCAATACTCTAAATTATATGGTGTCAATATTCTCCGAAGAGTCGTTGATACCAATAGAATTATCACGGATTTATAGATATATCTTCAAGTCTCAGAACAAAAGCGATGGTTTATTTTCGAGGAGCTCTGAGAAAGTATTTATTTCAAACAAAAGTGATGAAAGCTTCCAATGACAGATCATGGCGCCCTAATCAATAAATCTCAGGATAACTATTAGCACCAGCCGAACAACTTCACGACTTCCCTTCAGATTCTAGTAATAAAACCGATACACATTCCTCAGAAGCGACAGTGCGAGACCGTTTCTATACGACCTCAACGAATCGAGCCTGTCTCACCCATTGATCCTCGATCATGACCACAGATCATTCCTTTGATCCCGCAAAACCCTATCTTCTTGAAAATTCAACACCCGCTACCAGTAGCGTAAGGATATCTCTCAAAAAAATGTCAAAATTCTGGTTAAATATGCCCTTACTATTTTTTCTGGTTAATGTATCCAGAATTCTAGTTATTTTAATCAGAATTTCTAGTTAAAACTACTAGAATATTTTAACTATATATTTATTCTTAAAACTAGGCGATTTACCTCTGTTTCGTACACCCCCTCACCCCACGCCCCTGGCCCTCTCCCCCCACCCCCTTTCGACTCGTATCATAAATAACTATTAAAAGAATTCCAAAGAATTTAAGGGCATGTATTTCTTACCATATGAGCAAATTTAGATAACCCAGTTTTTTTCTTTCAATTTTTACTTTTTGAAAAAAATAATAGAGCATAGACGTAAAGAACGTGAACAGATGTCTGTACACTACTATTTTTTCAAAACGTAAAAATTGTGAGAAAAAAACGGGGTTATTTAAATTTGCTCATATGGTAATTACCACATGCCCTTAAGAATTTTAAAGAGTTTTTACAAGATTTCAACTGATTTTAAGGAATTTCAAAGTAATTCAAAAGAGTCAAAATTTTCAAGTAATTTCAAAACATAGAAAATGTTTTTGAATTCTTTAAAATCTCTTAAAACTCTTAAAATCTACTGAAATTTGTTGAAATACCTGTAAATCCTGTGACTTCTTTTGAAATTCTTTGAGATCACTTAAAAACTCTTAAAATCTTTTAAAATTTGGTTAAATCTTTTGAATTCTATGAAATCTTCTGAAAAATGTTTTAGAATCTGTTGAAATCCTGCATAAAATATTAAAATCCCTTGAAATCTTGAATTCCTTTTAAATCTCTTGAAATCTCTTAAATCACTTTAATTAAATCTTTTGTAATCACTTAAAATCTTTTGAATT
>JAUESH010000015.1:21535431-21549964 GCA_032275165.1 Synergus magnus
AATTCCTTTTAAATCTCTTGAAATCTCTTAAATCACTTTAATTAAATCTTTTGTAATCACTTAAAATCTTTTGAATTTTTTAAAAGTCTTTTTGAATTACTCACTTCGAGACTTCCAGTTTATAGAAGCATTTTTTATAATAGAATTGATTTTGAGACTAAAATGAAATTATTAAGATTAAGATAAATAAGATTTTTAAAAATTATCATAGGCATAAATTATTGACAAAAGCACGCCTTAGCGCGCGCATAACATTCAGTACAGAGAAAAATCCTTGAAAGGGATAGAAAAAGATAATCGCTGTACCCGCTTATATCCTACGAAAATGAAAAATTGTATTAGCATATGTATTAGATGAACTTTACAGTGGGATCAGATGTTACTATACAAACACAAGTGTCCAATGTACACAACGTGTGCGTATATAACCATATGAATATATAAAGTGCATTCGTATAGCGAAGGGTTCAGACGCTACCTTGTCAGGAATTTAGCAGGAAGCTTGCAAAGAAGAAGCAGCCTGGGAAGAATATTTTCCTTGGTGGTCCTGTTCGAATTACCTGTGTCGCTGGACGAAAGCGAGATTCGATCACCTCAATTACTATCGAGTTACACGCGTGGTGAACTGAAAAGATAAAAAAAATGTATTGATGCTGAAAATATACTTTTGTATATTCTTCTACCTTGATGCCTAATAGTAGTCAAGGTGATTCGTAATAATATAGCCATGACCAAGTTCCCACAGTATTTTATGAAACGGTACCTTCCAAATGTTTCTGTATCTCGAATAAGAAGTGGTCGACTTACCGCAATGTCGGATGAAAGTAATTGTGTGAGATGCGAAACTCGAGCATTGTTGATTAATATAAATGTTGTTACTGGAAATTGGAGAAATTGGATATTTTAGACGTTATTTTGGAATATATTCGATACATTCGATATATTAGAACTGTAGCACTTTATCGGTTAATTGACTTGTTAATTAACTGGAGGCGAAAGTATCAGTTTTGAGAGAAAACACACACTTTAATTAAATTTAATTGATAATTAATTAGAACCCAGGAGATTAATTAAAATGATACTTCATTTCAATCGCTTGCATTGTTTTGAATAGCTTCTAGTTTAAAATTAATCGTCAATCATTTGTGCAGACTTTGTGGATACTCATATCGGTTAATTAAACTTTCATGGGGAAAGGAGGAAGAAGTTTTTGCTGCATCAAATATGTTATAGGAATGAAGAACGTCTCTTCTTCTTAACAAAGAACGTGTGAAGATGACTTTCATTTAAGTGAAGCGATCGCTTCATTTTCTCTGACTTTCGGCGTGAAGTGCCTAATTATGGGAATGACGCCAGGATTATAATTCACGATGCAAATATCTTATCGAGAAAATACATCTGCATTGTCGTAGTTTGTCTCATGGTCTTAAGAAATATCTAAGTTCCAAATGTCTCGAGTGTTGCGTGTTTCTCATCCTTTCCGAAACAATGGATTCGCGAGCTTTCCTTTCTCAGAGGAGCAGATGATTCAACGAGCGCTTAGGCTTCCACAAACTATCACTCTGTGCTGGAAAGGAAAATAGAAATTTATTGGTGATTTATTATGTATAATGAAGACGAAGTTTTGTTAGGGAAAACAATTGTTTCGTATAGTAATTATCAGTTAACATATTCGTAAGAACCCAAGCATCAGAATATTTCCAATTGCAATTTTTTAAGCTAATATTAGTAATATTTAAGCATCGATTATTTACCCCTTTAGTTAGAATAATTCCTCGTATAAAACCACTTTCGCTCTCAGTGCTTCATGTCTGAAACAACCTAAGTTTCGATGTATTTCACAGACAAGGAAAAGTCGTTCCCTAGTTAATTACGCACCTCCCTAATTGACAATTCTCAATGCGAGATGCAATCTTCTTACACATTACGAGACTGCCGTAGAATCGGCACATGTGTGACTATGTTTACATCCTCATATATGCTATATAAACAATCAATGTGAATATGTGAATGCGGGTACCTAGAGATACATTTCCTGCGCGCTCGAGTTGGCACTCCACATCCTTGTTCGTTATATGACCATCGTCTTTATTGTCTGCATTTGCATAGGATATTGAAAGAACTCATTTCCCTGTGTACACAACGATAACATGTAGCATATGTATATTTATGGGGCCAATGAACGCATTTCATAGTATAATTTATTACACATGTCTTACAGACAACTTTACGTGATATCGCAGTTCATAAAAATAATCACGTCCATTCCTGAACTTCTGAACTCATCAAATCCATGGATACACTAGAAAGGTTTGATATCATTGCCCAAAACCAAGCAACGCAGGTGCTTCGCCTACCATGGGTTACTCGCCGTGGGTGAATCGCCGTGGGTGGGTCACCAGTCAGGAAAGATCAAGTTGAAAACCTTTCGAAAATATAGATCTTTTCGCCTAGGTTGGTCCCACGCATGAATCAAAAGTGGTTGGCGATATTAAATTTGAGACTGTATAGCGTAGGTTGCTTATCTGATATTTGTGGGCACACCGTGTACGTACACCTAAATCGAAAGCTAGAAAATGTCATTCGATTTCATCGATTGCGTAGTCCGTAGTGTATAATTAATTGCAATTATTTATTCATCTTTCCTAAGGTGAATTAACTATATTTCTTAATACATCAACTTCTAATTCAGATGCATAAGTTGCAAGTACAGAAAAACAAGTTTACAGAAATTATGTAAAATCTCTGCTATCTACAAATTTTCAAGAATGATATGCACATTTAAAGAGCATATTGTCTACTAATTTTTTGAAATAAATGTACTTAAAATATTTTGATTGATACATTATAAAGTAACGTCGACGCCTATGTATTGATCAGTGCATTAAAATGTATTAGACACGAGGAACGCTATAAAAACACTGATCAGAAATTATGTTTTCGTGTATTCGTTTGGATGAGTGCGGAATAGTTATAGGATAGGACATTATTATGCCTTTCACGATGCATCAGTCTA
The DNA here is from genome assembly GCA_032275165.1 of Synergus magnus. Classification (NCBI taxonomy): domain Eukaryota; kingdom Metazoa; phylum Arthropoda; class Insecta; order Hymenoptera; family Cynipidae; genus Synergus; species Synergus magnus. Next base: position 21,538,448 of record JAUESH010000015.1, read on the forward strand.
TAGTTATAATAAAATCAACGGTTTAAGACTTTTTTCAGGAAAAGTATTAGTAGCGCAGTTTTTATAGTATATATCCGGTAAGCAAACTTGAATAGAATAGAATTCAAATTTGCACAGTTTCAATATAGAAGTTCCTATTTCCGCATTCTTAAAGAATGGGCAATTCATAAAATTTATCACGGTATTTTATTAAAAATTTTGTTTACTTTGTAAATAACAAAATTTTATAGAGTCGTGTGTTCAACAATAAAAGAATATAGTTTTAAACAATGTTCTATGAGATTTTAAAGATTGCATTGCGGATTGAAATTAATTTAAATGATTTAGAAAATGGAAAAAACGACATTGTTTTGAATTCAAAAGCGTTGTGAGTTTGACAGCTGTGGAATTATTCGGAAGGTATTTCTTTGTGTTTATCTTGAATAGAAGGAATTATTTTTATTAAAATATTGTTTTTGCAGAATTTGAATTTCGAACTGTTCAACCATTCAGTTTTCGTAAGGAGAGCTATCTTATTCAGTGTAGGTAAAGAAGAAACTTAGGAAAGACTTCAGTAAGTGGCGACGCACAACAATCGTTGTAGGAACTAATACGCGTCATAACCACACACGAAAAACATCACACAGGTTTCTACCAGAAAAGTGGTGCGCTAAGACAGGTGAAGAAGGTAGTGTAGTCAGTGTAAATTTACAGGTGCGGTAATTTTAAGAATCGTTCCGCTTAGTGAGTAACGTCTCCTCGAATCTGCTGCACAAGAGTTCGAAGTGCCAAAACCGTGGGCGTATCCGAAATCGGGGAAAAAACGATCTGGGACACAGCTTGGATTCTGCGCGTGTTTATTCTATCTCCGGATGGAAATCGTATCAATCGAAGCGAAGTGATAGATAAAGAAAGAGCAGAATATCAGACGTGTGTACACTGCCGAGTATTGAAGGTACTTTGTACAAACAAGACCTGACGTCGCTTGATTACTAATATCGGTGAGTCATTTCCGATCATCTCACTGTGAGAACAATGTCACACATCCCTCTTCCGACGTTTCACGGATTTCACGACTCAGTTTCCAAAACTTCAGTTTAATCATTAATAAACCAATCTCTAAAAATGTGCGACTCAGCAGACCCCTCTTACGTTCAAAAGCTGGGTTATCTGACACTTGAAAATGACACTTCAGAAGGACGTGTCTTGGGCTCTCGACCCGAGGCTCAGGTACCGAGGTCGTCAGCTTCTAAGAGTTTTATGGAATCCACGTCGGACACCTGTCGATCTGCTGTTCCCACTGCCGATTACAAAATGTACGAACGTGAGAATATTATAGCAGCTTCGAGATTCGCCACACCGAAATCTGTTGAACAGATCAACTCTCAACAGCAACACATTCAAAATCGTTCAAATAACCAGCAAGCACCAGTCTACGAGAACATTGAATACTACCCTCAACAACCTCAAACATACCCACCATATTACCACCCTGTAGAATCAAGAAAGAGTCCTCGAAATAGTCCCAGAGGTTCCCTAGCAGGCGAATCTTACGACGGAGGATTTAGAAAAGCTCAGCCACAGGTACCCGCAGGAAACCGTTATCAATCCTCATCCCCTGCCAAGGAACTTCCTCCCTACGAGGCACCTCCTGTTTACGAAAACATCCAAGAAGTTCATTTTGGAGATGCTAATCAGGCTCGTCCGGGACCCCAAGTCCCGGCGAATTATTACCCGGCCAATATAAATGGCGGGGATTATGTTGTTATGACTGGAAAAACCCAAGGTCAGAGAAATTCTACCCAAGCTCTGGGACCCTCTTATACCCAGTCGCAAAGAGCTCGAGGTCAAAGTTACGATGGTTCTAGTTTGCAACGTTCTGCGGGCTCTGAAAACCCCCCCTGTATGAGGTATTTGCCAGGGAATAACTCGTCTTTTGTAGACACTCAGTCTGGAAGGAACGCCTACGTTCCACCTTCCGAGCTGCAGACCAACAGGAACTACAGTTATCAGCCCGATCAGCAACAACACTCTCCGAGATCGAGTTTGCCTTATCACAGCGAATCACCGCCTATTAGGCTACCACCAGAACCACACCAATATCACAGAGGTTCTTTGGCTGATAACACCACGAATCAAGCCTACCGCCAGAGTCAAATTGATAGTAGTAATCAACAAGGTCAATTTCGTCAAGAGAGCTCACAATCTTACAAGTATGCTGAACCGGCTACGAGAAATTCTAACTCTAGTTATCATGGGGATCCTCAGCCGAGAAATTCCCCTGGATATGGACCTTCGAATCGCTCTGGGGAAGCCACCACTTGCAGAAATTCTCAATGCTACTCGCCAATTAGAGGATCGATACCTCAAAATGAAAGGAATTATCATTCTCAGGTAATATTTTTTAAATAGCATAACCGTGCAACTCGATCTCATCGATTTTAATCAAACATATTTAGCAGAAGTCATTTTCGTCTTTTGCATTTCAGGAAAATCGAGGAGAATTCGCATCTAGAAACTCTTCAATATATTCTTCAAATCGCTCAGCCGAAATGCGTCTAGGATCCCAGAATGATAGGAATTTTGTACTGGATGGCTCGGAGCCACCTGAAAGAAGACATTCCCCTTTGTATTCTCCTACTCGTGGTGATGCTCCAAGACAGAACATGCCACATAACGGTGGTGCAAGAAGTTCTCCAAAAGCAAGTCCCACGCATCCTATGTTACCGGAAATGGGATTGGTGTCATCAATTTCGTCTGCTGCTCCGATGGGAAATCCACTTCGAGGACAGGTGCAAGCACCTGTTACGAGTGCTGCGACTGCTTCTGGAGACGAACTTGGTATCCATGGACCTAGAATTACGAGCCTTCCACCAGGTGTTACAAGTGGAGTCGCTGGTCCTGTTTTTCTCAATGCTGGGGTACCAGTGCTCCAAAGAGCGACGGAACCAAAACCAGAACTTCGGTCCTCCGTCAGCCCTCCGATGAAACATGTACCTGGAAAAGGACTTTTGCCATATAATGTCACTCCACCTAGACCCTCGGTAAGTTTTAAACGAAAAAATTCTTTAAAACGAGTGAAATATTCTACAATGTCTTAAAAATACTTAAATTAAAAACATTTTACGGTATTTATTTCACAATTGCATGAGCTAATATTGCTAGTTCATTATATGTATAATAAAAAGTAAGCTACGTAGTTTTAACTTTTTTGTATATAAAATTTCTGGAACGCCTTAAATTCTTACACAGAAAAATCTTTTTCGAATTTCTGATAACTGCTTTCCGTTTCAAAAGTCACTAACTCTTTTTAAGACACTTTGTGTGCCAAATTGTCTTGAAATATAATTAAATCAGTGATAAAATTTGTATGGATGGTAAATGACGATTTAATGAAAGTATGGTGAATTAATTCAATATTTTAATCAATTCATACTTTTTCTTTATAGAATTGTAAATATCTCTTATATCAAATTAAAGTCTAGATATCATGAATGGTTGTCCTAGAATTTACAACAGTGATTTGGCTTTGAAGCCATCCAATTTACATAACGGTTACATAAATATAGAGGCCGTCAACCCGATATTGAATTCATAATCCAGGAAAGATAGAAATTTCTTTAACTGTTAGATATCATTTCATTGGGATAAGACATGTACTTGACATCACTAAATATCATAATTATCAAATATGATATGTATTAAAGAAAGAACAATGCGTTTCGAAGATAACATTTTCTCAATTATGGAATAAGAGCATGTGTATTCTTTAAATACAGGGCCCCACTGAAGCTGAAAGAAAAATTGAAGAATTGACTCGACAATTGGAGGAGGAAATGGAAAAGCAAGAAGAAGAAGGAGAATATTTTGGTAAAAATACATTTATTTACACAACGTATTCATTCGTATCTTCATTTTCTAAAATTATTTGGGTGTAGTTTCGAAAGCATCATACCTCCGATTTTGTTGAAGCTAAGTATACTTACGTATTGTACGCTAATTACGAATATTATGGTGAAAAGTTGCGCAAATTGCATTTTATCAACTTTTTCTTTTTTTCTCGAAAAATAATGGTTTTTCGGAAATAATGTATAGAACATAGAAGATGTATTTTTTTTGGGTTCTACAATATTTATGCGCAATAATTTTCTCTACAACTAATATTAATCGAGATAAAGCGAAAAAAAGTGAAAAAATGACGTTTTTTTAAATGTTGACCTTGAAGATGACAGTTGCACAACTTTTCATGGTCATTTTGGTAATTAGCTATTCAAAATACGTAGTCTCAAAGAAATTTAAGGTATAGAGCTTTTGGAATTATACCCAATTATTTTATTATTTATTCTGCAATATTTTCTGCTTTCCACAAAAAGTATTTCTATTATAAGTGTAAAAGTTTTCCTCAATTATGTCGGCAGTATGAAAGTCTCTCTCGTCAAAGTTTTCTAAATTTTGAGATTGGCCTTGATACATCTTAAAAATGCTTTCTCAAAAGTTCTTACTTTCGCGGTGCGTGGGAGAGAAACTCACATATTTCAGGTGACATTTCATTGATATTCTCCGCTTGTGGATATCCCCTAATGTTACATGTGTGTTTGTAATACGGACAGTAGACACATACATTAGATTCCGTTTGTCCTTCAAACAATAGGACATATGAGCAATTTTATCTTGTCCTCGTTACAAATTCTTACACGGCTAAATAAACTCAAATACTTGTAAAAAAAAAAACTATATACTCATGCTACTGTGTAAAATAATAAACTTTTAGCCTTCTACATGAAACTCAATTTAACTCATTATTCCAGGAAGTACTACTGCAGATGTTAAAATTTATGTATTACCATAAAAGTTTACACAATTAAGCAATCATTAAAGTTTAAACGTCACGCGTTAATGTAACATTTACCAATCTCGTGATGTAGGTCAATTAATATTCTTTCTAAAGAAGACACATTTAATAAAAAAAAAATATTGAATTTTTAAAAATTTAAACGAGAATTCTGTTCCTTACTCAGGATTACGTATGCGAATCTTCAGAATGGATACAATTTTTTTAAAGAAGGTGTGGAGGCAACACGAGGCATTTAAGTAAGCAGTTAGCAATTTAATTTTTATTATGTCAGTACCCGTTTGTCCTGTAGGCGTGTATAGGTAGTTGTACCTACTCAACATCATGATTTCATGGTGCAAGTTACATATTCACTCCAACATGCCTTATTCTTTCGTACCACGCGTACCTACCCCAGTCAGTACAGCGACTAATCTCGTTATAGAAACGCAAGTCTGACTCGCTGGCAAACACTATTACGAGTACTACTGCTCTAGTGAAGCCAAGAACTAAAGCCACTGCGAGCTTGCATTCATTTCGTTGTAATCTTCGCGATCCGAAGAAGGAAATTTTCATCTTCCCAGTGAAAATGTCGGGCACAGTCGTTTCAATCATTCCTATTGAAAGTTGTGAGTGTCTTGATTTGTTACACTGATTTACAGAAATGGCAAAATCGCGACTCTGGCGAGTCGTCGAGTGTTGTGATAGCGATGAGTATTTTTAAAACGCCGGTGCATTTCAGGCATTGTGCGCGAGTTTTGTCCCATGTATTGCAAGTGACTGCCAGTATTTCTTTCATTTCGTAATTGAATTTATAGTCAATGTGATTGTCATATATATGTATATATGTAAAGAGAGTTTTTGTCTATTGTGACCTGAGCTTTCTTGCTTTAATGAATCAATTTTTAGCTAATTGCAGGAACAATTTTGATGTCACAGGAGGATAATTCTAAAAGAGCAAAAAGCTCGTTTAGTTTTTTCCATTAGCTGATTTCACTGCTCAAGGTTCATTGCTACTGTCCTTAATTAATTAAATGACAAATTAATTTTATCGTTACAGTTTTTTAGAGTTTTTGTTCGTTTGGCGCGGATAGTTGAAGTTTGTTATAAGTTTTTTTGCCTGTTAATTGCAATTTAATGTTTGTCAATGATAGGTAGTGAACGTTCATGTATCGGCATCGTTTTTGCTTTCTGACTTCTAAGTTTAGCCACCGTCAAGACACATGATATATTCTCGATACTGCGCGAACTATTAGATACTCTTCAGATATAGGTTCGTTATTTTTAATTTCGATCCGAACTTGTCATGACTTCAGTATAATTAAAAAAATAAGTTAGTAAAATGTCAAATGGTGCAGTTTCTTATAATATACAATGTTTTCTTCTTAGGTATTTGTCATACATGTGCTGATAAAGTCACTGGAGCAGGTCAGGCGTGTCAAGCAATGGGCAACCTTTATCATACCAACTGTTTTATTTGTTGTTCCTGCGGGAGAGCCTTACGTGGAAAAGCTTTTTACAATGTTCACGGGAAAGTTTATTGCGAAGAGGATTATCTCGTACGTATGAAAAAACTAGTCTCAATAGATAATCATATTTATTATCTATTAATTAAAAATTGTCATTAATGATTCTCGTTACAATTTGCAGTATTCTGGATTTCAACAAACTGCAGAAAAGTGTGCGATTTGTGGTCATCTTATTATGGAAATGGTAAGTAGTTATTAAAATAATGAATCTAAAATCGTTTTTATTTGTTAATTCTAATTCCTTCTTTGATCTTTCATCTGATTTGAATTGAAATTTCAGATATTACAAGCTATGGGAAAGTCATATCATCCCGGATGCTTCAGATGCTGCGTTTGCAATGAATGTCTTGACGGCGTACCGTTTACAGTAGATGTGGACAACAAAATATATTGTGTCAATGATTATCACAGGATGTTTGCCCCAAAATGCTCTTCTTGTGGCAAAGGCATTACGCCTGTAGAGGTAAATATTTTGTTCATTTCTATCAAACTGTGAAATCTTTTAGCTTTTGAATTACTTGGTATAAATTGCATAAATTTTTTTATAGGGAACGGAAGAAACGGTTCGAGTGGTATCAATGGATAAAGACTTCCATGTGGACTGCTACGTATGTGAAGACTGCGGGATGCAGTTAACAGACGAACCTGACAAAAGATGTTACCCTCTGGATGGTAGATTAATGTGCAGGGCTTGCCACATTCAGCGCATTTCTCACACACAACCAAGAGCTCCTCAGCCCGTGTCAGCTAGTTATCAATTTATGGGTTAAACATATTCTAATGAGTACTTAGATATTAGAAACTGCGCAAGGGACAACCGTCCGAAAATGATGCCCTCAAAGTTTACGGTCTATGGTATATAAAGTAAGATGACAAACTTCTTTTTCTGGGATTCGTGAATAGAATTATTATGAGTAGGCAAAATTAACCGCATATTCCTCGTTGGTTTTATGTAAACTGATTCGCTCAAGAATTTCAACACATGGCCTGATAATCAGTTTGCACTCTTGCTACTTCAAAGAGACTGAAAATGTTCCTACTGTGCGAACAAAATTATACACTCCTTGAAAAAATGCAGAACTGACAAGTGAGTTTAATTTATTTGTTGTTCTGCTTTTATGTATTTACCCGGAGGAATTTTTATCTGGTGTCGATTTTTATTAATGACTGCAATTTTCAACGATAAAGGTATGGAAATTATTGTTCTTTTTAAACATTTTTAAAACGATTACGAAAGACTTTTTTTAACTCAATTTATAAGAAGTGCTTTGCGTTTTGATACGAATATACATTTTTAGAAATCAATTAAGTAGAATATTTATAAAACGAAAATGTGAGGAGTAATTGTTGCATACAAGTTCCATACGATATTATTGTTTAAATATATTTTATAGAAAAACTAGGATCAATTTTGTTACGATAATGCCTGAAAAATGCACGGGGGCCATCTAATTATCAAATTATTGTCAACTACGTTATCATATCTCTAGCAATGCATCTCTTCATTAAATATTGAAACTTTTTTTTTAAAATATCATAATCAAAAATGTTACATGATTCTTTTAGAGTTTAGGAAAATTAAAACGAAACATCATGCTTACACTGCTGAGATTTGTTCCATATTCAAAGCGAATCTCTTAATGGTACATTACTTTTATTTAATTATATTTAAAATTTATAATCATTAGATAAGAAATTTTTTTTAGAAAACTAGCAATAATTTCAGTACAAACAATAACAAAAATCAAAATCTAAAAACGGTAAACATAGTCCATTGATTATTCCATTGTTAGAGATTTGTTTTGTATATAATTAGACCTTCACAGTGGAAAAAATGCAATTTTCGTACAAAAAATAGTGTCATTAGGATTTGTGAGTTGCGCAGGCAACTGTGATATAAATAGCATAATACATTTTTTGTTCATAGTTAGCACTTTTAGCACTTAACTTGTGTAAATACGGATGCTTTGTTGTTATAATTAGTAATATTACATTTAATCTCTTTATGACTTCAGTACAGTTTTCGACATAGGCTAAACTTATTTTAGTCGAAACACTCGTACCGATAAAACAGAATGAGCTATGTTACAGCATATCATTTATTAACAGTATTTATTAAACAAGTAAATATATCTCCACTTGACTACTATGGCTATCAAACATTCGTAACTTTAGGAGTATGTGTTTACATCTACCATATTTACATAAGCAAGGAATAGGCGTCAAAATGAAATGTATGACTATAAGGTAAAAGTCCCAATTCCTGGCCACCTTAAAAATTGCAGGAGTACATAGCCATCTCCATATGAAAGAACGGTCAGGTTTTGGGACGCACCACTGGATCGTACAATTTTAAAGATGGCCAGGGACTGGGACTTTTACCTTACTGAATGTACTTTAGCATTCGGAAATGTATGCCAAGTCTTAGAAAATGCTTTTACTGGTATGTATAAGAGCTACATAAAGGAAGCACAAATCAAGCTGCCAAAAACCTAATTGTTGTCTCCTTCTTTGAAAGTTTACGGATATAGTTGATAATACTATTTGATCCTATACAGGAGGTATTGTAGTTAAAAGTACAATTTTATTTAAATCCTTTTATGATGCGTAAGGTGAGATTACCACTGGTTAATAAAGACAAAATATCTAAAGCTTTACAGTTTCATTGTAATGTAGCATAACATAAGCGGCAAACTAGTTCTTTCCATTATTTAAAAATAGACATTTTCGCACATAATTATTTTCAACGAATACAATTCATTCACGTCGAGTTCCAGACACTGGAACTGAAAATCCAATACTACGTCTTCGGAGGATCAGTGGCCGTTTTCGTTTTCACGTCTGTTTTCCCGAATCTTGCTTTGTGTTGTGCCATAGTTTTACTTGACAGCATATCCTGTTGGAATTCATTAAATATATCAAATAAAAATTTAATATAATCTCGTTTAAAGTACGCTACCCCGCGAGCACTAAACTGTTTACTCGGGTATTCTACACTACAAAGTACTAGAAACGTACGTAAAACTTCACAAGCAGGCTGTAAGCGTATGAGGAGAATAAATGTCAGTGGGTCTAAGATAGACGCGAAAATTTGGACTTATAAAAAAAAAATAAATTAAAAAAAAGTCAAGGTTTTCGACGTATATAACTTCCCAGTCTCTAAAAGAAGAATTCAGATTCAGTTGATTTAATTTCAGTACGACCTGAAAATTATTCCTCTGAATATCATTAAAAAAAACTCACCTTCATTTTTTCAGGCGTTTTGAATTTCATGATACCCCATTTATTGAGGTACCTGATGGCCATTGTTGTTCCTCCTGTGATTCAAATAAGTACCAGAAATTATTATTGGTAAAAGCAGAAATGAGTACATTTTTACACTGTAGACAAATCTATACAAAACTTAGAGACGAGGATCTCTAGCATACCATACATCTAGGATACAAAAAAAAACATAGTTCTTGTGAAAAGCTATATCTATCGTTTTTATAGTTTCAGTGTAAACGCCAAAGTTCCTCCTATGAAACTGTTTTTTATAAAATTACTGACAGCGGAAAGTGCTTAATATATTGTAACGGGTGAGTTCTTTTTATGATGCTCACTCCGTCATTCAGCGATTTTTAAATAGTTATTAAATTGCAGTACTGTGCTGAAAACTTACCAATCGTAACGGTGTATCTAATCGGGGTACAGACTTTAAACAAAGCATATGCCATTGCCCAATGTCCGGCTTTCGAATTACGAATCTTTTCCAGGTAAGTTTCACTAAGATTAAAATATTTCAAAATTTCTGCGATGTCTACACCACTGTAAGATAATAAAAAATATATAATATAGTGTATTGTATCAATCATGAGTATATACTGAAAATTATCTACATACTTTTTAACAGAGATATAGAATACCGAAATCCATACAATAGAAGTAACTACATGCACTGGAATTAAAATGTGCCAATAATCTTTTGTCATCTGCTTCATCTTTTGGAATAGGGTTGGTTTTGTCTCACTTGGCTGATTGCCCTCTTTATTTGGAGTTTCTGTCGAGTAACTGCGAACTGTTGCAGGTTCCAATTCATAGAATGCATGTTTAAAAAGCTTTTGATTTACTAGAGAATAATTTCTAAATGTTTGGTGATTAACTGTCTTCGCTCCAGAACTAGGATCGCTTCCTGCAAATAAGATTTTATCTATATTATCGTCTCGTAACCAGAATTATTATAGATACAAATTTCAAACAAGTAATGTTTCACCAGCTAAATAGATATTCGTAGATCTCAGAAGATCATACGAACAAGGTGAAGTCTTGTTAGTTCATAGTGGTCAAAGTGTCTCCAAAGGTTAACATAAATATTTATCATTTTATTTTTACATAATCTTACACATAAATTTATAATGTATATATTTTACTTGATCTACTATACAAATATTATGCAAATTTTTCAACTTTAAAAAACATAATTATGCGTAAATGAAGTAAAATAGTTAAAATATCTATTAATGACGTAAGGAATATGATGTAAAACATCATCTAAATTGGGATATTGTCCATGACAAAGACATTTTTATTTCAAGGAAACAATTTTTATGATAACTAATGGAGAACAAAGTTAAACTTACCTGCAAGTGTAATATTTTGTAGTCGTGTATTTGCGTAACATATACAACGAGCTGAACCAATACAAGTATTCGGCAAGAAATTGGACATAGACCGTACGAGTAAATTGGAAAGCTTCATTCTCTGAGGTCCAATAATTACAAAATCCATGTTCGAAAAAAGGCCACTCGCAGCCTTCCTTAACCAATTAACCTAACCAATGAACACGGCACCTATGAAATTTATTAAATACACACTATAACTCTGTTCAGTGAAATGATAACTGATGATCGTAAACTCACTTACCCTCACATGTGTTTAAACTTCCTTGTCACTGAAATTTTTAAATATATAATCTCATTTTTCATTGATCAGATAATATTTACATACGCATATTCACATTCATTCTCATTGATGTTAAGCCACAGTTCACAAGGTTACAACCACGTTCTCATAAAAAAAATGAGCAGGACGCAGGTAGAGATCCTCTAGGGAGAGTTGAGATAGATTTTTACTCGCATTTTGATTGGTGCTATATAACCGGAATCGGAAGTTCTAAAATACGCGCGATATTCAAATCCA
>JAUESH010000015.1:21787987-21803210 GCA_032275165.1 Synergus magnus
ATATCGTTTATATATTTGTATATGCGTCACTTGCCGTAGCTAGGTTTATAATATCTTTGGTATCGAGTAATTAATTTTCGTTTAATCAGGTTTAATCATCAGCGAGAGAGGGATTGAATTAAATTATTTTAATTCACCAAATTATTTTAAAATTCATTTTCCAGCAGCTTTACAAAATTTCCAGGTAAAACATAACCTAAAAATAATTTGTAATAAAAAGTAAATTATTTTATTTTAGAATTGCAGTTTAAAAAATAAGCGAAAGTCATTTTTCACTCAAAACCAGTACCTTCTCATTTGATGATGAGAATGTAAAAATTTTTCTATTGACATAAATACATGAAAAATACTTTATTTGAAACTTGGCGCTTTAATAAAGGAACAATATGTTGGTAAAGATTTTAATAAATCTATATTTGTTTAGTTAGCAAAAGATGATGAAAAATGATATTTTTGGGATGTAGGATTTATATTTTTAAGAAAAGAGTTTTTTTTTTTTATATTTAGAACACTGAGCTCTCAAACTGGAGTATTATAACCTTCGTGCGCCGCACCTACTGTAGGTCAATGAACTTTTTCAAATTTGAGTGACTCCGATCCACCGTAGTTTGCGAATTAATCTAATGAAGGCAAGGGTTTACTAAATTTAAATTGTTTATGTCCGTGCTAAATTAAACAGGTACCTAAATATTAAAAAAAAACAAAACAATTATTTAAATTTACTCAATTTTTATTTTCCATTTTTGGAATATTCTCACGTACATCTATATAACAAATATTGACCTATGCCTAAGTATACAATAATAAATACAAATAATATGTACAAAATACTCAGCACTTGGTAGGTGGATCTTATTATATCACGTATAAAAAAATGTTCAAGAACGAAGTTTCGGAAGTTCTTCATAAAGAAGAATAAACTCTAGTCTCTATTAAAAAAATCTAACACATCAATGTAAGAAGATGACCACTGCTGAATAATATATCGATGAATTGTATGAAATATAATTACAAAAATGAATAACTTAAAAAACTGAGCCTAGAAAGTATAAAATTGACCTTATAAACAATTTTCTAGTATTTCGCTTTTTCTCTATACAATCGCATATATTAAATGATTGAACCGACCGCTTAACGAAAAAGCTACTTTCTCTCGAAATAATGCACTAATATCGACAACTCAAAGTTACTCATATCTAAAAACATTTTTATTAGATATAATAGATACTTTGTATATTAACAAATTCCTATTGTCGATTATGGCAGTGTTTTGTGGTCTAAGAGAGAAACACGTATACAAAACGTACCATAAATAGGAAATGGATTCGTAAAAACACAAACAAGAATCAGTATTCACATCCAAATATTGTTTCTGTTTTTTATTTTACAATCACCAGGTTACGAAATTAGGAATCACTTCTTTGGATTCTTTTTTTCTTTGACTCCTTTCTAGGAGAAAATTTCAGTAGATTCCTGAGTTCGCAACCCGTCCCAGATTTCCTAATCTCTATCCATAAATGCAGTCTCAATGTACAACAACTGATTCCTCACAAAAATCAATTTAGATTTTTAGAAAAAGAGTTCTGATTTCTTTCCCCGATTCGATCGCCTCTCGCGATGCTGGTGACATCAGTACTGGGGATTGGGTGAATTCCTCGGGAAATTGCTCTGCTGGGTTTGATTTTGCTGAAGAGGTCCAGCAGGACTTGGCCTTCCGTCTCTATACTGAGGAGGACATGGGGGACCGTTGGGCAAAGGAGGTCCAGGAGCTTTTCCATAAGTTCCCCTATTTGAACTCTGGTAGCTACCATAAGCAGAATCATCACTGCGTCTCGCACCATGTCCATACATGCTCTCAGGTCTTCTAGGATTGCTTCCACTCTCCGAACTCGTGTTCAAAGGCCCATTTTGGTGTGCCTGATGATTCTGACTCGGATTCTGAGGTGTTGATGACTGGCTCGGACCATTTGTCTGCGAATTTTGCCTCTCTGGTGGAGGAGCTGGCGCTCTTCCATAAATACTAGACCCGGTAGAGACTCCATAAATTCCATTTTCTCGAGTGCTGAGACTCGTCGAGATTCCCCTGACGCCATAAATACTCTGGGTGCATTGCTGGAGCTGGTTCTGCATGTTTTGGTTGGTGCTGTTGTGATTCTGAGTTTGACTTGGAGCTGCGGTTTGAGAAGTTTGGGAAGGTTGATGATGATGAGTTGATTCTCTGTTGATGAGGCTCTGGGAGGCGTGGGTACCAATTCTGATCGGGTAGAGGCTCTGAGCGGGTACCAGTGGTCCAGGTTTCGGAAGAATGAGGCCGTCTCTGGTTCCTGAGGTGGATTTCGCATAGACGCTTTGAGATCTGTTCAAATTAGCCCTGGTCAAGGGAGGGGATTTGCAGTAGAGGGATTTCGTACCACCGTATATGGATTCTACACGTTCGAGGGCTGTTGGTGGAGCACTGTAAATTGATGCACCGGCGACGGGTCGGTAAGTGGCATAGGCTCCGGAGAACTTAGGACCAACGGGTTTGTCTAGGTCGTCGTAAGTGTCCTCCTCTGATCTCATCGAGGAGTTATCGCCGTCGTCTATCTCTCGAGAGTCTCTGGATCGCTTCGGGCTGAGGACATACACGTGGAGAAGAGCTGCGATCAAACCACCTGCTATCGGGCCGACCCAGTATACCCAGTGGGAGTCCCAGCGATTCATCACAAAGGCGGGTCCAAGAGCTCGTGATGGATTCAAGTACGGATTCTGCAATGAAAAGGGTTTCATTAATATTTGAGGAAGAACAAGAATTTAATTTCATAGATTGAAATAATGTTAAGACTTTATAGTTCAAAAAATTTGTAACTTTAAGGTTTTAAAATTCTTTTCAACCTGGAGATTTTGATTTTGCTTTAACATTAAAATGATTGGAAATGTCTATAAAAATTGATCTTGAAATGATTCTAAAGATATTATTTTCGTGCAGGATGGTTTTAAATACGATTTAAACAATAAAGACTAAATGCCAAGAGTATGAGATAATCATTTTCGTGAAAACTGAGAAGTTCTTAGTAAAGTGAATTCTATTTTTGGCATAGCAAGGGACAGTTTCCGGCTAGCTAGAAACTACTGAGTTTCTCCAGACTTTATTGTCAAAGTGCCAAAATACTTATACTAAATTTGTACGTAATATTTCTTCTATTCTGTAACTACTCTCTCAATAAATTTCTACTTAGAAGAGCAAATAGCGAAACAAGTTAACATAAAAAAAGGAAGGAGAGTAAACTTCACCAGTTTATGGATATTCATTTTACTCCGACAAATAAATAAAATTTCCTTTGAATTCAAAAGTCAACAATTTCAATATTTAAATTGAGATAAAATCTTTCAACAAGGACAATATAATGATTTCACTTATTTGAAAGTTTTATCTTCACTATAGAATAAATCAGAATTTCATTCGAAATACAATTTTTGATTTTTGAAAAAAATTGAAGATAGCCATCGATGTCGCAGAGCTGATAATTTTTTATTTTTTTTTTAGAAGGCCATTATACGCGCGAAGCCAGAGCAGGTGGACCAGAAGCGAGTCCTGTTTGATGGCAGGTGCTCTTTTGAAACAAGCACGTAGGAATTCTCGTATGTATTTATATATTCTTTACTTATACATAGCTTTACTTTAAGATTGCATACTCAATTCGAATGAGAATAAACCCTTTGAATATTCTGAACGTCCCGTAGAGCGCAGACCATGTTATTATCTTTATTATTAAATTTCATTCACAATCGACATTTTTATTCGCTCCTTTCTACACGATAATTGGCATTCAAGTTTAAATTTGTTATTCGAGATTAAAAGCACTTGTCTTTTCACTTGTTACTCGACAATCAATGACTCAGTTCAATTCTTATCACTTCTGAACATTTTTATCTTTAATTTTTAACGATTTTTTAGAATATCTATTAAATTTGTATATAAATTAAAAATGATAATTACATAAACTAGGGTCGCTGAGGTGTAGGCTACTGCCAAAACTGCAGTAGCTTTCATCGATATGGATGATGGTAAATTCTTGCTCAAGTCTGCGGTGAAGTGGGCCAGAACAATTAAAATAGAGAGAGCTAATTCGAGTAGAAGTTTTTCTATCGGGCCTGCTAATCTTCCATTTCCAGTAAAAGGTATCATCTGCGTTCCAGAAGGCATCGTCACTCTGAAATAAAATATAATCACAATTAAAAATAGAGAACAATATTATAAAATTTAAAATGAACCACAAAATCTTCTTCCTCTTAAAAAAAAAAGAACCTGCCAAATAAATAAAAAAAAAAAAAGAAATAAGTGCAAAGCAAAAAAAGCGATTGTAGGCTTATAATATAAGATTAAAGAGACCGCTTAATCGAGCACCCCTCGAGTTTTTCTGTGGGTTGAGGACCCAAAAAAAGTATATCGATCTGATTTAAAACTGCTCGCATATGGTTGCCTTATGGAAGGTAGATATGAGCCAGAGAGAAGAGAAAAAGTACGAGTTACAAGACCACAATAATATACGATGATTTTTCCATTCAAAGTGTAAAGAGAGTGGCGAAGCGAACAAAACCCCCCCGGGGTAAGTCGGTCCCTGTGGTGTGATGTTTATATTAGCTGGTGCACCGACACACCCCCCTCAAACAAAAACGCGCCAATTTTCTCAGCCCATATAATCATACGGGGTCAGAGAGAGACGACCTCTCTATCAACCCTCCGAGTTCTCATATAAATGCACAAATACTCAGGCTAATTTACAACCCAGTTTTGGCACCGAGATCCGCCGAGTCTATGCTTCGAATAATAAACCAAGGCAGATCGATATCGCACCCAGAGGACAGTTTTATTAAATCAAATCAATTTTATTTCACGTCCACTTTATTCAATTTTTATTCTGCAGTTCGAGGTTTCTAGAGCGAACGGTGATTGGGAGAATATGAAGTTGTTTAATTGGTTTTTTAAACTGAAAGGACACCGCACGAAAAAATTCTGCCATAATCGGACTACAAGATAAATTATTGTTAGCCAAATCGACCGAGACCTTTTTTCCCATGTAAATGCTGTGGGCTTTTTTGGAATGAATATTTATTTGATAATATTCATTTTTAATGTTGGTTTTAGCAAAATGAATCTGCGTGGAAGTTTTAACATTTGGAATACTTTTAAATTTATTCTTTAAAATAAGCGAAAAACATTTTTAAAATGTTTAAATTACTGCATAGGATCAAAATGCTTTTAAGGTCTGCTTGCGAGATTAATATAATTTTTAATTTAATTCAATGTGGTTTATCGTTATTATATTATTATTCATTAAATTGTCCTTTTCATGTATATTGCGTTTGACTTTGAATAATTTACAACTGGGATTAAATATTACAAACGTTCACTCAAAAACATGTCTGTTTAAATTAACCAGAATTATGGCTAAATATACCCTTACTATTTTTTCTGATTGATTTAACCAGCATTCTAGTTGTTTCAACTAGAAATTCTGATTAAAATAACCAATACTCTGGTTACTTTAACCAGAAAAAATAGTAAGGGCATATTTAACCAGAATTTTGATGACATTTTTGTGAGTGACTGAATTTCTATATTGAATGATTCAAACCATTGAATGAATTCGGATTCAATTATATTAAAATAAGAATCTTAAGCGTTGTGTTTTAGACCTTGAATCAATTTAATAATCAGAGAGAAATGATTCACGCTAATGTAGTCATATAAACTCTCTCAACCGCAACATCTCGAAAGGCTTACATAGGGGTCCCCCCAACGTCCCCAGCGATCTCCCTTGGGTTGTTGGGGGGTTTGATAGTAAGTCCCCACCTGTCTAAAATTATATCAACTAGTTGAAAAAATAGCCAACCCTCAAGGCTAAATCTAAAAGACACAAGTACTGGGTATATAAATACCCATAAGAGAAAGAGACCGTGGGATAATATCAGTGAACTTGAAACGAAAAAGCCCCGTTTATTGCCCCCGTGACTGCACATAGTGTGCGTATATATCAAGAGCAAGTTGGTCTTGTTGATATTTCTCAAGTATCACGTGCACGGGGATGCTGAAAAGTGAACACATAACAGGGAACACACGGTGACGAAATAAGTCGTAAAATTCACTCCCCTTATGTATACAACTATACACTTTTACCCAGAATCGAAAAAAATCCCCCTGGCTTCTTTTTTTTGCTACGTGTGGGACGGAAGTTTTGTGCAGTCACATGGGAAAAGAATTAGAGGATTTACAGTATTTAGTCCCTTTTTCCGGGAAAGTGAAATCCGCTTATCATGGGATTTTGGTTTAGAATAATGAGAAAGGACAAAAGCAGGGTGATTTTTTTATTTGAGTCTTATTGATTTCAGGGATGGGAGTTGAGTTGATCGTGATCTGCATTTCTGATTTCATCAATGCCAGAGTGGTTTTGAAGAGGATCTTAATTTGCATGAGCGAAGCAGGGACAGAAGAGAGTTCGTGTAACTGAGTGGAGACTTTGTTCGAACCCCAAAGTAGCGTTTAAAGCGAGATTAATCGTGTTTGGTTTTGCATGCACGTTGCACGTCATCGGCTATTATGCGACAGATCGTCGCGCTTGATGCCTTCGGTCAGGTGATTCTGAGGATGAAAAAATTCTCTATCCGACACGGCTCAAATACAATCAATCTCATTTTCCCTCCTATGTGTGCCAGACGATTAGCCCACTTTCGAGAAACTTTTAGGGGTCTTTCAATTTCGTGTAATCGAATATGAGAGGGGAGGATCATTTTTTTACTTCATTTACAAACTCGGTGTCGTGACTTTAGTCTGGAGTTAATCATTTCAAACATTGGAGTTTGATAAATTATATGAAATACGATTGAATAAAAAAACTGCGGATTGAAAGTTTGAAAACTCTCAGGGTGGATTTAATCTTCTGTGCACTTGACTCGAGAGCGCAACCTGTGCCCCATTTTCGCGATTCACACGCGAGGGGGCGAGCCCCTTGTGGGCGATACATTTTAAATAAATTTCGATTCGAGTGGCATCCCCTTGATCGTGTTTAACGAGCTATTGATACCCCCTTCTCATTTTGATGTGGTGCATTTCCCGTCTATCATAAAGGCCAGCATCCCCTTGCTTGAAAAGTCCAGTAAATCGAGTCCCACGTATCAGATCCAGGAGGTCCGAACCCCGTAGAATAAAAGTGCACATGTGACACGCGTGTAAAATCGACCGAGGCGGTTTAATCGTCAAAGTCGAGCTAATATGCCCCATTATAAAGTTTGCTCTGAGAAATTTGGGGTCAAAGGGCAAGCGAGTCCGAATCATTGTGGGAACTCTCGCATGTTATTCGACCCTTCCTTCCCTCTTTCTTTGCGATTCAGACTCACAGAGTTCAGACTCCCACTCCATTTTTTCTTCCAACTTCGAGTCATTCAAAAGCCAATCAAGTTTTCAACAGCAATTTATGCGAGATATTCGAGACATTTTGTTACACCACTTTTTTAGAGAGGACAAATTTCAAGAGGTTTCTAGGGATTTTGACGATTTTCAAATGATTTTTACGATATTCAAAAAAGGTTTTAGGATTTTTAAAAGATTTCGTAGAATTTCAAGGGATTTCAGAATATTTCGTGGAATTTTAAAGGAATTCATGCAATTTTTAGAGATTTCAAAAGGTTTCTAGGAATTTTCAGGGATTTTAAATGGTGTCGTGAAATTTCCAAGAATTTTGAGAGATTTCAAAAGGTTTCTAAAAACTTTAATAGATTTTAAGTGATTTTAAATGTTTTAAAAGATTTTGTAGAATTTTTTAAAGATTTCATAGAATTTAATGAGATTTCTAATTATTTTAAGGGATTTTAAATTTTAAAGAATTTAAGAGGTTTCTAGAAATATTTAGAGATTTTCACGAATTTTAGAATGGATTTCAAGAGGTTTCTAGGAATTTTAAGAGATTTTAACGAATTTTAAGGGATTTCGAATGTTTTCTTGAAATTTTAAGGGACGAGTGAGCATACCAACAGGCGCGCGATAATTTTATTTTCCTTCTTACAACTTCAAGTCATTCAAAAACCAATCAGGTTTGCAACAACAATCTAAGATGAGATTTTCGAGACATTTCCTTACACCACTTTTTTTTTAGAGGGGATCTGCTAATTTTACAAGAACCATACATTTTTTAATTATTCTGAAATTAATTTCACATCATTCCAGAAAATAAAACAGATGGTCATCCTGTTAACGCTTTTTCTGTGGTTTCTGATAGTCTTCATTTTTAATGGTTTTTGCCTTCCTCGCATCCCGCATCTTGCATCTCACACGGAGAAGTTCAAGACGTGAAGACTCGAGACGAAGGGAACTAAATAAAACCAGAACCGAGCAATTTCCTGCGTATAAGGTGGTTGTTGGAATATAAGGTTGATCCAAGCAGAACCCTGAGTCTCACAATACAGAATACACAGGAATTCTTTTGGTACCCGCTCGAATTGTGGGAGGCTGGATGCTGGATCAGAATTCTAGTCTTCTTCCGTGAATAGAAAAGAGACCTGAAGAAAAACATCGGCAGGAAGTGCGCAAGAATAAAAACGCCTCTGCCTGAATCTGAAAATCTAGATCTTTTTGCAATCCTCGTATTTTATTTTGACAAAGTCTTTTCATAAACTCCATCAAGGGTTCTCAATTTCGAATTAAAAATTACTCGTCATTATTTTGCACATTTAATTAATTTACGTAATGGATACTGAACATTCAGAAAAATTTAAAACTTCAAAAATATTATAAAGAGTATTAAAAATTATTATTAAATTTATATACTGAAAAAAAATGCTCCGGAATCAATAAATATACGATTGAACCGAAGTGTAATTCTTGTTTCATTGAATATTCATTTGAATCAATAAAAGACATGCTTTTGAACGAGAGCTATTGATTCAATATTATGTTAATTAATTTTCGAGAATTTTTTCTCTCTAAATATTAAATTAAAATACATTTTTAATTTTTGAAAGTTTGCAACATGGAAGATGCAAAATACTTTTAAAAAATGTGAATATTGTTAAATTGATTATGGCCTGTAAATTTTAAATGATAAAACTCTATTTTTAGCTGCAAATCCCGAGACTCAAATACGTAATATCTACAAGAGAGAATCTGAATCTAGAATCGACAAAAGAATCCAGAATCGAGGCATGGATCGTTACACCGTAGCAAATATTGGGAGGGTAGGCCACTGGCGATCTAGCATTCTAGCAGCAAAACCGAAAAAATACCTATTGACCCCATGAACGAATGATCCTACCTAGCAGCTGCCCAAAGACCGTCCTGATTCCCTATACCTATAGAGATCCTATTAAGTATAAATCGTAGAATATGCCTTTCCCCGAGGAAACACGTGCCAGCCACATGTTGTACAAAAGGAATCTTCCTCGTCCTTTCGACCCACGTAAGTCGTCTTCACAAAGGACCTTCTGGAACCCTATAAATGATTCTTTTCGGGGGTTCGTCGAGGGGTCTACTTTACAGTCTGCAGTCTACACAGTCGGCAGATGTTTTATGTCCGAACATCGAAGACATCAAACTACACAACTCCACAGACTCAAAAGAGCACACAATACTATCTTATCCAGGAAACGACGACGAGAAAAAAATTTCCGATACAGAATGTATAAGAGTACACACCAGAAGCGATTATCTTGCTTCTTGTAAGTGTGGATTTAAAGACACGTAGTCACGTACCTACATAAAAATCGATCTCATTTCCAGACATCTAGTCAACACATTACCTCTATTTTTATTATTCTCTCCCTAGCTTTGATCCTGGCGTATCTAAATTAGCAGATTCCTTGTGAAAGGTCAGGACAAAAGCTAAGGGATGTTCCAAAATCGATTCCAGAATATGACGTAATTTTATATTGGGATAGGCACATTCAATTCTTTAGTTCAGAGTTCAGATTTATTATAATTGAAAAATTTCGCATATCATACATATCATTTGAAACTGCAATCTTTTAAACAATCGTGATTCTTTTCCAGGGTGGCCACAAGATTAAATTTTTCAATTTCCCTGACTTTTCCTTGACAGAAAGTATTAAAAATGCGAATAAATATTCAATAATAATGCTATTGACATTTTTCAAAAATTGCGCATAATATCACCTTAAATCTTTTGAAATTTAATGAAATCTTTTGAAGTCCCCTAAAATTCCACGGAATCTTTTAAAAATATAAAAATCTCTATAATTCATGGAAACCTCTTGAAATCACTTTTAAAAAATCAAAATCCTTTAAAATTCAACGACACCTTTTAAATATAATAAAAATATCTTGTAATCCCTTAAAATGATTTAAAATCTCTTGAAATCATTAAAAATCCAGAGAATCTCAAAGAAAGCCTGGAAATTTTTTATGATCCTTCGAAATCCTTGAAAAGATTCTAAAATCTGCAAAATGAACTATAAAAGCTATATATGAAATACGATAATAACATAGTTAGCATAAATGGCAATTTCTATTTTCCCTGACAGCTACTTGTATTTCCCTAACATTTCCTTGACTACCCTGACTTGTGGCCACCCTGTTTTTAAACAATCACATAATGATCAAATTGATACTAAAATCGATGAAGCTATAAAATTTGAACTTTTAAATTTGGAAACATCCATCTGAATAAGGAAATATGAAAGGGGCAAAAAGTAACAAAGAGAAATGCTTCAATTGTAGCCTCAAGAATTTAAGACTGATCGCATTAGTCATTTTGAAGCAGGGAAAAGGAATCTTGTCGCACATGGATTTGCATTCGGCCGAGTGTCAAGGGTAAGCAAACTTTCGGGACAAAAGGCGGCATTATTTTGAGAACTTAAAAGTGCGCGTGTGTCCAATCAGGCCACCCTATACATATACCTATATATATATATAGGCTATATATGTATAGAGCATTGAGACCGGGTGGAAGGTTCTTAAGAACGAACACGTGGTTGCGACCATCTGTTGGTATCCTGGTTCGTCTACCTAAAACCTAACCCAAGCCAGTCCCTTTTCAACAGACACTTCTTTTTATTTTCCATGCTCAATCTTCTGATCATGGCTTCTCTATAATATCAATAGATGTTTTTTTCTACCGCAAAAGAGTAGCTTTCCTCTTGAATTCTCAATCGAAGCAAACATATTTTCTATTTCAATGCATTCGTATTTTGAAGCAAAGTCTCTGCAAGACCACTGATTCGAGATTTCCTAGAAATTCACAAATACGGGATCAAAGTCCTTTCTTAGTTATAAAAGAGTCCAATTTTAAAAAAGAGACCAATTTTTAAAAAGAGTATCTATAGAAGTCCTTTAAGAGTATAAAAATAAATTGAAAGATAAATCGTTTTATGAGAAGCTAATTTCCGATTTGGTAAGACGGAAATCTGTCATTAATTAGGGAAGATTTAAGACAGAGTTGACATGTTCGGCTTTTTCGTTTTTTGTGGGGGAAATGTATTTTTACTGCCAGATGAGGAACTTGGCTTGGGCCCTCTCGGTGGTTGATGGATTTTTCTATAGCCTGAAATAACGTTGCATGAAAATACGTAGGATGGCGTAGGGGCGAAATTGCAAGAAGAATTCTCCAACTGGCACGTTTTCAGAGTTGGAACTTTGTGTTTGGGTAAAAGGTGTTCTTCGCAGGTAAAATTTTTGTACGATCCAAGCTACCTGACCCACCTGGCCTTCTCGATTCAGAGCAGTCAGACAAAATTCTCCTACGTCTGTTTCGTAGGAGGGTAAATCGAATTTCGAGGAACCGTTAAGGGACGAGCAATCATCCCTCCGTGACGAGAAAGAAAATTCAATTACAAAGATTTTTTTGGAATAAATTACAATTTTCTAGCAGCATTAAGTACTTTATTTTGATAACACCAGGGTGGCCACAAGATCCAATTTTTCAATTTCCCTGACATTTCCCTGACTTTTCCCTGAAAATCTCTTCAAATGTCATAGAGTCCTTTCAAATTCCACAAAATCTTTTTAAAATTATAAAAACCTCTTGAAATCTTTTGTAATTCGAATAAAATATTTAAAATCCCTTAATATCCCTTAAAATATTTCAAAACTGTACGAAATCCTTTTAAAATTTCACAAACTCTTTTAAAAATCAAAAACATCTCTTCAATTCTTTTAAAATTCCATGACGAACTTTAAAATCCCTTAAAATCACTTAAAATTCATTAAAATTTCTTTAAAAATCTCTTAAAATTTCACGAAATCTTTTAAAAATGATTTAAAAAATCTCGAAATCTTTAGAAACCCTTAAAATCTCACAAAATATCAAGAAATTCATTAAATTCCTTCGAAATTCTTGGAAATCTAAATTTTGTTAAATAAACTATAAAAGCTATATGTATTTAATATGACAAAAAAGCATAAATGTTAAACTGCCATAATTACTAATAAAAAGTCACACTGATAAAAAAAATACAAGACAAAGTTACGCGACAAGTGATCCTACTTTATTATTATTTATATATCAATTTCTATTTTCCCTGGCAGCTACTTGTATTTCTCTGGCGTTTCCCTGATTTCCCTGACAAATTTTTTCTTTCCTGACATTTCCTTGACTTTCCTGACATGTGGCGGGTGGCCACCCTGTCTGATAACACGAATAGAAATATCTATGCTTTTTTATGATTCAAATCTAGGACTCCGATGAACGATATTTCAAAATCGATCTAAGCCCTCGGTTTAGAAAAAAGTGCGGCTCTTTTCGAGTGCATTCACTTGACATGAATTTCGTTAAAGCTGAAGGAAATAACCGATGTATTTGAATTCAAGCAGGTCAACGGTGCGAACCTGAATGCGCGGCTTAAGTCTTCATATTCAAGAGCTTTGACGGCAAGATATTGCTTATCGTCGCGATTTTACCTCTCAAGATACTTTCCAACATTTTAGCCACGAATTCCGTCTGAGTAGAAAACTTTTGGAATGCCCGTGTCGTAAATTCAATCGAAATTCAATAGGATATATTCTGAAGAATAAAAAAATGGAAACTTGGAAGAGAATTTGATAATAAAAAGAAAAAAAATTGGTTCAACATCCTGTCGATTATGAGGCATTATGTTTCACCATCAGGTATAACAAAGCCTAGATCCAGAGCTTCTTTTTTGAAATGCCTTTGGGGCAAGAACCGAAGCGAGAAGCGGATCCTCATGAACATCCGGTTAGCCACGCGAGCTGCGTGTGTCCTCCTGACGTCAGAACCCACCTGCTTCCTCACAGCTGTTTCCTCAATTCGTGGTGGCAACCCCATAAACCCCCTTTGACAAATAACTACTTATGCGTTTTACTATACAGATGCTTTAGTTTCAAATAGTGGCTCTTTCCCCTCAAAAGTCTCAAAACCCGGAAAAATCAATGCAATCTCCAATCACGGTTGACTTACTTTTCAAAACAAACTATGTCTTCTGCTCGTTTTGCTCCTTTCGAGTCTACGGGGAAAGCTGCTTAACCTGTGACTCGTGACCCCAAATTCGATCGAAGAATTTAAGTATAGTAGTCAATTTTAGGGTCCTGTCAATACCTATAGTCCTATAAAATCTGTGGAACCTACATGGTCACCTGAGTTCAGAATTTATGGGGGAAGGTCTCTGACTTGGGGCGAAAAGAAAGAAAGAGAGATGTGTTTATGAGGTTTTAAATGATTACTAGTTCACGTTTAAAAATTACTTTTCTGAAAAAATAAACGAATAGATCCTCTCAAAATTTAGATCTTTATGAGTTTTATTGGTAGGTGACCAGCTATTGGATAATATACCATATGACCCTACAAAGAGGTAACAAGTGCGCGATATGTACCGAAATAATAATCGAACAATACTCTAGTTAACTGGGTGACCCCTGGAGGAAAGTCTCCTGGGATGACACCCTCCACCCATCCGTTCCTTCCTATAAAAAAGGACTTGCATCTGTTATTCTCTTCGCCAAGTGGCAACCGCATGTGTAAAACACGCGCCGCCCAAGTTTTCCGAGAGGGTGTGAGTTGCTATTGTTCTTTGGCTTCTTCCTGTGGATCATTTCATTTTATTTGGCCCTTTTTCCCCACACCGCAATAGGGACCACAAAACAACCCACCAATAAATCGCAATCTAATGTTAGAAGAAGTATCCAGATCAAACTATCCGTGAAAAATATATTGTTCTAGGGCTGACTCAAAGGGGCTGAGAAGTTACGACTTTCAACCCTTTTGGGATTTTAATTGATTAAAATTAAAAGATCTCTTTTTATTTACACTTTATGTCATTTCATTATAATATTGTAATAAATTTCAATCTAAATGCTTCAATTAAAACTCTTCAATATGAAAAGTTTTAAGACCTAACTATGAAGACGAGACAATTACTTTCTAGCCAGCTTCACTGAAAAATTGTCTAGGGCTATAAAAAAATTGTTTCCCTCTAGAGTCACTTAGGCACTTAAGTACTACATACTCCAGATCGTAAACGTCAGGTCTAACATTAAGAAGATCCACTATATGATATTTAGTCCCCTGAGCTCTCTCCCTAAGTTCCTCTACTTTTTTTCTTCAAGATATTTTAGAAGCTGATAAAGGGGACATTAAGCCATAAAAGTCTACAATTTTCTGAAATTTTTCATCGATGGAAACAGAAATTTATACTGATTCTTCAAGAGGACAGTCAGAGCAAAGGTTTTCAATTTCGAGTAACCTTTGGAATGCAAAGGCCCTCATTCTAGGGTGGTCATAAGATTTAATTTTTCAATTTCCCTGACATTTCCTTAACTTTTTCCTGACTTTCAGACAAATTTCCCTGACAGAAAAGTATTAAAAAGGCGAATAAATTTTCAATAATAATGCTATTGAAATTTTTCAAAAATTTAGCATAATATCACTTTAAATCTCTTAAAACCCTTTAAAATTCCACGATAAACTCTAAAATTCACGAAAACTTTGGAAATCTCTTAAAATTCCATGAGGAATATTAAAATTCCTTAAAATCATTTTTAAAATGTCAAAATTTCTTAAAATTCTTACAAGCTTCTTAAAACCCTTTACAATTCCACAAAATATTTAAAAATCATAGAAAATCTCGTGAAATCCTTTAAAATTCCACGAAATCTTTTAAATATCATAAAAATATCTTGTAATTCCTTTAAATTCCTAGAAACCTCTTAAAATCCCTTAAAAATAATTATGGAAAATCTCCTGAAATCATTACAAATCTAGAGAATCTTAAAGAAAGCCTG
>JAUESH010000015.1:21809625-21858093 GCA_032275165.1 Synergus magnus
AAAATATTTATTATTGCGAGCGTAAAGTTGCGGAAAATAAATTTGCTCTTATGGTAATTACCACATGCCCTTAAGAGCGATCACCTTGCATTTTTTTATATACATGGATGTATGAATGGTTGCATATATAGTCGAATGTAGATAATGAAGATTTCTAGATGGTGTTTTAGTGTTTAATCATTTAAATAAACTATTTTTGTTTTTTGAGCGGGTATTTATAATATTATTATTAGTTTATGACTAAAATTAATGTTTTTTTTTTATTTTCAAGAACAATAAAATAATTTAAATGCAATATAATGTTCATAAAACCTCCAAGAAATTATAAAACGATTCTAAAAGTCGGCTATATTTCAGGTATAATTAAAACTGCTTGATTAACTTGGCAATTTCTTCTACGCGGGTTTTAAAATTGTTTTGATGAAAAAAAAGTCTTACTATACAGGAAGTGAATCTTTATGAATCATGAGTGACCTAATTAATCTGTTAAAGGGCAATTAGTTCCTACTGGAGGTAAAGTTCGTCGTGTAATATAATTTTCAGCATTATACAATGAATTTCCAAACAAAATTACTGAAATTTCGAGAATAACAAGAAATTTTTATTCTTAAAAGTATAATGCACAATATAAACCATCCGGGAATTTCATGAAATGATACATTAACAGCTTGCAATGTTACTGCAATGTTACATGACATTATTGGAAGTATCTCTGCAATACATGACAATATTGTCAATATATCTTTATAATGTTGCAGTAATATTACTGCAATACGCGAATGGCCTCTTCCGGTTAATATTTATGCAATATTTCTGCAACATTGCAACAATGTTGCATAAAAAGAAATTTATATCATTTACTTATTTGTGCATGATTCCGATTGCTGATCATATTTAAAGAAAATGTTGCAACATAAGTAATATTGATCGGAAGAAAACATTCAAACATTGCAGGAACATTACTGCAAATTTATTTTCTAGGCTCTTGAAATAAGACATCAAAACATAATCTAAATCTAAGCAGTTGATATCCGAAAGTGCAGTCATGTCAATATTCTGGAATCCTTATCTAATCACCTTTATATATGTATAGTTAGAACACGCAATGTACGTATATATATATATATATTATATACACACATGCAACCGGCAGCTGTACACTCTTCATTCATCAAAGCGATATAGGCGTGGACGACCAATCACAGCTCCAAGTCTTACTCTCTCGTAGAAAATGACATCATTATCTTCAGTTTGAATCGGCCACTGCCCCTGCGCGATGTCTTGACATTTGCGGATAAATTCCATCAAGTTCCGACTTTCCCTTCCAGTTACTATCAAAATTCAACAAACCATCACCATCATAACAGAAAAACCATCAACTCCTTCATCAACAAAACATCATTCAAATTTCCTCTCCTCTAACTACATTTGCGAGGAAAATGATTAGTGATTCACAAGTGCATCATTCCTTTATTATCTGGAAGCGAGAGTGACTAATCGAGTTACAACTTTTTACTCTTTATTCCAAGTTTACAACCTCAAGTTTTTAACCTTTTCAACCTACTTCCAAGGTTTTTAACTGCAGTTTCAAGTTTTTTTTGAATCCCCATGACGATATACTCCTTTTCCGTTTCAATGAACAACGAGTGCTGCATTCTTAATTCAAAGCTCTTTAACTCGAGTCACTCAAACATGTACAATTATAGTTGTACAATTATAGTTCCATTTTTTAAAAATTAAAACTGCTCTTCAGTTTGTTGATGGCAATACTCACCGAGACGTTTCGAGCTTTTTAATTCGTCCCTGCGATGGTTTGAACTATGTTCATGATTTATATTCTTACTCGTGAGTTGTGGAAGTGAGTTCCTTTCCCTTTCGTCTGGGACTTATTTAAACGGGTTTGAACGAGTGCGAGTGAGTTGGGAGATCCTCCGGTGTGTTGTGCTCGGTTGTGGGTTCACCTGTGCAGTGGAGGGAAATCGTCGGTGTTGAACAAACTTACACACAAATACAAGAGTCTCGGCACGCGGCAAGATGGCCGCACGTCGTGTACACGCCTTGATGAGGCACGTCGTTTTGTGTCTTAATTTTTTCGTAGCGATTGTCCTGTGTCAACAGGAACCGTTCCAGTACGGCCGGTACCGTGAGCCCCAAAATGGAGGATTTTATAATCCGGATGGTGTTTACGTGCCCCCGCAAAATGGCCCTGGTTATCAGACATTCATTTACAAGGATAGGAGGTATGGCCAGCCCTCAATTCAAAATCCCTACTACCGGGGACCAACGCGCGCTCCTGAGGACCGATACAAACATGGGGTGAGTTATGACTTTTGCAGAATTTCAAGAATTGCGCCTGATTTACTTGGATTTGTACTACTGACGGCGGCAATAATGGGCGCGCGTCGGGGGCTTTACAGCTTCGCCTTTGTAGACTGCTTCGTTTGTTTGCCCTACATTTTCAGAGGGCTTGCTCAATTTTAATACGTTGATTACTTGAGTGATTAGAGCTCTTTGGAGTGGGAAATTAGATAAAAATGCTTTTTTTTTAGAGTTTATGAAATTGTGGGAAGTTGTTTGGGATTTTCGCTAGGTGTTTTCAAGTTTTGAATTTTGAATTTCTTGTGACGTTTGAAGCATTTCAGAGTAAATGAAGATGAAGAGATGAAGAGAAGTTGATATTGAGATTTATGTAGTGAGTCATTTTTTCATTTTTGTAGATATTTTAATGATGATTTTCATGTTTTATTTTTAAATTCATTTTGCGATGGGTTTTGAAGGTTTGAACGATTGAAGTTCTATTGTGAGTTTTGAAACATTTGAAACTAGGTGAAGAGCCCATTTTATTTGAAAATTGAAAGAAGTCGATATTTCGAAGTGACAAGAAATATTTTACGTGTACTGAATTTCGGGATGTCATTATGTCTTTCTCGTCATACCGAAAATATGTGCTAGGCGTACATAATATATTGCGGGATGCTTGATGAGCTTCCAATTGTGTAATACAATAAGATTTCGATTATGGAAAATGATTGATTAAATCGTGAATTATTACTATTTGTTGTGATGGAAATTTGATTTCTAAATAATTAAATGATTCAATTATATATTATTACTTTCTTTTTTAAGGGCCGTACATTACGTAAACTCTTTCGGGTATTGTAAGTGGGTCAAACATTTTCATGTGCTGGCTTATATGGGGGTCCATATAAAAAAAAATTGTCAAAAAATTGTCTTACATAACATTTTTTGAAGTCTACTAATCAGTAAAAATCAAAAGTAAAGAGACATGTACTTTATATTGTACGAAAGAAAAGAAATCGGCGTTTCTTTATATTTAAAGCATAATAAATGCACATGAAAAAAAAACTGTACGTACATAGTTTATTTGCGACGCTTATTCAGAAAAAAGTTTGTTTGAATCAAAGAAACATTTCTTTAAATTAAAAAAAGTTTATTTGATGCAAAGAAATTTTCTTTAATTTTAAAAATTTATTTCTTCACATTAAAAAAATTTCTTTGAACCAAGCAAACTTTTTTCAATTCAAAGACATTTTTTCTTTGACCTTATATCAAAGAAATATTTCTTTGATTCAAACAAACTTTTTTCTGAGTGCCTGAATTATTCCAAATAATTTGTTTTTCAAGAGAAAGTCTCTTTAGCTCTATTTTTAATTAAGCCACTTATTAATAAGTATAATTACCTAATGCAATAAAATAAACAGGAGAGAATTACATAAAATTATTTCAATTTCATTTGACAATTCTGAATTTCTAATTTTCAAAGTTCAATTTCACGCTTTTGCACACGGTACAGAAAGTAAATATTAAAATACCTTCATTTGCGACCTGTCTTTTTTTAATTTTCTCATTTTTTACTTGTCCTTAATTTCATCTCTTACTTTTTTCATTATCTTAAAAACTTCTATTGCCACTATACCTGTGCTATTTGAAACAGCAAAAAAGTATTGAACGAACGAAGAAAGTGATACAAGAGAAAAGTGAAATAAAATTTACCGAATACTTCAATTAAAACATACTTTCATTTGATCGAAACCTAGAATTTGACACAATTAACGAATAAACATCCTTTGTAATTATTAATCCATGATACAATAATTCCTTCCCTACGATTGTTTTAAATTGCTGTTCTCGTTCCATGGAATGTAATAATTACTTCATTATTGTCACGCTTAAGCGACAATATGACGGAGGAGAGCTGTCTCACATAAAAAAATTATTCGAATAAGTATAAAATATTTTTAAATACTTTTTTCAATTGTAGCAAAAATAATAGAAAATAAATTAAACGAGATAAATAAATTATCACGAATTTTCGATTTCCCTTACAGGACACGACTCAAAGGTTCCCATTACCTGGAATTTTGGCAGATTGGCGTGAAGACTTGCAGGGGAAACGAAGAGCGGACTATAAAAATTTAGAACGAGACGTTTTTGTTACAACAAATTATGGACAAGTTCAGGGATTCAAAGTTTACCTGTACGACAATCCTGAATCGAGACACAGGCCTTGGAGTTTACCTGTTGAAAGAGTTACTCGAGATGTAAATGTTTTTCTTGGTATTCCATACGCATTGCCTCCTGTACGTGAAGGACGATTCAAACCACCCAGATCACATCGGTTTGTAAACTAAATTTTAAACAAATTTTAAATTTGATTGTTCTCAAATCGAAAGCAATTCCAATCAATATAATTTTGTAATTTAGTTTTACTTTCTTTACAGAGGGTGGCAACTTTTACAAGCCGTCGATTGGGGACCAGCTTGTCTACAACCTAGTGCTTATACAGGAATTTCAAAAGGAATTCCTCATATAGACGAAGACTGTTTATATCTCAACATTTTCAGTCCAAATGTAAGCTTCATTCTGTCAACAACCACCATTTCACTATTCCAGTTTCAAAAGCAAAAACTCAATACATTGTTATCTTCAGATTGGTTCTGGTGTTGCAAAAAAATACCCAGTTATGTTCTACATTCACGGAGGCGAATTTCTTCACGGAGCTAGCAACTTGTTCCCTGCTCACATCTTAGCTGGTTTTTACGATGTTGTTGTCGTCTCGATAAATTATCGACTTGGAGCTCTTGGTAATTTAATTCACATATATGAAGTGCGGCGACTTGACCGGGAAACCGGGAAATGACCGGAAATTTAATTAAAAGATCAGAAGTTTACTTCTGATCGTAGTAAAATTCAAGCTTTCATTTTTTAATAATTATAATATGAATTGGGTTGATGTTTCAGACGTCTAGTCTGATGATTTTTTTACATTTATTGGAATAAAAATATCAAAAAAAAAGTTTCTAAAGTTCCCAAAACCCAAAATTTGTATTCATTTACTTGCAGAAATTTACCCAGCATTTCCCGGGATTTTAAGGATTGAAATTTCTTAAAGTCACTTAAAATATGATTAAATCCTTTAAGATGTCTTGAAATCTTGTGAAATCTATAGAAATCTTTGGAAAGTTCTTTTCATAACTCTTTCAAACTCTTTAAAAAAATCCCTGAAATCTTGTGAAAACTTTTAAAAATCCTTAAACCGTTTGGAACTCTTTTTAAAATCCTTTGAGGTTCCTTAAAACATCTTGAGATTCCCTAAATTCACTTAAAGTCTATGAAATCCCTTAAAGGCATTTGAAATATCTTAAAATTCCGAGCAACACCCGGTAAATTTCTGTTAGTAAATAAATACAAATAAAATGTTTTTGGGAACTTATTTTGATATTTTTAATCCAATAAATGTCAAAAAAAAATAAAATAAAATAAAAAAAGTTCGTCAGACTAGACGTTGGAAACTTCAACCCAATACTATATGAGAGAAAGTATTTTTATTTTTTCCATTATAAAAAAATATTTTACAATTTTTTGCAATATATTTCTAGATCAAGAAACATTATTTTCGTTTCCAGGATTCCTCAGCACTGGAGATGAAAACAGCCCTGGAAATTATGGAATTTTGGATCAGGCAATGGCATTGCGATGGGTTTATGAAAATATTGCAAACTTCAACGGCGATCCGAACGCAATAACACTTTTTGGGCCTGGAGCCGGTGCAGCTAGTGCAGGTCTATTGATGGTTGCACCACGGTTAGAAATAAAACTTTGTAGTTCTTGAACAAAAACAAAATACCAATGTTAAGTACCTAATAGAAACTAAACGAAAATTCCTATTTTAGAACTCGAGACATGGTTTCCAAAGTAATAGCCCAATCCGGATCAGCTTTAGCAGACTGGGCAGTGATAATAGACAAGTACCGAGCCCAAAATACATCCAGAGTCTACGCAGAACATGTCGGTTGTAGTATAGAAAGCAGCTGGAAACTCGTTCAATGTCTACAAGAACGCAGTTCAAACGATTTTGTAAATTCGGAAATGAAACCACACGTGGGAATGTTTCCCTGGGCCCCAGTTCTTGATATGAACTTTACAGTCGCTAGAGACAATTGGTATGATGATTGGCGAGCTTCTGATTGGCACTTCTTCACTGAAGTTCCCGAAGATAGTATCAAAGAACGAAAATTTAAACCCGAAATTGCCTACATGGCTGGCGTCACTACTCAGGAAGCTTCCTTTATTGTTGGTAAGTATTCTTTTCCGCTCTGAATTTTAATTTAAATTTGAATATTTAGTTAGAGACTTCAAATAGAAGGATGTACTATAAAGACGAATCGATTTTCAGTTAACAACGCCACTTTAGCGAAAAATAATTACATCATAACTCCTGAAATGTTCGACCAAAAAGTCTGGGAACTCGTTTTGCGATATAATTATACACTTAACCCTTTGGGCGTTTACGAAGCTATTAAATACATGTACACATACTGGCCTGACCCGAATAATGTTACTCATATCAGAGATCAATATATTAACGTAAGTGTTCTGAAGTTTGTGAGATTGTAACACTTTCTATTTTATTTCTCATTGTCATATTTTTTTTGCAGCTTTTGTCTGATTTCCACTATGTTGCACCTTACGACAAAATAGCAAAGTTACTTGTGGAACAAAAGGTGCCTGTATATTTGTACGTATTAAACACGACAATTGAGGCTCTTAATTTAGTTCATTGGCAGCGAGTTCCACATGACATTGAATATCTTCTATTGACTGGGGCACCTTTCATGGATACCGGTAAGTAATTCAGACATATTGTTTTTGAAGAAATTAATTAACTAACAATTAAATAAAATATTTTCTTTTTGCAGAATTTTTCCCGCAGAGTCTGAAACTAAAAAGGGATATGTGGACCGACAACGACCGAAATATGAGCCATTTCTTTATGAAGGCCTACGCCAACTTCGCAACTTACGGGTAACGAAACCCTTAATTTATACTCGTTAATATTGAGAAAGCCTGATAAAACAAATTTATGATGACCCTTTTTTATTTCCAGAAATCCAACGCCTTCACAAATTTTGGGTCTTCATTTCGAACAAGCAAAACAAGGCTGGTTAAGTTATCTGAACATTAATACAACCTACAACAGCTCAATTTTGCTAAATTATCGACAAACTGAAAGCGCATTTTGGTCGATGTACCTTCCAACTGTGATTGGAAGAATAGTACCGACTTATCCTCCAGTCACAGAGGTAAATATTATACAACTGAATTAAAATAGCAAAATAGATTCAGTTTATGATTAATTCATTTTCTATAATTTTCTTTTCTGTTTTTAGTATTGGTGGGAACCAAAACAACCACTACAAATTGCATTTTGGTCGATGTCCACTGCGTGTTTAGTCCTAATCGTAATCTCAGTCGTGTGTTGCATGCTGTGGAGAAACTCCAAGAGGTAAGCAAAAGGTAAAAAGAACCAAATCCATGTGACTACAGCTAAACGGGTGTCACTCACCAAAGGGAAATAGTAGTGCACGTGGTTCTGGTTTTCTACACTTTGCAGTATCACATTCTTATAAATCCTTTAATTCAAATAATCAAAGTAATTTTTTTATCTCATCTCCCCTGATGTGAGTTGCTTTTTACTAACAGTTGTATTATAAATATTCAATTTCATTATTCTTAGCAAAACTAAGGCAGCGAGAAAATACGCAGGTAATTTTTAAAGATGTTTCTGTTTGCACCTTCGATTATTTAATTTTATTTAAAAATATTTTTTACAAATATAATTTCGAAGTTATACCCTTGTTTCCATCACCTTTCGTTTTACTTCTGCACCAATTTTATTCGCAACAACGCTTCTCGTAACAAGATTAAATCATCGGCAATTAAATTCAATAATTCCAATTGAAAACAATCTATTTTAATAGAGAATGTCTTCTTTTTTTCGATTCACAGACAGTGCGATCACTACTATAGCGGAGACATCTTGATGGTCCGAGACGAAGAACCTTCGGAAGGAATCGAGAATTTGACGAGAGCTTCTAAAGAAAATATGTACGAATATCGAGACACTCCACCGGTAAGACCCAGAATTCCAAGATCAAACGATACCAAACTCCAGGAGCGATTAGCTCAAAATCGAAAATTTAGCTCAACACCTTCGCTAAGGAGCAACTCAAATATGTCTTTGAAAGACATGCGCTCTGAAGGTTTCGTCACTAGTTCCCCAAATGGTCAACCAAAAATCGGAAAAGCGGTTAGCCAGTCCACGTTGGCAGCTAGAACTAAAAGTAAGACTTTATTAGTACAAGGAGTGCCTCAAACTGCTGTTTAAATTTTAATTTACTCAAAGAGTAAATTTTTCAACAAATCTTTCTACTCATTATCTAAAAAAACGTTAGATAGATAATTTTCGAGTTTAATTTAAACATTTAAAGAAAAACTAGTAACGAACAAATTTTTTTATTCTTCCTAGGAGATTGATACTCTTTATCTTTATTTTATTTTATTTTGTCTTTATTTTGAAATACAAAATGCCACAGAATTTTGTAATGTACTTTTCATGTATCATAACATACCACTAGCATCTTTCTTTTAAAATAATTTAGAATTCAATCTTAGCTTTGTACAATAGAATATTGTATAAGTATCTTTTTGATTCAATACTTGAGATTCATATAAAATTAAATTAAATTCTAAATAAATATTTAGCCATTGCACTAGCCATTATGCCTTAAATATGGACTAATTTTTATACAGTAAGTCGCGAGATTCATGGAATTTGAAATGAATCGATGCATACCACCGTCTTGTCCGTTCTTCAATAGATTTAAGTAAACCTATCCGTCCATCGATAATGTGAACGTTGTAGATTTATGGAATAATATTATTATTAGTATAAAGTCTAAGTGTAAAAATATAAGAATATATTTTACATTTTATAATGTACATATCGATAGCTCGTCGATTAAATGAGAGGAGCGCCTTCTATTTTTTAATTAGCACGACCGCTTTAATTTTACGATCCATGTGTTACCTTACCTAAGGGATCGATTCGCAAATAAAAATTTTATTCGTCTCTAATGCTTTGATATTAGTGGACAATAGTCTCTTGCGAATCGTTCCAGATATTTTTCGTTTATAATTCATTTTAGTTATAGAAAATCGTTTTTATTAAATAACTTACTAAATTGCTAGAATTTTATTAATTTATCACAAAGGATTTAAAATTTTTCAAAACACTTTGTGTATCATTTTGGTCATTTCGAGAATTTTATATATGTAAAATTGTTATATGTTTTTAATTATACGAAAGAATGTTAAACATTCCGAAAATATTAGATAAAAGATTTTGGATTATCTCATTATAGAATATCATTCATGCTCAAATGAAAGAGTTCGTTTTTATACTGACGTGAACAAAATTATTTGGAGGAAAAAAAATAGTAGAAATTGTGTAATTGACAAATTCGTCGAGTGTAAAAATAGACTGAGGCTCATAACATTTAGGATATTATCAATCAATTTAATTTTAATCCGTCTTCTAGCAATAGCGATCTCAACGATTTTTGTTCTATCGTCACTTTTAAGAACTTAGTTCTATTTACAGTTTAATTCAATTTTAGATCTTTACAATGACACTTTTACAATAGAGCAGAATAATTTAAAATATGATGTACTTTTACATTTTTATAATTTCTTATACCACTGTGAATAAATAGGTTTATAAAAGATTTGTATTTATAAACTATATTATTGTACACAGCATTTTGTAACAAAATATATGAAATATATTGAGTATTGAGCATGGCAAAATATTTGTTATTATTCCTGGACCAAGAAACTTGAAAATGACAATTTTACTTTTTGATGTTTTTGATGTCTTTCATAATTTAAAATATACTTTTGGAACAAAAACAAACAGCGGTGGGATTTTAATCAGCAAAGTTCAGCTTAGTTTTATTTCTGAAAAGTACTGAAAAGAATCGGATATTCTGTAGATATTTTGTGTGACTTATAATATTTTATTTTACTAAATTATTTTTCCATTGACTATAAAATGGTTAAAAAACTTCCCGAAGTAAGTTTGCATGTAGTTTTAAAATTATAAAATTAATGCACATTATTTTCTTTATGAATATTTTTTAAAAAAGTAGAAATTGTACAAT
Organism: Synergus magnus; assembly: GCA_032275165.1. Taxonomy (NCBI): domain Eukaryota; kingdom Metazoa; phylum Arthropoda; class Insecta; order Hymenoptera; family Cynipidae; genus Synergus; species Synergus magnus. The sequence continues at coordinate 21,820,149 of JAUESH010000015.1, forward strand.
CTTGTAGTTTACAACACAATATATCCAAGATTCAAAGGTTTAAAAAAATTCTAGAAATGTATTTCTACTGGAAAAGCAAGAAAGGATCGAGAAGTTCATCCAAGTGGAAAATTCGAGCCATTGAAATTGGAAGTAACACAACCTGATACAGCAATTTTGCTCTTAAAATGCAAGGAAAAACATATTCTCATTGCTGCTGCTTCAGCTTTGTCAAATTTTGCAGCAAAATCGAAAGATAATTTAGATGAACTCTTTGATCTTGAAATTGTTGAGAGTATCATCCCTTTGATTGAGCATGAAGATATTTTCACACGAAGGTTTGTAAAAAAAAACAAATATACTAGTATTTTGTATAGTTTTTCTCTTTGATAATTTGTCTTTTTTATTATTTTAAAGATTTGCTACTAAACTTCTGGCTCAAATGGCAACGATATCTTGCGTCAAATATTTTCTTCTACAATCCGACACTTATTTATCTCATTTCATAAAAACGTTGAAAAATAATGCAGATATCTTCATACAAGAATTTTCTTCATTAATTCTTGCTGAACTTACAAAGGAATTTTATGGTGCTGCTCGATTTTTAGAAGAGAATTCTGATTTCAATTATCTATTCAGAATGATTCAATCTCCGGATCCTGATGTAAAAAAAAATTCGATTGAGATTACAAATAATTTAATGAAAGAGCCTTTAGGTGTTCAAGCGATTATTTCTTCTTCGGTAATTTAAAAAAATTAAATGATTATTATAAGGAGGAATTTATCTTTGAAATTTATTTTTGATTATACTAGGAGTTTAGTTTGCCATTGATCTATAAATTATTCAACGAACCATTCGCAGTTATTCAAAAATTAGCGCTCGACGTAGTCGAAAGTTTAGTTATGAAATGTAGGGATGAAAATGTTCAGGAATTGTTTCGAAATTCTGGAGGCTTGCAAGAAATGCTGAAAATATTGGAAGTAAGATAGCAAAATATTCCTGCTTTCCTGAATCGGTAAGATTTTATTTTTTTAGAATCCGGAGTGGAATGATCTTCATCCTCATGTTTTGAGAATTTTATCACTCGCTTGCAATAATTTGAAAACTGTGGAATTGATGATCAGCACTGGAGGAATGCAGAAATTATTTAAATATTTGGAAAATTCGAGTCCTAAAATTCTGCTTGATGTCTTTAGAGTTATTGTTAAACTTGCAGATACACATCCTGGAAGAGTGGTATGGTTGAAAAAAATTATAATTAATCTATAATTAACTTTAATGCTTTTAAATTTAACATTCATTTTATTTCATAAGGCCTTGTACTCTTTTGGTATTGTAAATTATTTATTAAACATTTTACGAGAAACTATCCATCCTGATATTTATGGCGTAAGTTTTTATGGGATTGCTAAAATGACACAATATGGACCATCTGCTTCAGAATTAACAGAGGAGAACCCCATTAAAAATTTATTGAGTAAGCTTGCCTTAATTGACTAATTAAGTATTCCCAATTTCAATTTTTTTATTTCCTTGCCTTATTAAATAAATGAACCTGCTGAACTCTGATAAATTTCTCCTTCAATTTCTTAAATTATGTTTTATGAAACAAGGATTTCCATCTTCTAATTATTTGTAATCATAATTTTTTTTAACAGATTTTCTGAAAGACGAGAATTTAAAATGGGATGTAAGACAGGCTGCAGCCTTCGCATTGAAAGAATTAATGCAATGTGATTTCAGGAATTGTCAAAACTTTTTAGAAATTAATGGACAGGTGATTTTATAAAATTCGAAAGAATCTATAAATTAATCTATTAATTAAATAATATAATTATGAATTTTTAGTCGTATCTGCTTTCGTTAATAAAAGAAGCATCAGGAAAAGTTTCACAGGAAACTCAAGTGACAGCTGCTCAAATTTTGAAAGCGATCGCAGAATATCTTAATTTCAGAGAAAATTTGATTGATCTTGATCTTATAGACGCAATGTGTACTCCATTTGAAGTAATTGAAAAATTAAGTAATAGTAATGTAGGATTAAAATTAAATAATTTTTAAACAATTTTTGAACTGGAAATTACTTTTAAATAGTCACACATTAAAAAGGATGAACTTAAAATCGCATGTTGTGATGCTTTATCTAAATTTTGCACAGAAGAAATTGGCAGAAAAATATTTGCCAATGTTAATGGCGTAATGAGACTTTATCCTTTGATACTGGAAACTGAATCATTTCCTGTTAGAGATTCCGCTGTAAAATTTGTACAACAATTGAGTACAGATTCTCTTCTTGCTGACTTATTTGTCCAAGCTGAATATTTACTTTAGTAAGTCTTATTTATTTAAAATGTTGAAAATTCAACTAAATAAAATACCTCTCGAAATAATTTATTTTATTTTGAGAAAATTTATAATATCTGGTTTCATTTTATCTAGTATGCTAAAAAACCGTTCTGCTTCAAAAATTATTCCCACTTGGGATAGTTGTATAGAATCTCTAATGAATTCTCATTTGCCAATTAAATTCGCATATACTGGACGACTTTCTTTGCATGATATTACTCAAGATGGCTTTTATGTTATGCGTCGAAGTACTTGTCCGTAAGTTGCTTAATAATATTTATATTCGAACACATATTATTGAATTTCAATCTCCTTTTTATTCGAAATTTTAAATAGATTTCCTATTCTGGAGGATCTTTTCAGTCATAGAATATGTCCCAAGGCACCCATTTATGTAGTCAATTGCAGTCATCCAGTGGAAGTAGAAACCGATAGTTATGAGAGAACTTCAATGAAAGAGGAATATATTAATGGTAATTAATTAATAATTATAATATACTAAGATTAAGACGTCTTCTTTTTTTCCATATAAGATATTTATTCAATTTTGAATCTCCCAAATTTGAAATTTTGAAATCTTACAATTTTAAATCATTTTCTAGAAGATAAAGAACAAGGTAGAAGAGAAAGTTCCTCTAAAGTTACGCGGTTATCAGTCGGAACTATAAATGCCTGGCAAGATTTCAAATCTGGTAACTTCAAAAATTAAATTAAATATTGTAATAATTAAATATTATAATAAATTGTAATCAATTTCAATATAATGCTTATCAATCATTTGCAGAAGCTGCTGAACAAGTTAGAAGAGAATCTGCCACTAAAGGGATTCGATTATCAGCCGGATCATTAAATTCTTGGTTGGAATTAAAATTTGGTAGACTCCAGCCAGATCCTTTTCTCTGTGAATATTTGGATTTGTTAAAATGCAAACTTCAAGCTTCAGAATGTCACAAACCGTAGGAAAAGAAATATTATTTAGAAAGTCATTTTTTTGATGAGTTAAAATTTTACATTTTTTACTTAGCACTAATCAGAGTGGTCTCGTCGATATTAGTCTAATAGCATCAAGAGCAAAGTTACTTGGAGAATTTGTAGTTCGACAAATGTCAGGACCTGATCCATCAAATAGATGTTTTGACCACCAATTGGACTTGCATTTACAAGAAATTAAACTTGACATTCAAACAAGTGTTATTCCCATTGGACAACTTCGAGTCGGTTCTTATTTAGAAAGAGCTCTTCTTTTTAAAGTTTTGGCCGACAAAATTGGCCTTCCAACTGCCCTTGTTCGAGGAGAATACGGAAAAGCTTGGGTCGAAATTTCCATCCCGAAAGTAATATTGCAATTTTATTACCAACTAATTTTTAATTAACAAAACAAATATTTTAATTTTCTTGAATATTAGGTAGAAGTTCCACCAAAAAAAGAGAAATTGACTTCCTTGTCTGTTTCGGAAGTCGAGAGTAAATCCAGTGTCTCAAATAGACCGAAAAGTTCTTCAATTGCTTCAAAAAAATCGAAAAGCTACAATCAATCATTTTCAAACTTGTCGAAAATGACTTCATGTACAAGTTTTTGTCATAAAAATACTATTTTTCCAACGAAGCTTCTTCGCTCGAATTATATTGTGGATTTAATGAATGTTCCTGGTGATTTGATTCCAATTGGTAGCAAAAAAGGTATGAATTATTGCGAAAGGCGATTGCAATGTGAGAACGATTGTTGTAAATAAATTTTTTCAAGTCATTTTTTTTTGCTAATTTTTCCTTTTCTTGCTAAGAATATCTCTGATCAAATGTCTCGTAAAAGATAGATGTCCGAAAATATAGAATCCTATCAATTTATAAGTTGATGTCCTTCAGATGAAAAGGTAGCCAAATAAAATCGTGAGAATCGGGCCAGGCATCGTAACCCTTTATATTTTTTTTGTGGGTCCTCCGTGGCCTCGTGAACGTAAAATTAGTAGTAGCGTAGTAGCCTCGGGACCAAAATTAAACCAGAAATCAATTTCTTGGAAGAAACAAAATGTTGGAATGAATTAAAAAATTTGTTGCGAAATCAGAAACTTAATTCATTTTAATCAATATAATTTGGAAGGAAAATCAAAGTATAAGTAATCTGGAAATTTTTTTGGATAGTAAATTTCTGGAAAGTTATATTAAAAATGATTTATTAAAACTTACATTTATTTACATCTGCTTCAATATAAAATTGGTCGAGTGCATGAGATCGCTAACAACAGAGCTTGAAATAACTAATATATTATTAATCTATAACTATAAGGCTAAAATATGGCATCTGCTCTATCATAATCTGAAAATTCTTTTTGCATAATTAAAATTTTTTTCGTGCATTTCACATAAGATAAATAAAAATTTTCAAAGTTTAACTACAAGTCAATTTGGATTTGGATATTTAATAATTGGTTTTTCAATCAAAGAGTCTCCAATTGACCTACTCTTGGGTATAACTTTCACATTTGTGAGTATATTGAAATATAAGAAGAAAAACAATAAAACCATATAAAAATTAAAAAAATAACAACTTACAAATTTCTCCAAGTCATATTATTCAATAGGGATTGTTGAATGTTGTTGATGTTTTTGAGGTTGTCTCCAATCCCCAAGTTTTACCAGACCAAAGAAACTTTTGTCTTTCTGGAAAAGCGTATATCTTGCTGCAGCAACATCTTTCAAAACTACGTGATCTCCTGCTTGCAAAACTGTTATTTGGGCTGAAAAACAAGTTCGACTCTTGTGTCCTGTTCCTGGACTGTAAATCTGAAAAAGAGTATCAGAAAATTAGAGCCGTTTTTAAAAATTAAATACGAAACAAAATTTTAATTTAAACTCGAAAAAAACAAGTAAGCAGTTTGTTTAAACTGTTGTATTTGTAAACTAAACTGTAGGATAGATGTATTTCTTAAAAATCCGTGTTTAGAAAATTTTTTACTGTAACAAAATGAATAATTCATCAAGGGTGCTGAATGCTTTGCTAGATGTTAGCGGGTATAATGGCCGCCCACCACATAACGGGTAAATATTCTGTGACCAGTATGTTAAATTAATTTAGAATATGCGTGGTTGTTTTCTCTTCTTTCACTGTAGAAAGATTCAAATCTTTCCTTCATTTGAAAAAGTTTTTTTTAATGCAAAAGCTATGGAATTAAGTACATACATCAAATCTTTCTAATTCCACAGTTAGTACATTGAATTCGAGTGGATTTAAATTTCGCAAATAATCTCTCATAAATCTCATAATCTCTCCCTCACATAAATTGACCATCTTGATGTCAATCATAACGATAATTGAAGAATGTATCATAAAACAATCTGGGATTTGGCTTGGCACCATATCAGGGTTAATTGATCTATGGACCAGATATCAATAATAATTAATCAATTAAAAGCCGCGTAGACCTTATTTGAGAAAAAATAGACTTTTGTAGGAAAATAAGATAAAAAGGAATTAATTTCTTGTTTTTTTTTTTTTAAAGAAACTCACCATACACTGAAGAATGGGTCTTCCATTGACCAGCATATGAAATCCATTTTCATCATGTTCGTCCAAATAGTGGATTTGGGCATAAGCAAGATATAATCCTGGTTCCTGAACAGATAATCTTCCGTTTTCAGATAGGAAAAAATGTTTGTTCATTCCTAAATCCGCTACCCAATCACTAGGTTTCCAGGCCTTGAAGATCCCTTCGCTGTGCTTTGCTCTGCCATTTCCGGTATGCTCATCATCATCAGAAAAGAGACTGCTGTCTCCTCCATAATGCACTGCGAACACCTGTCTCGGAACCTTTAGATGACGTCTTGTTAGGCCTCGTCCGAGTGACCTTGAGGCTATTGCCTCTTCCAAGTTCTGCAAAATATAAGATCAAAATTAATGTTGAATAATTTTAGTAGAAAGATGGAAACCTATGGAAAATATCAATTGAAATCAACTTCAGCTGGAAGATCTAACAATGCTGCAAAATTTAATTGTTATTAATTTGCATAGACTTAAAATTTAGATTATCCGATTCTACAATAAGAAAAATAAAAAAAGTCTTTAATGTTTATTTTCAAATGAGATTCCAGGAAAATAGAAGATTCCTTTCAAGATTCTTTCACGTAGACTCTCTTTACTTTTATGGAAGAATGTATCTGAACGTCACATCAGTGATCTTACAAGGACGATCTACAAACCGCTATTTCGAACGCGTTTGTCGTTCTTCCTATCAAATTACATGAAATGTTAATGATACGAGTTAGATCAAATAGATATCGATTTGCGGAATGATTTATTGCGATCCATTTGATTAAAGCAAAAAATTGATCTAGTTTATCTTGATTCCGAATAGATTATCATAAATCGTAGTTATATTAGAAATAACAGAAATATCTTATCTATTAAATAACATTTTCTATTATCTTTTTCTTTATTGACAGTAAATAATATGTTGCCAGGATAATTTTCAAATTGAATTTGCCAATTTTTAAAACGATCCACTTTTTGAAACAATTACGTATTTATGAACCCATATACCAAAGTTTATGGGTTCCAAGGGCTCGTAAAATATTGTGTCCGGGATTTCAATTGTTCTTTTCTTCGTTCTAACAAAAGGGCTTCTTGGTAATTTTTATTTTCAAGTATCCTGGTCTCGCAAAACTGCATTGACTTTAAAACTTATCAAATTTAATATTTAAAAAAATATAAATTTCGGGAATTATTATTAGTTTGGAATTTTTATTATTCTATAACTTCAAAATATAAATAAAAATCAAATAAACGCACCTCTTTCAGACGCTTAACCTTTATATTGTCTTGTCTTACTCTATTCCAGAGTAACATTTTTCGACTCTTTGAATGTCCAGAAACCTTTTTCTTTACGATCTGAATATCAGAATCCACATTATCAATTTCATGATATTCACTGGTTGTAGAATGCATCACTTCCGGCCTCGTTTTCTCAAAAAATTTTTTTGGTGGATGTTTGTCCGTGGACGTCAGACCTCTGAAAAACGTCGGGGCCACTGACGATAAAAAATTGTCATAAATCTCAAGAAACGAACATCTGTTAGGCCTTTCAAGCAAACTAAACAAATTCAAAGTTAAAACCAAAGTCTAAAAATTCTTAGAGATTTATATTTAAATCGCAACTCTACTTATATTTAATTTAAAAACATCTTCAAAACCTTTAAATTAATGATTAAAATTTTATAAATGTTCCATCTCGGTACTAAGATAATGAAGTAAACTCACGTAGCTTCATTTTCAATTTCCATAGTACCATCCTTCTTTAATTTTAGATTCGTTTTTGATTTTCCTTTTCTAGATTTATTATGATTATTATTTAAAAAATGATTCATTTCATCGTCACCATACAAAATTGGCCGATCATCCAAATTTCTCTCCAGGACTGATCTCTTTTGCTTTGCATCAGAAATATTTTTACTATCCGTCAAATTTTGTATGACCAATGCAATCGTCGTAACTTCTTCGTCCTTTATTTTTTCTTCAAGTGGCTTTTCCTTTTCAGAATTATTCTGATTTTCTTGTATGCATTCCAGTATACATTCTTCCAGGTCTTGACTTCGTTTGACCTCTACTTTTCGAAGAGCCACTAAAATTTCTTCAAGGTCTTTTTCGGAAGTGCTAGTAGATTCTGGTCCAAGTGGTAAACTGGAGGATCCAGTAGCCAAACCGGAAGCCTGATAATCATCGGTGTAATCATGGGATTCGTCATCATAATTTGAATCATAATCGACATTTTCCATATCAGAATCTTCGTTATCTCCATTTCCTTCCTCTGCATAAAGCTAGTTACGACAGAAATTAATTCCAATTTCAGATGCAATAATTTAGTAATATTGATATTAATATTTGGTATGTATACAAAATTTTAGAAATGACTGATTGTAGTTAATTAGATGACGCAAAGAGAACAATTTATGTAGTAGGAAAAAAAATTAATATACACTTAAGATTTCGAAAAATGTTTTTTAGACTCTGGATTGAATTAAGGAAAGTCATTAGATTTTGAAACAATTTCGTGAAATATGTATGTGGCATATGTGACAAAAATGCATTTTCTGATGATTCATTGGGTAATTGTAATTGCCAAGAACATATGTAGTTAATTAGTAATTATAAGGTGGATGCCGGAGAATGTTTAGCAAAAATGAGAACCTCTGGCTTTTATAATACCCGTGTAAATTGAAACTTACCTCGCCCACGGCGGTTTACTATACGTTAAAATACAAGTCTCGACCCTCGAGCACTACTGAGTTGATGTGTTTATACATATTCATGCCGTATGCACATTTCACTCACGTAAAGTCATTGAACTTCACTTTTTGCAAGAAGAATCTTGATATCTCTATGATATCACTAGGATATCATTGATAAAACGTTTCTCTTATTTAAATAGTACAATTTCAAAACCAAGCGAAATTCATCATCATTTTTCAATCGTTCATTACAAAATTATATATATATTTTTTTTAATTTACTTAAACGTATTATCAAAATAATTATAATTCACTCAACATCTGACTAAATGTAAATAAATTTTGTATTTTTTGTTTAAATTGATTTCAATCTTAGAAGATGTTGAGAATAGTTTCATATTAGTTAAGAGGAATGATTTTAGATAAAAGAACGTGAGTCTAAAACTTCAATAAGCACGGAATCAAGTTATTCAGCTGATAAATAATTTTTCACAACTTTATCTCAGAAAATATAAACCTTCCAAGAAATAATAACCAGCAAAAATTTATCCACTTTACACATTAAATGAATTTTCATTTTTCAGAAGCTATTTTCAGGTGAAATAAAATTAAAGTTAAATAAATTCTAATCTGAACTATTTTGAATAGTCAATTTCGAATCAAATTACCTATTGACTGGATCTTGTAAATATTAATATTTTTATGGAATCAATGAAGCAGCCCGAAGTCATTCAAAATTAAATTAAATTAGTGGTGGCTCTTGTCTCTCAATTATAAATTATAAAGGCTCATCACGATTCTTGGTGCCCTTAATAAAGTACAAATGGTTATTTCTTGGAAATGATTACTGACAATTTTAATTCCAAATCAAAAATATTTGAATTTAAATATTCTCAACTTGAAAGAATTTATATTTTTTATCTTCTTCAGTTGGAAAACTTCAAAATTTTAATATTTTTAAATTAAAGGTGTCCAAACATTTGAAAAATATAATATAATATGAGTCTCGAACCTTTTCCTCGAAAGCCTTTAATTCGTCCAGCAAATCCTCCTCTAAAAGCCGATGCTTTAAAGTGTCCACATCCCTCTTCAAAATTTCGATTTCTTTCGCATTTTCGACAACCCATTTTAGTTTCCAAATTTCGATTCCGACACAAATCAGGGACAGGATCAGTGCCACGACGCTAAATAATGTATGTCTTCTCACTCGAAATCTCGTTTTATTAAATCCTTGTTCCAGATCCGAATTTGATATACTCAAATTCTCTCTTGAAAAACTCAAAAACGATCGAGTCTCTTCCCTTCCAGCATCTTTTTGCCCCTTTTGAATCTGAGGTTTCTGTTTCATTCGGACTACATTTTTTTGCTCATCAGGCAATACAGAAGTCATTTTATGAAAGCTGGGAAAAATTAAAATAGTCGTCTAATTTAGCCATGAATGGAATTTTCAAAATATCAGGAATATCTTTGAAGGAATTGTTCTTAGGAATAAAAATTGATCTGCATTTTTTTGAGATACATTGTCTAGAGTAAAAAATAAAATAAATAAAGTGTAATAAGGGAGTGGAAGTGAAACCAGCAGGCAAGAATTCCCGGTTCTACTGGTCCCAGTGCAATTTAGGACCACGTGGAGTCTCCGAATGATGATCAAAACAAGATTGAAATAAAAAAAAAAAAAAACTAAAAACTTTCCCAAGTGAGAATGCATTGAGAGATTTAGATGCCAGAGTTTACAACTAAGATAAGGAAATCCAGATGCGTTTCAAGCCGTAATTGAAATCAGATTCGAAAAATTTAAGAGCCTGTGTAAACATATTTAACTATTTTTGGGAAATTTTACCGAGAGGATTTATCTAGAACTAAGATAACAATCACTCATCAAACACTACAAGAGATTATGATAATTTGCTTTTTTTTTTTAAATATATTCGAGTCTGAAAGCCAAACAAGCAAGGGTTTAAGAATAGAAAATAACTGAAAAAAGTAATTTTTAAAATTTAAGAAAATTAAATTGTCATTGCACAAAATCTTTCAATTGAAAACACGAAATCAAGTCCTTTAAAACCCCTTAAGTTAGAAATCAAAAATCGAAGCAAAAATTGAGGACATTTCTTCACCAATGATTTATGAGACGTTAAAATTTAAAATAAATAAATTCAGAACTACGAGCTACTCATATACAAACTGCGACCCCTTTAAAACCAGTTAGGTAACTTTTTCCCCAACTTCACGAAGATCTAAGCTTCTTCGTCACTCCTTTAAGCTTCAGCTTTCGTCTCTCTCAGATTTGGTACCTCTTTTTTTTTTTTTACTATTGTTCATTCTTATCTCTGTTTATTTTATTTTATGGGTCCTTACTTTAGTGTTTCGTTCTTGAGACAATGGACCTTCACCCCTTGACAGTTGCTCACCTTTCTTCGAGTTCGTTTTTGGATCTTGATCCCGGATCCTAAGAACTTCTGCAGCGAGGCAAGAAGTTAGGTGTTTGAATGCTCTTCATCTCCTGGGAATCTTCAGATGAGGAATAAAAGTAGCAAAATGATCAAGTTGCACGATGAACTAACACTCTCGGGAGTTTCGAGCAAACTGACTAGGATGAGCCCTGGTACACGTTCGTTGTGTTTATCAGAACGGCGCCACTATAGCGCGAATGCAAGATTGGTGTGGAGAATAATGATGATGATGATGATTGGTATTAATGATCCAGGCATTCAGGAAACTGATGAGACGCGTGCTAGTAATCGGAGGCTCATGTGAAAGATCTGGAAAAATGAAAACATTAGGTCTGATGAATGTCAATTTTCTCGATTATTATTACTAAATTATTATTAATTTTTATTTTTATTTATTGTTATTACTAAATTTTCAATTTATTTATTCAATTTTCAATTTAGTAATAAATTATAATTTACAATAATTATTTTAATACATCTAGGGATATAAGTAGTAATTGATTCAATTTGAACTCTATTAATTAAAAAGGAATGTTTTAATTTATTATTCTAATTTAGATTGAAGTATGTTTACTGCTTGAAAGGGCTATTCAAAGTTCAAAGACCTTTTATATTAGAGGCTTTCGAATTAGAAGCACATACAATTGTAGGACTTTTCCTGCGTCGTTTAAAATTAAGTTATTTGGATGATTCGAAATTCAATGACATTCAAATCAAAAGCTCTCAACTTTGGATCTTTTTTTTTCAAATTAAAATTGATGTTGACATTAAAACCACTTAAAGCTTAGAATCTTGAATGATATTCCAATTAGTGGATTGTGAATTTAATTTTGAAAAGTAAAATTATTAGGAAATTAATATTTTTAAATTTTCTTATTAAAAATAAATAAGTGAAGATCGTTAAATTAAATAAATAAAATAAATTAATCAAGCAATTTTTTGGTACATTCCTTTTTCTAGTCGACCTTAAAAGTCCTTTACTACTTTACTCGTCAGATAAAAATCAGCAACGTTGCTATCTTGTGCATTATTCTCATTCCATATACAAATGTGAAGCTGTGACATAAATTGCATGTGCAATTAGATAAAAATATTCATCAACATTTTGTTACATTTCTATATTTTTAGTAAACTAAGAAAAATTATAAATGAGTTTCTGAAGAAAGAAAGAAAAAAGAAACTAATTAGAAAGTGACTACTTAATAAACTCTTCAATATCTCTACAGAAGCCATATCCTAATAAATTGTATATCAATCCAAACAAAGCAGGTGTAATAAATTAAAATCAAAATGTCTCACGATTATGTAACATTTGAAATATAACGACAGTTGAAATTCTAGAAATGTTCTATTTTATACACGTATTGGAAGTCAATTTATCGTAAATTGCATAGTAATGAAGGGAAGTCTATTTAAATTTCGATAATCAAATAGTGATTTAGAGGATCCGATATTTTCTCCGAATACACGAGACATTCAAATTTATGGTGGACCAGACTTCTCGTAGCCGGTGTTACGAAATACCTGTGTAACTTGCGGACAGACTTAATATATAAGGAAGCCTAATTCAAGCAGGTGATTCCATTGATTCCTACCCTTTGATTATCCCTACACTGTTGCAGATGTTCGCAATTTTGCAACAATTTGAAAGCTATCAAAATTTATGAAATTCGAACCTAGAAGCAATAAAAAAACTAATATCTATGTATAAAAAACTGAAACCTAAAGTTGTATCGCTTTGGGAACAATTATTTGGTGGAAACTAGTTCTAATTAACAAAGTTTTTAACTTTTAGATGTTAAAAAATAAATACTTTCCTCCAGAATTAAAAAAAATTAATCTAAAAACCTCTGTCTAAAATTGCTTATCGTGAAAAATTCTTATCAAATTATATATCCGGATGGACACATTCGCTCACATATATTTCAAAATTGTTTGGAATTGTCAACGAATCTCGAACTTCCGGAGTTACTAAGAATTCATTTTTTGCACAGACATTTCTCTTCCTTTCATTTCCCACGCGCAGGGAACGACAAAAGTATTTATATTTTTAATTCGGATAATTGTCAGCTATTTCTGACATCATTTTGATAACATTCCTCAAGCAAGATCCCTTCCCAGAAGATCTGTTCTTCCATTTTCGAAGCTACTTTTTATTATTATTTTATATTTATATATAGATCGTATAAAAGTGACGTCATTATTGGCAATATAATATATTTACGACTCATACTTCTTTGTTATAAAATCTAAAATAATGAAGTTAAAGAGGAATGTGGTGCATCAGCAAAATAAGAAACATCCTTATCCTTAAAAACTTCTTGATTATTGAGGTCTGAAAGATGTAGTGTCACGTTTTCATATAATGACTCAATTTATGTGGTCAGTACATGTTTATTAAATATAATATGCCGTAGATATTTGGTTCAGTGGAACAATTTATCTCTCATTCCGGAAATACTCAAGAATTTTTAAGAATGAATTCCACTTAATAGCTTTAAAACTTCAAAGATCTTGAAGTTTGCATTATCTATATATTTTGAATGAAATATACAAAATATTTGCAATTTAGAAGATTTAAATATATAAAGATATTTCAACTTCGAGAATCGAGAACAAATTTAATTTAAATAATTTTTTTTTTAATAAAAAGACATTTCTTCTAAATTCAAAGAGATTTTGTCACTGCAGCCTTAAAGGAAGGAAGATTAAAACGTGGAACTTCTATATTTAGACTTCCATTGATTAAAAGAAGAATCATCAGCGTTCAGTAAAATTAAACATATGAGTACTAACACAAAATATGTGCTAGCTAGCAGGCACATTAAAAAGGCGTTTTCAATTTAATTAGAATAAATCTAAAATTAACATAACTGGTAATTATCTCACAAGTGCTTGATTAGTGATACTTTCACACCCTCGTAAAATAAAACGTTGAAAAAATTAAACCAAATTAAGATCAATTTGAGTCCCATAAAATGAGATATTATTTCCTTACTCGCAATCGTCGTTCAATTCAAGTGATTTTTTTCGCATACATTCTATTCTCTTTAAATTAAAAATATAAGAATTGCAGAATTAACTCAATAATTAAAATCAGTAAATCAATCGGCTTTATTATAATTTTTATCCAGTATTTAATAAATTATTAATGCAAGGGCTTCTGGGGCTGTTCAAGTATTACGTAAGCAACTTGTGGGGGAGGGTTGGGGGGTCTAGGTAATTTCTTGTTTCTTAGATGGGGATGGGGAGGGGTTAATTGAAATCTTATGTAAGATTTCGCTGCGTCTAAAAAAATCAGTTTTAAATCTTGCCGCTACTGCAAATCCGGCAACATCAAATTTCTACGTAATTTTATAATGGAGTCATTATAATTTATGAAAGAATACATTTTTATTTAAGTAAATTAATAGTGTTTTTTTCGTGACTTAAAGAAAACATATTTTCAATGCAAAAAATGGGGGGGGGTCAAAAAATCTTGCGTAATTTCGAGGAGGGGATAAGGAAATGCTTACTGTTGCTTATATGGAAGAAGGGGGGGGGGGTCAAAGTAGCTCAAAAGTGATACTTGAACAGCCCCTCTTTATTTAATCCAAGGTATCCAAACCAGACGCGCTAAAAGAAAAGAATTTTGAAACATTTTAAGATTTTTTTTTGTTAAAGTAGGGAGGATTAAAATTGAATGGTTTAATTTGAAATTAAATTTGTAATTTGCGACTAAATATTATTGAGCACGTTCCTAGATCGTGTCTATTAAAATATAAATATTCGCATTAATGCGAATGACCAATATAGCGCTTTGATTTCAATTGAAAATGGTACTTGTTAATCGACCTTTGATGGAAGTCAAGTGTTCTCTTAAGTTCTGTCGAGGGTTTTCTGATTAAGAATGCGCAAAAACGAGATCTGAACAAATAAAGAGTCGCCTATACAAGTGCTTGATCTGTGTCCGTCGCATCTGGCACGTCACAAGTACTCGATTAGAGTACAGAAATTCATTATCTACAATCAAAGTGGCAAAATATATATTTCACTCCCCTTAAATTAAAAATTTTCGGTCCTATAAATGAACTGTTTAATATTGACGATTGATAAATGTGTATCTACATTTATAAATATCTTGCAACGTTGGAACTTTGTAATTATTTATAAAAGATGAAATCAGCTTTATTTATTTTCTATTATAGATTCGCATTAGAAACCGTTATAGACTAGGTAGTGTAAAAACTACCAATTTAGTTTTGATATAAGGATTAAGGAATCACGAGTCCTCTAAACTTTTTTGGAAACGCAGGTCGCTTTTACATAAAAGATTGTAACAGCCTTGGAAACGAGTTTCGAATACTAGTTTGTGCCCCAGCTTCTTGAGTACTTAAATCTTCTTAATGGTTTTTTAAAATTATGATTCAAATATTAAGTATAATAAAATATTAACGATGATTTAAAATTTAAATCAGGGAGTAAGTTTAAAGAATCTAAACTCGAATAGTCTTTAAAAATCATATATATTACCTAAAAATGCTCCACAAAGGATTGACCTAATAATATTATTCATAATTTATTATAATATCTATCTTTGCATATTAAGTTAAATATTTATTAAAGACGCTATAAATGTTGTGCAATACTTAATTATTCATTCACTATTCACAGCTATGTGGGTTAATGTTTATTATCACACTTCATGCGTGTGAAAGGCGCTACAAGATAGAAAAATAAAAACCGCGAGATAAGGAGTGAATGTAAAAAAAAGTGAATTTATATGAAAAGTAAATAAATATATTGGCATCATAATAACTTGTTGCAATTTTTTAAAAATATTTTCTGGAAGTGAAAATTAAGTTCAATATAAATTCTTTTTACGGCAGTTGCATTCTTGGCTTCTGTTGACTTTCGCTTTATGAATGAAATATAATTATGTGAATGGCATCCAACGTAAGATAGTAAGTCATAATTACTAGTACCAACTTAATAGGTTTGACGATAGGGAGCAGAGGTTCTTCGCATTTTAAGAAATGTTCCTTTTGTTAATTTTAAAACAGGAGTTATATAAGGTTTGCAATCTATTTCCAGTCAAAAGTCTAAAAAAATCATTCCTCACTGAATGCTGAAAAATCCAACCTTCTGAAATTTGGAGTAGATTATTTCAAATAAATAATTATTTTAGATCATTATTAAGAAATTATTGAAATTACTTCACACGGGGTGACCCACTTATAAATTTTGCTCAATAATTCTTCCTTTCCGATAGAATATAATTATTCTTCCAAGTTAAAATCTAAAAATCATAATCCTGTGCCCTAAAATGATCGATGCTCACTGGGACCCTCAAATAATCAAATCTCCTACAAATTCGGCAATTTTTCCTGCTAAAATCGGTCCGAATTCCTCGACCTTTCTGAAGGGAAACTAAAGGCTTCCTTCAGGCCTTGAGGGCAGGGCCCGTAAAAATCTCAGGTTGAAATTCTGACACGTACGGTACCTCCTACGGTCGCGTAAGACTGGCAACCACTGACCTAGGGATTTCGCCGAGCGGAGTTGGCAGTCGAACAGCGTTTGCCACCGACGAACCGGTCGAACGTAGACCGTGTGTGGATTTGTGGAGGAGGCAAGGTTCGCAGCCTCAGCATAGTAAACAAAAGATGCGACTCGAGGCTCTACCGTACGTTACGAAGAGTTTCTCGTGAGGCGAATTTAGGCGTCCACGCCTTCGTGGATGGAGTTTCCGCTTTCATGGGGTACCAGAAATGCCAGTCGGGTGAGTACCACTTTCTGAAGTCCCTCTTTCACGTATCTCGAATCAACACCTGAAAAACACAACAAAATATTAGATATTCATTAAATTTCCTTCCACCACAAAGAATTAATTCAAAGGAAAGAGCCGGTGCATTGGAATCTCTAATCCGGCCTGCGTCTTCCCAGAATGCAACGCGTGAATCTTCTTCGCGACTCATATATGATTCGAAAGTAAAACAAATATTCGGAAAACGAAATATGACACTTTCGTACTTTTGCTTTTCTGGAGCAATGGAACTAAAGTGTGACACAGAGAAATGAGAATCACCCAAGGCAGTAATGTCACGGATTCCGAGTGAACGAGACCTCAGAATAAAAATAGAACTTTAATTTATTTCCTTATTTGCAATTAAAATCTGACGAAGGAGTATTTAGAAGTTTGAACATTTTATTTAATTTTAAATTAAATTTGAATTTGAATCGATTCGGCAATTACCGCGCGTAACTGTTTTGTGACAACGCGGATCGAATGAGGAAATTGAGATTAGAAGATTTTTTGAAGAAGTTTATAAGGAATCGTCGAAGGTTTGAATTTTTTATCCTGTTCTAGAGGTGCTGAAGTAGATTTCAAATTATTGGTAGTGAAAACAAATTAAGCATTTTGGAATTTGTGACAATTTTTTGCTGATACCAATTCAAAACTTGACTAGGTTTTTTTTTAATTCGGGTGGTTGAAGCTGAAAAATGTTGAGTAGTGTTAATTTAATTATACATTTATTACTCAATGAAAAATTTTAATACAGTTATCAACTCTTCAATAATTCAATTATGAGAAATTAAAGTAATCCAGCGATTTTTGATTTCCTTTTGCACGAAAATGATTCACTAAAGAAAATAAAAATATTGTAATATGTAAACTTTACAAAAAAAATTTTACAGCGAAATGGAAGTTTCTATTGACCTAATTTTTAAAATCATATTATTCTTCTTAAAAATGATATAATCTTTATTTGATTTAATGTTTAATGAAACATCTTTTTTATAAAGCATCCTACGATTTATCAATCAGGCGATGTTTACGTTCATAACGTTCTTTTTGTTCTCATAATACGATAAGAATCTCGATATGATTTTATCAAAAGAAATAAGCCTAAAAGATAAGGATATAATGTATTACTGACCGGATGTAGTCTTACTATTTGCCTGTGGGAAAAATTTATTAATTTGATATCAATATTTCCCTATTTTCCAGGTTAATGAAACTGTAGTTAGAACCGCATGTTTCGGCTATCTAAAGGTTCTCTCAAAATATCAAAATCCGGAAAATGTCCTCGAATTTGAAAATGGAACCTCCCAAAAATGACTTCAAACTTCACGTCAACCCTTTCGAAAACACTACGAAATTTATCGAGTGGAACGTGGACATGAACTTAGTGCTTTCAGGTTCAAAAAAAATTAAATTGATTAAGAGGATAAGAAACCTTCTGGTTTGTTTTTTAATGTTCGCATTTGCTGTCGTGATCTCAAATATGAAAGGGGAAATCCAAGCCTTACAAGTGCAGGTAATTTTTATAATTTCCAAAATTTAATTTCACCTGAGTCGCTTGTTTAAACAACTTTGAACTTTTGAATTTGAAATTCAATTTCTAATAAGAAACAAGAAAGTGTTTTCTTTAAAAAATGCAAAAAGTTACTTGCTCTTCGAATATCGTTTTTACTATTTGAAGAAAAATACTTCATCAATAAACTATCTTCTTTTATAAACTCTGATTGAAAGATACCAACTTTAATGGAAGAGGCCCATTTTCTTATTAAGTGCTCTTAAAAAATTTCCTATCATCTTTGCAAATAAAAAGATAAAAAATCACAATTGATGTTGCTTTTTTCCTTCGTTATCTCAGGAGAATAATGTTTAATGGTCTTCTCTCCACAAGGTGAGAAAGCCATTCGAGTCTATTTCTAAGAATGTTTCTATTCCTTTTTAAACTCACGTCCCAAAGTCACGTACGTGACGAAACTTTGCTAATCCAAAAGGAATGATAATACGTAAACGATACACATAGTAGCACAATTGTAAAACATTGTTTCATCTGACTCCAAATTCTAACAATTTTCATTACGCATTTCAGTTAATCAGAATTTTTGTCCTTTGTTTCCTGCAAAAAGCGACATTCTAAACAGATCTTTAAATTTTCTATTTTAAAGTAAATAATCTTGTATCTTATTATATAAAGCGAGAGCTAAATTTAAATTTCTAATTCCCAGACTTCGAACTCGAACTGCTGTCTCGAAAAAATTCACTTGTATTTATTTTATTAGCCTGGTTCAAAAGTGTGAAAAAGAAGTAGCTTAAAGCCAAAATTCCTTTCCCAGATTCTTGATCTAACTTTTTTTTTTAATTGCTTTATTTTAAACTTTATCTATTTCCTTTCTACTTAATTCAGATCAGCGACATGAATGGAAACCTTGTGATACTAATGTTGAAGTACGATAAGCTAGATAAGAATTATAATTTTCTCCAACGATCATATGAGAAGTTCCAATCGAGTATGAATACCAGAAACTTCAAGAAATTTTCGAAAAAGGGCTTCAGCTCTCGCACAGTGCAAGCCATTGAAGATCGCCAAAAGGATGATAGTGAGGATCTAAATCTAAAACAAGAAAATATTCAAAGAATTTTAAGCCCTATCGATGATTTTAGAAATGAAACAACAGACTTTGAGAATAAGGAGAAACGTATTTCCCAAAGCTTTGAGAATGAAAATCACAAGTTTAAACGCAGAAAAGAGAGCGCACGAACTCGAAGGTCCATATTAATGTTCGAAAAAAGAAATTTAACAGATGTGGATTCGTGGCTTGAAAGCAACGAGAGTGATGATGATGACTCGGAGAGCAGCGAATATAGATCGGCTAGGGCGAGAAGAGATGAAGGCAGAGGTAAAAAGGAGAAAAAGAACAAAAACAAAAGGAGGCCCAAACGCAGTCGCAGGCGATTGGGTACATTTGTCGTGTTTTATATTGTATACTTCTTTCTCTTAAAATCTTCAAAATCTAAACCTTTCAAAGATTATTCAAAATTTCCAGTACGTTTAAAAAAATTTAATTATCTTGAGTTCAAAAAAATTTCAAAATTTATTAATTAATGAAGAATTTCTGGAAGACAAAATACCATTTTTTTAAACAAAGAACAGTGTATTTTGAATAATCACTCCAGAATCCTTTTCAGAATAAAAATTGCAAATTTGTATTTTACAGGACCTTTGATAGCAACATTTGTTGGGGCACAACCCGAGCAACACGTGACTGACTCAGGTAGTTAGTATAAGTCGTCAGTTCTAGCACTATTTGCAGTAATCACTGCTTTGAGTCAAATTTTTTTCATCAAACACTATCTTAATACAGTTTACATAGGACCCTGGGTAAGAAGTTCCAGAAACGAATCGCGCTATAATTTCAACAAATTTCATCTAGTCGAGGATAAGAAGTCTATAGAAGTTACCACTAATGGCCTGTATATGATCTCTACACAGGTAATTAAAAAATATTCTTCAAGTTAAAACAAATATGCATTTGCTAACTTTTTGCTAAATAAATTCTAATTTTTTCAGATATTTTACTTTGGCGAATCCACCCATTATTCATATTGGATTCTTTTAAGTTCTGAAGGTGCGTCTACAACGCAAAAACTCGCAAAGTGTGCGACCGTTTCCGCTGTAACTGATACGGAAGTTTCATGTCATACGAGTATAATAATTCCTTTGAAAAGGGGCGACAGAGTTCGAATTCAACAACAAGAACGTAACAGGTATAGAATAATAAACAAATTTAAAACAATTTGCTTGGAAATATATTAAATAATTTAATAAAAAGATCCAGGAATCTTAATTAAATTTTAAAAAATACTGGAAATAGTTGTTTCAATTTCAAAGAATGAAAATATAGTAACGTAATTTTCAACTTAATATTTTTCTTAATTGTTTCAGATTAATAAATCTTCGAGAAGGCCACAGTTACATTCAAATCGCCCTTTTGACTAGTGATAATAAAAAAGGAAAATTATCTTGAAACATTTGTTTCAAAAATCATTCGTTACTTAAAAAAGCATAAGGACTTAAAAAAAATTTTATTCTGAACATTCCGATCATTTGTATTATAATTCATTGCGTATTCAATGATCTTATTGTTAAATTTTGACGTCATAAAATATTGTGATAATTTTTTAACATTACTTTTTTATATTAGATTCTCAAAGCCATCGATTCCAATGCTCAGATAGTTTCATATTACAATTTATTATTCCTTTTTTTTTTATATGACAAAGTGATCAAAACTGCCAAACGACGTTTTTCTGCGTCAGATCGTGTTTAAGATTTAAGTTCTATTAATGCTAGTTATTTCCTTTGTAAAAAAAAAAACCATGTTGCAATGCTGTAATTGTAACTTCTATTGTATTATATTTTTATATGCAAATTATAAGGATGAAAAAATGAAAAGAAATTATAAATATAATCTGAAGTTTAACTTTATTTCATCCTTTCATGACTTGGATAAAACTTGATATTTTTATGAAAAATAAAAAAATAAAAAATATAACGGTTCTCATTTCATTGAAGACTTTATTCGCAATATTTTCACAATTTACGATATAACGACGTGTTCGTAAAGTTTTAAAAATAAACAATCGATTCTACCTTTAACATTTTTCGAAGACACTCTCAGACTTCTCAATTGTTTCAAGGATGCTGAATCGAAATCCTGGATATCTTGATCAGCCAGTCATGTGGCCATGGAAGAAGTTCATTTCTTATGGCGTGGCCAAAACCTCTCGTTCTTGTCACCCTAAACAGAAACCAATGATATAGAACACAAGTATAATAAAATATAATAAAAAAGATTCTCTTTCTACTGAAAAAAACAGAACTTTTTGGCAGAAAAGGTTTATTTAAAAATATTAAAAAAAAAAAAAGGATTTAAGTAAATTCTTCGAACAATAAAATTAATAAATAATATAACAATTTTTTCAAATTCTGCCACAGAGTTCTATAAATTGGAACGGAATCTTAAAACTAACTACTTGTGCACCATATTTGGGCAATTTTAAGACTATCGAGGCAATCGCCTAAAGCCTAATATATTTGTCTTTTTTTTTCTTTTCCCTAAATCGCTTTTCATTAATTTTTGTTTTCACATTTTTCTAGAGTAATTTTTGTTTCATTTTCGAATTTATCCCTATTTTTTGTTTCATATTCTGCAGAATGTGGAGCGAATAAATAATTAGACTGTGCCGCTTTATGCTTTTTAAATTTTTCATCTCTCTATCAGTGATCATACTTTTTGATCCTGATTTTTCAAAAGTAATTGTGTCCAATGATAATAAAAAACGCATGATCTTATAATTGATAGGAATAAAGTAGTAAATCTTTTTATTTTATCGAGTACGTGCTTCTAGAAATAGAATTTCGCTTAGTAAGATTATTAATTATAATTCGCTTGATAAAATCAGTGATTAAATTACGCCTTTGTACAAAGAAAGAACGGATAGATACTTATTATTCATTTTTTTACTCACCTGAGCTTGGGCTGAGGTTTACTCGAGCATTTGACTTATATTTCATTTTTAGGGTATAAAGGTAGCTTTGTTTTCCTTTTTATACTCTCAACTCTTATTTTGCTGTTAGCGTGTTACTTGCTGCGATTCTTTCGGTCTTGGGTTCTCTTTTTGTTAGCATTAAAAAATCGAAAAGAAGCTTTTCCAATACTATTTTTGGTCTTCATTTTCTGTCTTTTAATAACGAAAATGAATCATGTGAAAGGAAAAACTGAAGGGATCTGAATAGTTGGAAAGACTTTTTAATTTTTGAAAGTTCGATGCTTTTTTATAGCAAGTAATAATAATTAATAAATTAATTACAGATATCGGATTAGAATTCATGGTAAGTTTTGATCATCAATTAGAAACATCTAAATTAATTTTCACTAAATTTTTAGTTGAATTTCAAACAAAATTAAACTTTCTTTTAAAATTGAAATTGATTTTATACTCAAAAACTTTCGTAAAAATCCGAGATTTGTACCTATCAATAAATTCGCCATACTTTTCCTAAATAAAAAATTCCCAGTGCTGGTAACGAAGGGCATTCTCTCTTTGTTTCTTTCACATTCCTGAGATTCTCAGGTTGTTGCAATGCCTGTGGAATAAACTTAATTTTCAAAACTCTTGCTAAAAATGGCACTTGAATTTGATTCTTTAACATTTTTCTTACACTTAAAGCCTTATTTCTTTAGTGATTTGCAAACTAAATGTTAAAAAATATGTGCTACGATATAACGAATATTATAAAAGAAACAACGATGGGGATTAATCGGCACAAATTTATCAAATCTTTATAATACCTACGTTGCCCATTTGGTTCATTTGAGCTCAGGTCAGATAAAAGCTTACGTCTCGTTATTATGCTGCCCTTTTATTGGTTGCGCCACTTTTCCCTAGAGCAGTTGCTGGTTTGTCAGTGATTGATTTTTCGATTCTCTTGTGCAGAAGGTCAGGAAGCAATTTGAGTAAGAAATTGTCTTGTTGCATCGTTTTAACCTTTTTTTCTCCATTGTTTACAACATTACTGGCTTTTCGCCGCTACATTTTACGATCATAGAATTAAATTATTAAGCACTGCTTAATTTATAAATAATATTTGTATACCAGAGATTCACTCAACTTTTCCCTTCCTAACGGTATACCTTCTGCCTAAAAACTAAAAAAACTTTATGCTGAGTAAACAAAAAAAAAAAAAATAAAATAAAACGCAACTTATTACTCGCACTTATTCTGTTTTTAAGTTTTCAACTAGTGAGTCTGTCGAATACAATTTCTTCATCGAAACACTTCCTCAAAACAAATCTAGATTTAAAATATTACATTTTTCACACTGGCATTTTTTTTTTATTCGTAAAGACTTAATAAGCTGAAATTTTAATATTCGTACACTTAGTAAAGTCGATTTCTTTAAAATGACAATTATTTGAGAGGTATAAAATTCTTTAGCCTATCGCACAAAGTCGACTTCACGAACAAATTATATTTATCACACTGATTATGATAATATAAATACAATTATTGTAGGAGTTTTCCTACAATTTTTAAGTTAGAACAGATAATTGTTTACTTAATTATACAGCCTACACAATTTGAACATAATTATTTAATGGAAAGTTAATTATAAAATCTTTCATTTATACTTTCTCAAAGCAATCCCTTGCACTTCATAGCTTTCCGTGCGCGCGACAAAGATAGGACGCAAAATTCAATTTTTTATTTTCTCTAATATTGAAGAACTAATTTTCTAAATTGCAAAATTGCTAACTAAATTTGTTGACTGCTTTTAAAAAAAATAAAATCAGGTCACATGGTGTCATATGAAAATGATGAAAAAAATCGTTAAAAATAAAAAGATGAGTATGTAAATGTAACTTAGACCATTTAAACATTCCTTCAAGCATGAATCCAACTTTCTCACGCGCTGGGAATACAATTTCAAATGGACTTGAAAGTTGGGTAAAATTTAAAATTAACTAGTGAAATCTTTTATATTTGATTACTTCGCCGAAACTGGGTGTTTTGGTAACCAGCACTGCCACCTGCGAACAACCATAGCTCCTCCATTCAATCGTATTTGGAAACTTAACTCGTACATTATTCGTTTTTGTACATAATATTTTGTTAAGCAGATACTTGTTTTATCTCTTATTATGCGTTTGCGTATCCAGAGTAATAGTTTGAATCTGCAAATATCAAATCAGGAAGACTAATTCACCTACTTCACATATACGTTTTGTAAAACTCAGGTAAGCCTACGTTTTTAGTTTCAGGGTCGCACGACTTTCTCTTTTCTTTGAAGTACAATGTACATTTTTAAATTCTAATAAAAAATCTTTCCTCTAATTCTTTCTAATTCATTTTGATCATCGAAATCAGCCTCTTGGCCAGAATTTAGCTGGGAGTATTTCCTTCTAAATCTACTCATCGATTTTTCCTCTTTTATTTATATATATATATATATATTATTTGTTCTTTATCTTATCATATGTGGAAAATTTACGTTTCGAAGCCTGGTAAATATATTATCAAACTTGTTGCGAATTGAATGACTAGTTTGTAGGATAATGTACCTAAAGACTTCTCGATTTGCATACTTCAATTAAGGTACACTCCCAGTTCTCTCTACTTATTGGAAACTTAGAACTTTACTTTAAATTGATGGAAAATACACCTTGGTGCTAATTTCGTTTGAATTTTTGTAAATGCAAGTCTAAGAAATCGGCGCCTTAAAGTTTTAGTAGGGCTTTTTTGCTTGTTTTTAGTACTTACCGTAATCCTGCTTTCCATAGGCGGCGTCTGGTGCTGAGTAGTCTAGAAAATATACAAATTTTTAGTTTATTAAGTAACGTTTCAATTAGGTTTACAATTTTGTAATTTTGACTTATCCATATTGCAGTTTTATATAAAATACATTGCTTTAAAAAATCAAAAGCTAAAATTATGAAGGAAAAAAATACATATAAAAAATTTGGAATATATACCTTTTAGGATTTTAAGTAGAAAATTAGAAATTCAACAAAAATCGGTTTCAGTGTTTTGGTTAAAATTTTGATATAATAATTAAAAGTTGATTCAGAAAATCCTTTGGTGCAAAATGTTAATATTTCCTAAAGGAAAATGAAACAGTTTTTTTTAAATTACTTTCTTATGTAACAAAATCAGAGGTAAAAAAATAAGAATTTGGAACTCACCTGCAGCAGGTGCTTTGCCATAACCATAAGGATCTGTGCTGTATCCGGCGGGTGGAACAGCTGGCGCACCTCCGTATCTAGGATCTGGTGGAGCAGCCGCGTATCCCTATTTATAAATATTGATTTATTATTCAGTTATTAAACAATCACAAGTTACGACTATGTATAGTTTTAAACCGCATAAGATAATGTGGATTCTCTTATTGCCGCTAGCCACAAAAAAATAAGGCCTAACTTCGTAATTTTATCCTTTCTTTATTTTAGAAATTAGATTTCAAGTTGCAAATAAAACCAACTATTTAAAATTAGATCGAATCTTCTAAAAAGTTCTTCTTTGAATTTCAGGGAGTTAAAAAATTATTTTCCCTAAAAATGCCTCTTAGGTTTCTCTGAATCATAAAATATTTTCATCAGATATATATAGTTAGTAATTATGAGCCTTGCCTTTATAAAATTTGATATTCACATGATCGATTTTTCAAAGAGAAAATACTCTAAGAGAAGTAAAATGGCATATCTTTTCATTTTGAAACGATTTTTACTGAAACGGACTTTAAAAATATTTCACTTCTGGTCGTATCTATTTATCCATCTTTAGGTTTTAATATACCATCTTACTAATTTTTTTACCCTAGAGGTAATGTGATAAAATTACCTTATTTACATACCTTCTTTTTTTCTCTCGATTTTTCATTCACTTTATTGAATTCAAGACGATTTCCATTATATCATATTTTTATTCGTGACATTAATATCTGCGTTTTGCTTTGTAAAAAATAAAATATGGCTATCATATTTTTGTACAAAATATTTCCATTGTAAATATTTAAAAACTACACAGATATTAGTTTTTATTATCCCATGAAAACATTCTAGTTTTCTTTCTAGTGAAATCGCAAATTTTATGCTTCTTTTCTTCTCTTATCTTCCATTTATTAAATTACAAAACATCTTTAAAAAATGATTTGCATGCATCCATTTAACTTTCATTTTTTTCTTGAAACGAGATTTGACTGTTAGATACTGTAAGAATATTTCTTTACTTACTGATTCTTTTCTCTTATCAATGAACACACCATTCCTGTAAATATTTGATTAAACGAATTCATTTTCTTCCCCTTACTATTTTTTTAATATAAAATTTCGTTTCTGTTTTTAAAATAATATGTTCGATAAATATTTTCAGAACTACACCTACACCAAAAAGTATTTTGGACAAAATAAAAAAGTAAAACTTAAAATTCATTTCAAAAATTTTTAAATATGATCTTTAATATATTTCATTTTCACTGAAACAAACATCTGAAACTCATAAATGCTTTTAACCACAATTTTCTTATTTTCTTTTAATTTTCCTCTTTCGAAAAATGAAATATTAGAACTATATTAGTGGAGGTCAAAAACAACACCTAAATAATCGTTTGAACAACAATATCATTTTATTTTTAATTTGACACTTAAACGTCGTTTTTAATGCCGTTTATTTTGTTCTCAGAGTATTATTGTGTTTATCTTATGGGCCAAAATTTTGGTATTGAGTGGTGTAAATGCTAAAATTTGCAATATAAATCACGCAAAATTTCTTGCTGCCAATTAATATTTTGACCCAATAATTAATTAATAATAAATACGACCAATATTACATATTTTTAATATAAAAGTCTGAATTCTACACGTACAATCATAGGATGCAATACAAAATCTCCATATTGAAATACCTAGCCTGTTACATTACATTTTATTATTTTTAATTCACGTCAAGTGAATTTTACTTTAATCAAATTGAAGACTATCTGAATGAGTTACTGTTACTTCGATCATACCATAAAATATTGACTGAAAAAATATTCAAATTGAAATAAATTCACTAATTTTTCTTATATATGTTTTAAAATTCGATTTAAAGATGTACTAATAATTTAGTACGCCCATGAAGTTTACTCTTATATCATAGCAGTAACTCTCTTATTAAATATTTTTGTCAATATGTCATTCGACTTCATTATCTTGTGTGGTTTAGAATTTAATAATAAGTTAAACATTTTATTTCCTAATATCGTTTCACGTGAATTCAGATGAGAAATAAAATTTTATTTTATAGAAATCAATTCAATAATATAAATTAAATCCTCCCATATTATATCTAAAAGATGTTCTTAACTATGTAATACTTTTCGTTCCAATCATAAAAGTAATTGTGATGCAAGATTAGATTCAAAGATCCTGACAGCGTACAATTAGAAATGAGAAAAATTGTACTAAACCCAATCCAAATCAAGAAGTTGGTGTTATTTGAAATTCAAAATCTGGAGGGAAAGAAACTATAAAAAAAAAAAACTAAACGAAATAATAGAGAAGACCTTAGTTAAAAGTTATAGTTTCCTTTTATCGAATAATAATATACATTAAACTTCCATTCTGAAAAGGAAATTTCTTTTAATGATTGAAAAGTAAAAAAAAGTCAACGGATTAAAAAAAAAAATACAAACTTGGGTTTTTATGTGATTAAGTTAATTAATCAGTATATCATTTGGATGACTGAAGAATACATGCGGTAAAATTTTATTTCACCTTATTGTTCCTTTAAATTAATAATTACTATTTGATAAATAGCTGCCTTATTTTCATATTTGCAAACCGTAACTATAATATTTCGTAAAAGTAACGCTATCTCAACAATAACTTTCTTGAAACTGTGCACCAAAAAACAAGTGATAAAAATTAGGAAGACATTTTAGCTCTCTTAGAAAAAAAGGGGTCCAGATTTGTAAGACTAAGTTCAAGACTGTAACTTTTAACACAGGTCTCCCATTTCTCTAAATATTAAATTAATGTCATTGTGATAAATTATCGTTTAAAAATGCAGTGGTATTACATTTGTTCTGCCATTTTTGACTGTGTTGCGAAAATAGCACACTGATTGACTGCTCCTAATTCAACTCTACATTAGAACTTATAATATCAAAAATTATAACAGTGACAGCCACAAAAAACGTGGGTCTACTACCCACGCATTCTTACAATTCAAATGCAAATTACAATCCGACTGCATAAACGATTTTTCCTAACACTATAATGAATGGAAGGTACATTTATAGTTGCGGCAATGTGTAAACGAAAGTATTTTGAGATCCTTGATTCTTGAATTCATGAAGAGCTTTGTTAAGCCGCGTCCAAATTTAACGCTCGTAATTGAAGGTAACTAACCCTGTCGTAACTTGGATGAAATTAATAGTTCTGATTGCTATTAAGAGAATAACTTACGGCAGACTGCCCATAATCTGCTGGCTGTTGATAACTTTCGTAACCTTGATAAGACTGCGTGTACCCTGGCTGTGCTCCGTATCCCGCTCCGTAACCTGCCGCCTGCGGCGGGCCTTGTGGTACTCCACCGTACCCGTTGCCTGAGCCTCCACCATATCCTTGACTAAATTAGAGAAAAACAGAAAAAAATGGATTCATATTAGCGCTGTGGTAATCAAAATACAAGCAATAAATTTAGCGTGGACAAAAGAAGTTTAGACAAGTGTTGATCTGAAAGGATAAAAACTGTTTAATATTATTAAAATTTAGTCTAATCGTGTAATTGGGAAGACCCCTTAAAATCCAGATCCAAATCATCAAAACAAATTCCGTAATTTAGAACTAATTAGCTTGATAAATTTTTAATTCTAAAAATCTCGCTTAGTTTTTAATCCCATACCTGAAAAAATTCCTATTCATATAATATTTATCACTTAGTTGACTTTCTCTGATTCTCTTTGAAAACTTTAAAAATAAGGATTAACCGCGAAAATAGTGATCTCATCACTAATAAATTGTAAGTGAAAACTATTTAATATACTCTCAGGCAGAACCATCTCATGAAAAACGAATGGTCAGTATAATATTATTGAAAAAGTATTAAAAAGAAGAGCAAAAAAATCATTAATAAATAACAAAATAATTACCTAGGAGGGACAGAACCGTAACCATTGGCAGACTGTCCAGTCGGATTGTCGAATCTCGGCCTTTTTGGGGGTCCACTTGCTCCTGGTGGTCCTCCGCCTCGTTTCGCGGGTCCACCTCTTCCTCCCCTGCCGCGGTCACTAAAGCCACCACCGCCTCTGCCTCCAGGACCTCCCCTGCCTCCAGGTGCTCCTCTGTAAATAAATAAATTTATTTATAAACTATTCTAATGATAATTTGTATTACTTTTAACTTTTCCTCAAGTAGGTACTTGACTGATTTTATTAGGTAAGGAAGTTAATTGGTAAAGGATAAGTATTAGAAAAGTTTACCTTGGTCCACCTCGACCGCGGTCCATCCCTCCACGACCTCTGAAACCACCTCCACGACTGTCTCCTCGGCCGAAACCACCACCTCGTCCTCCTCGGAAATCACCACCACCCCGACCACCTCTTCCTCTTGGAGGTCCTCCCATTGGTCCTGGTGGTCCACCTGGTCCTGACATCGATGGATCTGGTGGTCCTCTAATAATAAAAAATATTCCATTAAAATTAAAATCCTCAAATTATTACATTTTGTAGTATTTAAAGCTATGTATAATTTTTCTTTTTAATCCTGTAACTGAGTACTTCAAAAAATCATTTACCCAGGCGGGAAGTGTCCACCCCTTCCTCGTCCTCCAGGTCCACCTCGGCCACGCATTCCTGGTGGTCCACCTCGCATTCCTCCTGGACCTCCTCGTCCTCCTCTCATCATCCCACCTCTAGGAGGTCCTCCTCTGAAAATAATTTTTCAATTATTAATATATGAATGGTAATTCAAAATTATAGATATTTAAACTATTTGTATAGATATTATTTGAAATATAAAAATATTATGTTATTATATAGTATATATACGTTTCGACGCATGGCATTACCTCAGAAGCCTTTATTATTTTTCTACTACAGTACTAAAATAAAAATTAATCAAGAAAAGAAACAAGAATTTATCACCTTAAAAAATTATGTAAAAAGTTTTGCGAAGCAATCACAAATGATGGATTTTTAACTAGCACAAAGCAATAATGAAACTAAAATCCATCTTATCACATTACTAAAAACAATAATTTTAAGAGTACCTAATCAAAAATTGCTCAAAATAATGCTCATTAAAACTTAATGTACGAATAAACTAAAAAAAATAATTCTCATTTTCAGTAAAAAGTAAATTTACTTTTGAAAGCAAATTCGAGCTAAGTAGAGTTGTGGTATTAGCCATTATTCCAAGTAAAAACTCACCTTCCTCTGTCCCCAAAGCCGCCTCGTCCTCTCATCGGTCCTCCAGGTCCACCTCGACCACCACGGAAACCTCCTCTTGGAGCCGGTGCACCATCCATTATTGGTTCTTGTCTAAAAAAATTGAAGATCCTTTTTATTTAAATTTTAATACACTTTTCAAATGAAGTTCTCGACACGAATGATTTGATTGTAAATCGATCGCATTCAGGAAACCGCCGAAAAACACAACTCTTTCACTAGGCTAGCAATCACTCACCACCGCCAAATATACTATCGAAATAAACTAGGATCACACGAAAATCTATTTCAACTATGATTTACTTACATTTTATTTAAATATAAAATAAATTATCGACACCAAACTTCTACGCCTGACCCTGACAGAGAAGCAGCAAACAGAAAATGGACGCCGGGTACCGGAAAAGGAAGCATCGACTTTTATTGACAACCGGATGTCTCCTGTTGTCTCTTCCGCAAAATTATGCTCCAATCAAAAAATTGCATCAAACTTCTACTGTAAGATACAAGAGAAATAACAAATCAGGCTTGGGGTCTATCAGAAAGAACCAATAAAAATGTTTTCTCCTGTGATTATCGGTTATTCCGTAAGGTGGTGTTGCTAATTAAGGTTAGGAACTCTTGTTTGTGAAAAAATTTTTATTTCTCTACATCTGAGACAGTAAAGACATTCCGAATAGCTGTAATCTTCTTCATATATATTTTAAAATATTCTACTTCTTATTCATGTGTATATTTCATATATTTCATTAATAACAGCAAAACTCGCAACATAACCTCACTTTTTTCTCATCCTCGAAAATCCTGAAATTACCTAGTATTAGATAATCCGAATACCAAAAAACTTAGAAAAATTGATAAAAATAATTATCTAAAAGTTCTTAAAGCTTTATAACTCAATTTTTAAATTACCTCTTTACAAATACTTAGTAATTACTCTTTCTTAATTCAAATATTCGCGCTTTTTCTCATAGCAGAAGTTTGGCTTTAATCGCACTCTTGGTTGAAAAATCCGAACTAGGAGTGGTCACATGACCTTAAACAACGACAGTGATTGGTAGATGGCTTCGAATTTGAACAGTGGAGTCCGTTGCTAGCATGGGCACTCAAAAAAGTTCTTTCAAATAGTCACCTGCAAGGGCTGCTCTTTTGGCGTTCGAGAGTGACCAAAAAGTTGTATTTTTTGCGCGGGTCGTGGAGTTCCGAGTTGTTCGTAGTCTCTCCAAAACACCAAGAATCCACGATGTCAAAAGACGAGAAAGAGTCGATCATCCCCGATGTTATATATGATGTGAAGTCCGGGAGAAGCTACATCAAAGGCCGGTTCTTCGGAAAGGTACACAACTTGACCTCATGCTCTAATCCGTTGGCCTTCCCATCCTCTGTTTACTAACTCAAATTTTAACCCGAGCCCTTCCATTCCTCCAAAACACACACGCAAATTACTTATCGCATGCTGGGACAGATTTTCCGTCAGGAGGAAACCTGAAGGAACATCTCAAACCGTCACAGTGACGCGGCTCCCAAAATTTTTTAAGGCATTCCCTCGTCTTTTGGCTTCCTATTTATCCTTGCATGTGTCCTTTCCAGCATTTTTATGATGACCTTTCAGAAATTTTGTGGAGAAATTACAAATTTTGACAGATCTCTGTCATAATTGTTTTTATTTATATGAAAAATTGTTGACGTTTTGAAAATGTATTTTTGTTATTAATATTTTGGTAGTATTTTTGAAGAATATTTTGTTAGGTTACTTTTTAATTTGTGAAAAATGGTAGTTTTGTAAATCTGAATTTTGAAGGATGATTTTTAAATGTGTTTCTGGGAAAATCGATTTTTCTGTCATGATGCTTCATCTGCTTTATGTATGTACGTTATGCAGCTGGTGGGTTTTAAAAATTGGGTGAGGCTGAGTTTACGCCATTGGGGGGAAAAAATGTTAGGTCAGATTGTGCGGGGTCTCAATATCTCTTTTTCTGCTATTTTATTTTTATTTATTCTGCAGGAAAATCTGCAATTGATGTAACTGCTCTAAAATAACATTTTTACTTACGGAAGTGCAAAAAGAAATTCTGGGATGCATTTTTGTTTATTATATTGATTTGATTAGTTAGCAAGCGATTTGCAAATAAAATAATATGCCTAGAAACTTATGTTCCCTTGTTGAAAGAGACTGAAAATAAAACGTAGATTTGTAAAATTTATGCTTTTTCATTTTGAAAAATACTTACATATTTTCTAATATTTTCTTTTTGGAACACTTTGAATTACAAAATGTCTTTTGAAGGGGTTTTAATTAAAATGGTTCTATGATGAGAACTTTCAAACAGCATCTAATCAAGCCTCAAATTAATAATTCTGGAGTTTCCATAGAATCTCTTGAAAAATTGCTTTCTATTTAATTTTTGTAATTTAAAATTTCTCGAGAAATTAAAAAGAATTGATTGTGATAGTTAATTTTCAAAAGTATTAATTTGTTTATTTAATGTAAATGCTATTTCTGTAAGAAATCTCGCTTCGAACTTCCTTTTAATCTAAATGATAATTTTATTTACAGGGCGGCTTCGCAAAATGCTACGAAATTCGCGAGTCGGTGTCCCATAATGTGTACGCTGGGAAGATTGTCCCCAAATCGATAATGACAAAAAATAATCAAAGGGAAAAGATGACCCAGGAAATTACTATTCATCAAAGTCTAAATCATAAGAATGTTGTCGGCTTCCATGGATTTTTCGACGACTCACATAATATTTATATTATTCTGGAGCTTTGCCGAAAAAGGGTAACTATATTTAAATTATTTTCATGTGTTTTTTATTTTTCTAAATTATGTTTTTCCTAATAAAGCTTAATTTTATTTTCAGTCAATGATGGAATTGCACAAGAGGAGAAAAGCTTTAACCGAATACGAGACAAGATTCTACATGAAGCAAATTTTAGAAGGTGTTCACTATCTGCACCAGAACAGGATTATTCACAGGGATTTAAAGCTTGGCAATTTGTTTCTCAACGATGAATTGCAAGTAAAGATCGGCGATTTTGGATTAGCAACGAAACTAGAACATGAAGGCGAACGAAAGAAGTAACTAGTTCATAAAAGTTATCTTTTATAAACTATTGAAGTTTTTAAAACTTAATTAACACTATTATTTATTTTTAGGACATTGTGCGGGACTCCAAACTACATTGCCCCAGAAATTTTGACCAAAGTCGGTCACTCATTTGAAGTGGATGTTTGGAGTATCGGTTGTATAATGTACACATTGCTTGTAGGAAAGCCTCCCTTCGAAACATCCAGCCTGAAAGAGACGTACTCTAGAATTAAGCAAGTTCAGTACAAAATGCCCTCTTCAGTATCAAGACCAGCAATGAACATGATTTCAAGTATGCTACAAGGAAACCCATCGAAACGTCCCGGTGTTTCCAAACTGATAAAGGATGAATTCTTCACCAGTGGATTTTTACCTCAAAGCCTTCCGCTCTCGTGCCTTACGATGGCACCGAGATTGGACACATTAGAAATGCACAATAACCGCAAGCCGTTGACGGAAATGAATATGAATAATTATAATTCTGGAGAGACCGATGGAGTATTCAGAGTCCCAACGAGTCCTCAACGCAACAAGTTCCTCAGCCCCACGCAGAAAATGAAATCGTCTGAAGTTAATGAGGTGCAGAAGGCAAACCAAGACAACAAGCGTATGCTCGTCGCGTTAAAGGAGCAACTCCATGGAGTTCTCAAATCGAAACCCTCTCAGAAACTGGCTTCCTCCGCAGGTATAAATCAATTCGAATGTTAATATTGAATATTAATGTTAATTTCGAATATTAATGTTTTATTTTATAATAAATATTAATATTTATTTATTTTTCTATTTGCAGATGAAATGACAGATCCAGACGCTCAGCCGTTTGTATGGATTAGCAAATGGGTGGATTATTCGGACAAGTACGGTTTTGGATATCAGCTCTCGGATGATGGTGTAGGAGTTATGTACAACGACGGCACGCGACTAATCATGTTAGCCAACGGACACAACATCCACTATATCAATCGAGATGGCAAAGAATTGTACTACACTGCAAACAACTACCCTGCGAGTCTCGAAAAGAAAATGAAGTTACTCAACTTCTTTCTGCGCTACATGACGGAACACTTAATGAAAGCAGGAGGTGCCATCGCAGTTAAGCAGAGCGATTCCCTCTCGAGAATACCTTACATGAACCAGTGGTTCAGGACACAAACAGCTGTCGTTATGCAGTTGACGAATGGCTCGGTTCAAGTGAGTTAAATGATTTCTACCGTGTTTTGAAAGATTTTCCTTTCGAGCCTCTCAGCCCGTTCCCTATCTTATTTATATTCTTTAAAAATATTTGAAGTACATTAATTCAATTTAAAATTCGAAGTATGATTCCCATAAGAAATTAAAATACCTTTTTGTGAGAAATCAGAAAAAAAACCTTTTTGAAAAGGATAGATTTCAAGTATAAATATTAAAATGTATTTTCTTTTTCCAGATCAACTTCCAGGACCACTCAAAAATTATAATGTGTCCTCTGATGGCAGCGGTTACGTACATCGATAAGGAAAAGAATTTCAGGACATATAGGTTCCAGACAATCCAACAGCACGGATGTTGTGCGGGTCTCGCGAAGAATTTGGAGTACGCGTACGAAAAAGTATCATTAATGATAAATAGTCCAACCCTTCGATAGTGTCCATGCGTAAATGGAAATACGGAGTAAATGTACGTAAGATATTCTAGCGCTATGTACCGTATTGACGCTGCTTCTTCAAAACGCCATACTGCCTCAGTGAGCTGCATGAAAGCGAATGAACAAGGGTCGTTAAGTTTGACTTTTTTCAATAATTGTATAGAATTTTTTAAAATATTTTTTTTATCACGCAGTAAGTTAACGAGAAAAAGTCTAGATACAGTACATGTTTGCATTTTAAGTATTTTAATTCGAAGGTATAGTCCTTTTCATTTTGATAAATGACACTTTAAAATACTAAGCACCTTAATTTTTATTTAGAAACCACTGGCACATTTTATTTTATTTTTATTTTTAGAAATTCGGATAAAATTCATACATATTATTGTGACGAAAATGAACTTAGAGTTTTTAGGGATTACTTAGCGAATGTCTCGTTAGCTCAGTGCAATCAGTTGTTCGATATAAAAGCTAAATTTCAACCGATTCTATCATTTCAACGGAGCTTGTACTCCTAACTTATTAGACACTTGTCATTTTAAACTATTTTACTATCATTTAAGTTAGCTTTCTTACTTTTATAATAATATTATTTGAAATAAAATTGGCGAGTGTCTTTGTAGAACTGATGATGATTTATTGAAAGTGAGATGGTTTTGAAAGAAAGCCACGACTGAATTAATTTGAATTTTTGTGCTTAGACAATCTATTATGCGAAAGAGTCTTAGAGCATAAAAAGAAACAATATTGCTAGGTTTCATTTAATTATAATATCTTGGAGTATTTAGAGGAAAATGGTTTGTGAGTTACAATAAGCTAGTTATGTACATAGGCAACTTATGAAGACATAGCCTACAAGACTACAAGAATGGAAGGTGATAATTTGTAGAATGTACTATACAAGACTAACGAATAATATACTGCTTAAAACATCGTACGACGCTCTGTGTTATTTGACCAGGAAATAAAACTCTTGTTATCCAAATGCCTGTAAATAAGCAGTATTTCCTTTCAAGAAAAATAGACTAAGATAAGTTTGTCAATCGTGTCATTATAAAATTCGCCAAGTCTTCACTACATGAAGTATTGTTAGAAAGATTAATCTCTAAATGAAACTTTAATTCTTAAGTGTACTTAACAAAACTTATAGTTTTAAATTTTCATTGATACTCTGATAAAAAGAATTCTTGTTGTAGAAACATTATTTTATAATTTTATAATGAATTGTATTGTACACTAATCTAGAATATATTAAAGTTATTGAAAGTCTTTTTCGTCTTAGGACTAATTTATTCTACTTTTTTATAAGCAAGATTGCACTTCTAAAGAGTATGACTTTTAAACACAAGACTTATTATTTTTTGTCCGCATTAATAGAATAAATTAGAGAAGAAAATCATCAAACTATACAAAAAATAAATTAAAAAGTTATTCCAAATTTAGTATAAAATTAATATCATTTTAAGTCTTATATAGAATAATATGTGTTAATATTTTATTTAAATTAATAAGAAATGTTTTTCAACAATAACTTTTATCTTCTGTAAGAGCTAAAAAAACATTCGAAAAAATTTGTCAGTTAAATTTAGGATAAAAAAGTTTACGAATACAGTGGAAATTTTAATTTCAATTCGTAAAAAATTAGATTTTAGAAAACGAAAGTTATCTAATTAATAAATAAGACTACTGTACTCAAATTCTGCTTGTTTGCTTGCACTCAAATGCAATGTACACAAAGAACTGGAATAACTGTAGTCAATTATTCAACTGACCGACAGAGCTTGATAACTTTTTTGTGCGAAAATTTAGACTCCACTGTAACTACTGTAAATGAATAATTTTCTTGAAACATGATCAATTCTGAATAGTGGACACTGACCTTTTTCACAACAAAGTTAACAAATGCAATCGGTTAGTCAATCGAATGGTTGACTCAAGTTGCTCCATTGTTCAGCCTGCCATTGGTCAAAATTAGGCGCGCGATTTAAAATCGAATTAATTTAATTCGATTTTGAATTGCGCGCCAAATTTTGACCAATGGCAGAATGCCTGCGCGCGCAGGCAGCCAACTTTAACAGCACTGGTGTGCCTGGTGTGCAAGCAAGCAAACCGAATTTGAGTACAGTAGTCTTCAATAGTTTCAACGGTTTCAACCGTCAAATTCGCTCAGTTTGAAAATTTGGTGAAAAAATTTGTCGCATTAGCATACGTCCTCCATCTTTGCAAAGGTCGTAAATTTTGGGAGTTGTGCGCGTGATATTTATTTAGTTTTGTATTCGCGTGTGTGTCGGATGATAAAGAACTTTTAGTTTTATAAAAATTGGATCATTAGACTCCTAGATGCTGCATAGACTGTCTAATGTCTAATGTGAACTGACAAATACAAATCGCGGCTGACACCATGACTTGGAGAACATTTTATATTGTCTATGATAGACAATATAAAATGTTCTCCAAGTCATGGT
>JAUESH010000015.1:21875058-21889979 GCA_032275165.1 Synergus magnus
GTCGACTCCTATTCTTCGAAGGAATCGAGCGCTGAGAATCGATTCCTTTGAAGAATCGGAGTCGATTCCGGAACCCTAGTATATACATACATATATTCAACGATATTCATGCTTAATATGAGCAGCGTCTATTATTACTGTATTACGACTGTATACATATTTTCATGAATAATAAAATTAATGAGGAAAATAAACTTTCAATTTATAGATGCACCCAGGAACTGAGGTTTACAATACTGTGAGATACGAAGGATGGAGTAGTTTAGAGCCGATGTGGAAACAAGTAGAAGAAATAGGAAATGATATCATGGCTATTGGTGCTGCATTTCCTGAAGGAATTAATTTATTAGGGTACAGTCAAGGTGGTTTACTAGCTAGGGCAATTCTGCAGAGATTTCCTGAGCACAATGTTAGAAATTTTATTTCTTTAAGCTCTCCACAAGCTGGACAGTATGGAAGTACGTAATGCTCTACAGTTGACCATAAATTATGCCATTTTATTACTTATTTTAGAAACAGATATTAAACTTTTTTTCTATTACTACAGCTCGTTTCCTACATTTGTTATTTCCTGATTTGTTTTGCGAAACTGCTTATGAACTCTTCTATTCAAGAGTTGGCCAACACACAAGTATTGGAAATTACTGGAATGATCCACACCACCAGGTTTGTATTAAAATATGTAATTTTATCTTCCGCAGATAAATAAACATCAATAATAATTCTTTTACTTGTTTTTCAGAAACTTTACTACAAATATAGCCAA
The DNA here is from genome assembly GCA_032275165.1 of Synergus magnus. Lineage (NCBI taxonomy): Eukaryota > Metazoa > Arthropoda > Insecta > Hymenoptera > Cynipidae > Synergus > Synergus magnus. The sequence continues at coordinate 21,875,825 of JAUESH010000015.1, forward strand.
TTTCTTCCATTTGTAAATAATGAAATGAATTCAACCAACACTACGGATTTTAAAGCTGGTCTTACGAAATTGAATAAGATAGTACTTATCGGTGGTCCTGACGATGGAGTTATCACACCCTGGCAAAGCAGCCAGTTCGGTTATTATGATGATAATGAGACAGTAATAGAGCTTCGAGAGCGTTCAACGTATCGCGACGATTTAATTGGTTTGAAAACCTTAGATAAAAAAAAGAAATTAATACTACATACTGTACCAGGCGTTTCTCACTTTGAGTGGCATATAAACGTTTCAATAGTAGATCAATTTATACTACCATATTTAGATTAAATTATGCATTCTTGAACTTCCATGACTCGAGCCTTTTCAAGAATCAAAGACAATGAATCGAACAAACTAGGAAAATTAATGTAACATTTTTAAAAACTGAAGTTATTCAAGTGTGTTCAGTAGAACTTATTTCTAATCAAAACACATTTTTTTATGATTTACAAATTTGCCAAAATAGAGATGTTGCCAATCTTCGATCATCAATTTATTTTACAATATATTAATAATGAACTCTATCTACATTTACACAAATAATTGTATTTACATTTATGTGATTGACGTGCCAAACTACAATTTAATATTGGTAGACTTGAATTGATTACAAGAATCGATTTCTTTTAGTTTTGATTATACAAGCAACATACAATAAATTAATGTAAATTAAATGTGATAGACTAGTGTTTGGTAATGTATACCAAATTATGAGAAGAAGTCAAGCGCAAATTACAATTGTAAATTTTTTATTAACATGTCATTCTGCGTGAAAGTGATATTCTGTGAATAAGACTGTTCACATTTTGTTTAACATTTGACGAAATGAAAGAATTGTATCAGTTCTTTGTATAAATTATTATATAGATTGACTTTATGATCATTATTATTATTATACATAATAGGGTAAGGGTAACATTTACAGTGTGGGAACCTATTGTCCCATTGATCAAGGATAAAATTTTTTCTATTTTCACTATTTTGTGATAAACTTCAGAAAACCTACCCCCGATTTTTTAAAACTTCGTGTATCGATGTATTTAGTCGCGCTGATTACAAAAATCATAGCGAAAATACTCATCTTATTAGTTAATTTAATGCCTGCGTAAATCCACAAACATTTCTTTCGTTTCGGTAAAATTCTTTATTATTCGAAGAGGTAGTTTCTTTACCTAACTGTAGTTACAAATTTCAGTATAAAATGAGTAAGTAACATTGAGTATCTTAATTATTTATCACAAAATAAATTAATAAATTATTTAGTAACTTTTACAGACAAAAGGAAATTTTGTTGAACATTTTATCGTAGAAGAATTACAAATGCTTGTCACATTCAATAATATGTAAAAAGATTTAGAATGGTTTTCCATGTGTGAATCTAGTAATTAAATCAAGAGCCCATTTAGGTTGATCTCCAGGGACCATGTGACCTGCGTTTCTGACTAATGCTTCCGTTAAATTACCAACCGATTTTGTGTAGCCTGCAATTTCCTTTCCTACTCGCCAAATTTTTCTCTTAGAAGTTTTATATTTTTCTGCGCCGGACCATTTTAAATTTTGCAAGTAATTCTCAGTTAAAGGATACGCAACAATTATATCAAGTTGGCCATTGTAAATTAAAATTTTATAATGATCAGCAAGGTCAGCTACCAATACTGCTAAAGATTGCATGATATCACTTTTAAGATGAGCTTCTACAGACTTATCTTCAGTATGAAAAGAGCAATTTCCTACGTGAATGGCACGTCTGACGTTAGGTTGTTGGATCCATTCAGACATCCAATCTGATTCATTAGAATCTGAAGTATGAAGATAGTTGAAGTAATAGTCGTAACCAGTCAAATTCATAAACAGCGAAGGCGTTGCATGAAAGTCACCGTTGAGGAGAATATCAAAAATATCAGCAGCATCCGCAAACTTCTTTTGTTGAATTAGATCATGAGCTTTCTTTTCATACATATGAAATGCATCTCTTCCATTAAGATCTATTAATCCATGCTGATACAAATAATCGCCATATAAAAGTTGATTTTCTGGATCCGTTAATCCATTACCTATAGCCAAGCCTTTCAAATTGATTTTCAGCTTCGCTTTAATATTGTAGTCTTTTATGGCATGAGAGACAGCAGGAACGTATTTTCCGGCATATGATTCACCGGTGACGAAAAAATCATTTGCTTGAAGTTCAGGGAACATCTCAAAAAATTGAACTAAGGCGGTATAAACGTCACGTCCAACATCAGTTTCGTTGTTTGCATATCCCTTGTCATCATTCGTGAAACTGAAGCCAGTGCCTACAGGATTGTCTATGTATATTAAATTGTGAGAGATGTTCCAGGAATATTTACGTCTTTTTAGAGTCTTATTCTTCGTCACTTCAAAAGGGCCATTCTCCATAAACAATCCAAACATAGAAGTAGCTCCTGGACCACCTTGAAGCCACAACACAACTGGAGCATTTTTCGGATTAGCCTGCAGAATAATGAAAAAATAAACGAGTTTTCTTCAATGATGTAACAAAATAATGTGAGACCTTATATAAGAGATCAATAACATATATATGACCAATAAAATATATATAACTAATAACATATATACAAAATAAATCTAACCTGAGCGGGGAAAAACCAGAAAAACATATTTGAGTTGAAAGCCTTATTGACGGTGAAGTAACCACTGTAGCTGCTGATTCCTTGCATTTCTTTATGTTCAACTGTTGCTTTCATTCTAGCTTCATCAATTTTTCCATTTTCAATTAAAGGCGTTAAAATGAGTGGTTCTCCGACATCTGCATCAGGATCTAAATCAAAGCTTTTCAACTTTGGATAGACGTTGATAAAACTTGCCGATGTATTATACAAAAAATAGATTATTAAAAATACTAAACACTGGAAAATATTGTAATTCTTCATTTTCAATATTAGAAAACCTAACAATAGTATTTTTCAATTCCTGAGAGCTTGCCTTAAGCCATGCAGCCTTGACAACCGTCCAGTGAGTACTGATATTTTCTCTTGTGTTCTGTAGGTTAGACTGAAATTTGATATCAAAATACGCCCATAAATGCACATCATCATGTTGGCGATAGCTAACTGTCAATGATAATATTTACGTCTCGGATTTATATTTTATGCGACTGATCTAACAAGAAAAAACAATTTATTAAGAAACTGCGTTTTACATTATAATATTGACAAAAGAAGTTATTTATTAATCAAAAATATAAAGCGTTTTTATTTTATTTTCAGTATTAAAAAAGATTTTTCTATAAATGAAGTTCTGTTTATTAGAAGAATTTTATTATTATTTACATATTATGAATTGTGATTTTCTCCAATTTACTGTGTTGGCAGCACTGCCCTGTAACAAATTGCAATCTTTGCAACCATATACTTAGCCATGGAAATTAATCAAATTTGATCAAATAAAACCACTGTTTAAAAAAAGTAGAAAATATTTTATTACTATTAGTTATATAAAACTGAGTTACACATTTGAAAATATATTTATGAACTTTTAATAATTATTTATCAATTCTCTTATACTAAAGGCACGTTCTCATAAGGCAGTTTGTTTCTGCAACTATATCGCAACTTTAAGTTAAAAGAAGCACATATTTTTCAAATGAGTTGAATACTTAAATCTAAAAACAAATATTAATTATTTTCGACATTCAATAATGTTTACTCAATTTTTTCGCATTGAGTGCTTGAAAGGAATTATTGAATATTACAAGTTCATTGTTTGAATCTTTAAATGTTACGAAAGTAATATAATCATGCAGTCATCCGTTCAAAGATATGTTCCAAGCAATGTAAATGATGTCAGTTGCTAGTTGTGCACTAACTTGTCGATTTTAACAATTCTTTTATCTTCAACTTTAATGCTACATTTTCTTCCTTGATCAAAATAGACTCGTCGACTTTTCTCTGCAACTCTTCATTTCTCAACTTTAAGATCATGACGTCCTCTCGCATTCGTTCATTTTCTTCAACTAACTTCTTTAATCGTGACGTGTCTCTACTTGGATGTATTTCTTTAGTCAAATCCTCCGTCTGAATTAACAGATGTTTTATTAAATTCGACTGAGAATTAATGTGCAACTCCTGCATGGCCCTTAAAATTTTTGTACTCTCTTGCTGCGAGTACACGGATACCAAGTCCTTTATAGCATTCAACAAAGCTAAAGGATCTTTAACTTCTATCTTCTTCGAGGCAGCAGAAATTCGACTCGGAGTCGTATTACTGTGCGAAGTAAACTCTTTTGGCAAATCAGGCAACGCATGGTTTTCTTTACTCGATGGATCGGAACTTCTACTGGAGGGGGTTGAACTACCGGAACGCCGATTATGTTCCTTAGGAGCTTGCTTAGCATCCACAATTTTATTTTTTAATTCGTGTTTCGCTCTTGACTCGTCAATCTTCATATGTCCTGATTCTATAGTTCTTACTGTGGGTTTTAGTTTTTTATCAAGCACTTTTGATTGGACGTGCTGTACTTTATTTTCCTGTTCTGTTAGTCTTTTTGAATCCTGGTGCTTCGAGCCATATTTTCTCGAATCCTTGATAAGCTCGCTTCTCTTTCCTTCCTTCGAACCAGCAGAATTTGTATTCACATTTATGTTTTCTTGACACTCTGTTAAAACTTCCAAGTCATTACTTGGTTGGCCCGTAGATTTGCTTCTTCTGGTGATGAATTGCTCTACCCGTCGTTGTTCTACATTAGGAAGATCTTCCGAATGAACAATTTCCAGTTCTTCCAGAAATGAGTCATTCATTGTGCTGTAGAATATAGACGTTTACTTGTTTTAAATCATTTCTTATTTTCTTTTAATACAATAATAATCATAATAAAGAATACTTACGAGTTTATTCTGTTAAATTATTCTAAATGATGTAATTAACTCTGGTGAAAATTTTCAACAGTATAATAGTATTTGTGATGGTTACGCCTTAATTAATTTGCCTATAAAACAAGTAAAATCATTAGAATCAACCAGAAAATAAATAGTGTATTTTCAGATTCAATTTCGAGTTAATATTCGAGAAAATTCTATCTTACCTTTAACTAATGAAGACGATTTAATTAAAATACTCTTGATGTTTAACGTTTATTAGTATTATTAATAAAACGAACATAAATTGAAAAATTCAATGTGTAACAGTGTTTTTGAGGTTAGATGCTGAGCTGTTCGCTTTGGCCAAATTCGTGAAATTATTAGCTCATCTCTGTTATTAGCTTCAATTGTCAAAAGATGGATGATGGAAAAGTCTGTCGACTTTCCAACTATTGGTACAACTGAGTATCGAATAGTATATCAAATATGTAGTATCAAATCAAAGATTTGAAACTTAATAGTTGAAATATACTTAAAAATAAGGAAAAAAATGAATTAATAGTAGTTCTTATTATTAAAAATAATAAAATTAAAAATTTCAATGCGTTTAGTGATACAAATCTATTTTTTTCAGACTAACCAATTTTAGAACTAGACAACAAAACTTGTTTGCTTTGACTTTTAAAAGATGGCAACACTGACGCGTTACCAGATGTTGATAAAGTTGCCCCCTTTCATCCCCCTTTGCAGCTCCGAATGCTCTGAATATTTGAAAAAAAGGACAGAAATAATATAAAAAGTAAATCAATTAAGAATACACAAATTCTACATTATTTATTTGTATATTATAATGTACGTAAAACATAATATCTGTATTTACAAAAATTCTCTGCATAATAATAAATTATCCAATAAAATTACTTTCTAAAATTATTAATAATTAATTAGTCATCAATAATAATAGGAGTTCAAGTACTTTCAGTAATAGTGAAAATTTTGTTTCGATGTAGAATTCTAAAATATAAAAAAATACGCCTGCAACTTAACGAAATACAAATGTATGATTTAAAAACATTCAACGGCTAGAAAAAAATATCACAAAACTTCACGTAAAGTAATTAAATTCAAATCTCACCCACGCAAATAAAAAATATAAGATTATCGAAACATTCATCTTCAGAATAATTGATTTGAATTACAAAACATTGTAAGCCTAAATGATAATGTTTCAATTTTATGCCCTTCGTCGATCAGATTTCTCTTTTTACTTTTAACACTGCAGCAGCTAAAAGCTTTTTTTTTATTATAAACCTACATATACAATCATTTGCAAAATAGAATCTGATACTTTATAGTTAATGTTGCAGCATTTAAATGTCGAAAGTAGAGATTCACACATGTTAAAAAAAAGGTAATAACACCCATCAAGTTCATAATGATACAGCCAAAGTTTTAAGTATTTGGCAAATACAATTTATGACAATTTGATCAAAATTATCTTCACACAATAGAGTAATGTTATTTTCTCACACTGCAGTTTCAATCAAATTGTCAAAAAATGTGAATTTGGTCACTGAAATAACAGGTTTCCGAACCTGTACTTTATTTTGAATGATAAAGAATTTTAAATTCTTTTGTTTAATTCTTGACATCCTGCCAATTATGTTTTTCGTGCACCTGCATGCAGTGGCCTATTTACATTATCATCATCATCATCATCATCATCATTTTCGATCTCATCATCTTCACCTTCATCTTCGTTTCCTGAACGTTCTCCTGGTTCGGGTGGCCTTGTCCACCTAGAAGATTATTCCAATAATGTTAGAAACATAATTTTAGCCATTGGAATTATTATTGTTAGTAGCATTATCATAGTAACAAGATATCGTACCGAATCAACGTTTCTGGTGACCTATAGAGGAATATAAGTTTGGCGAAGAGATCTTCTTCAAGGCATAAATCTTTGCTTTCTCGTACAAGATAAATATCCAAACATAATAGTAAAATCCTGTCAACATAAGGAAGATCTTCAAACATGATCTTCGGAGCAACATCACTGACTCCTCTCCTTATCACTTGACTTATCATGTATAAGAAGAATGAATAGAGCCCCAATATTCTGTTAGGAAAGAATAATAATATAAGTGTACAAGTAAAAAGCTAAAAACTGCTTAATAATATTTTTAAACCGTTAAACTTACCCAAATCCGCTGATGAAACTCAAACTCTCAGGGAAGGCTTTTTCATTAAAGAGGAACATCATGATATACTTTTTGTCATTCATTGGGATGTTCTTTAAGAGAAAATTATAAATAGGATCACTGACGTCTTCTTCTGTAATCCACCACTGTTGTTTTGCACAACACTCTAAATCCGATGACGATAGTTGAAGAGTCATATTGCGATAGAGATATTTTTTCTTCTTGGGATCTTCTTCCTCGTCATCCGGCGGAAAAGCTGAAATATTAATCGGAAAATGTATACATGAAATAGAAAACCCTCAAAATTTTCGTAAAAAAATAATAACAAAGAATTAAACTTACACACGTGTGGAGATCTCATAAGCTGTGGAACAACGTCAGTTATTCTACTCGTAACTTTTAGGAATTTCGGAAAAGCATTGCGTAGTAGCATTGTAGAATTCAAAGTTGGATTTGACGAATTGCCGGTAGACAACATGTCTATGAGTTTTTGTCTCTTGGGGTTAAACTTTCCATCTACATACGCAGGTAGTTTTATATCCCGTTGTGTAGTAGTGATACCCGAGAAATCTTTCGCATCAGTCTTTCTGGAAACTGACCACTCTACATGGACAGTCACTGAACTATTCGATTCCAATTCCTGCTTCAATCTGAAGAGATATACAACATTAATTTGTCACTCGATAAATGTTGCACTACTATAAGACTAAGACACATTCTAGTTTATTTACCTCTCTTTATCCGGAGGTGAAATAGACCATAATTTTCTTGAAGATCCGCTGAGTCTAACGGCAGCAACATCTGTGTTTACGTAATTTTCAAGGAATGTCACTGCTGATCTGTCTCGTGCGTATAAATCGGTCAATTTGTTGTAATCGTCTTCGGTATATTGGAAAATAGACGTATCTTGCGCGGACATTGAATAAATCGGTTCGTAGGGGCCAATTCCAATTTTCATCGAGACTTCATAAGGAAGATTTGCTGTTCCTACTGTTCTTCCAAGAGCGAAAAAGAGAAGAGGGAACCAAACGAGTCCAATCATGAAAAAGAGACCAGCTCCACCAACCATGTATTTGCTCGATTGTGACTTCTTTTGTCCACGGGGTTGAGGATAATCCGCCTCGACTCCTCGCATGCACTGTAAATTTTATAAATTACATTAACTCAAATTGCTCGGTACATAAATACTTCATTCAAATTTTTTTAAGCTGTGAAACGAACCTTAAGTTGATAGATGTTCGCATAAATATCTTCCATCTTAAACCAGTCCATGATAGTCATGGACGTATCGGTCCAAATCCAATCCATTACTGCCCTTAATTCAAAGAGGAGGGGTACTACCATAAATCTGAAAATTAAATTACGTGTAATCCCTTAAAATATCTTGAAATAATTTTAAATCCCGGGCAACGCCGGGTAAGTTTCTGCTAGTTAAAGAATAAAATCTTACCCTTTAAAGAGGACATAGTTGATCATGCTGTAGTTTTTGCAAAGGAAGTTGCCCAAAATACGCGTTGGATATCCAAGCCTGAGTTGATACGCAGCCAGAAGAAGGTAGAAACATTTGACCATATACCAAATCTGAGCTGGATAGTTGTCAGTAAATTGCCTGTAATACGTAAAAAAAAAAACATGAATATTATTATCAGAAATAGTTTTATATATGATTTTCATATACATATATACATATTACTTATACATAGTTGGCTTACCTCTCTGTTACACTCGGTAACACGAAGAACATCCAAATGTGAATTCCAAAAATAAGACAGTATTGAAAGATAAGTTTGCCAAGAATCGATTTTCGCAGGAAAAGAGCGCGGTCTATAACAATGAGTGCAAACTGAAGTAACAGCATCAGCAAAAAAGGCATGGGCACTCGATTTTCTGCAAGATAAGCAGTAACACCTCCATCGCCTTGTTGAGTCTGAAGAAATATGAAAATTCATTATTTTTTCTTCAATTATTCACAAATCTCTCAAAGTAATCTTTTACGTACCCCAAAAGCTGAGAATCCGAAGATTAATAGTATGAAGTTAAAGAAATCACAGAAGAACATGTAAGCGTAAACATTCGTTTTCTCTTTGCCCACAGGATTCAAAATATTCCTAAAGAAGGCTTTTGTAGGTTCAAGGTATTTTGCAGTTCTGCAAAATTTAAAATTATTATTAAGAGTTATTTGTGTGTAAGAAAAATGTAGACCAAATATTTAAGGCACTAACGTCATATTCATGGCCTTGGAAAACTTTTCATCGAGAGGATCAGTTTCTTCGGATTGAATAGCAACAACCCGTTCATTGTCATCAGACGTATGTGGTTGTTCTGAATCACCTTGTGGATAAATGCTTAACGTTCGGCCTTTTGGAGTTGTAAAATCGGTACTGGTTCGGCTGAAATAGTTACGTCAATTTCATACCAATTTTTGGGCTTTTAAAACACAGAGAAAAATGTGCACTTACGTTCCTTCATTTTCTATATGAATTTGTGAAGGTTCTCCTTGACCTCTATCATCTTCTCTCATTGTAACCATTGTCAATCTAGATGGGATTACTTTTCTAGGCTTTAAAGAAGGTCTGGTCCACTGTCCTAATGACTTCAGCATGAATCTATAAAACAAAAGTTTAATAAATGTGATATTAAAGAAGATAATTGATTACCTGGTTGCAAAATTTTCAAACACATTTAGAATTTAAAATTCAACTCCTTACCTGTGGAAGAATACCATCAGAAGGAGTAAAAGGTCCCATAGGGCGTAATTTTGTTTACGTTCAATGCCAACAATCCTGGGACCAAAGAGCGGGTTGTTTCCAGCAGCAGACTGGTTCCAAGGAATTAACTCGAGTTGGAAAACGCATTTTACTATCACAATGACCTGTAAAAAATATGACTTCAGAGATAATAGCTATTTCAAGACATTCAGGATAATTCTAAAGTATTTCAAGATATTTTAAGTGCTTTTAAGAAATTTAAAGAGATTTTAAGAGATTCAAAAAACTTCAAAGGATTTCAAAGGAGTTTACGAGTTTTAAATATATATTTTAAACATGCAGACATCCATCTATATATATATAGATTAATGGCTATAATCTGAAATTTGCATTTACCTCAGTGTAGGCTATTAAAGTTACCCAAAATGTCTTGGATGGTCTAGGTACGGTTAGCGACCCCCAAAAAAAGACCATCAATGGCAAAGGTGTCGAAAGTATCGAAGCATTTTTGATTTGATGAAGGAAGACCATGAAGTAGCACAGAAGTGTCGAATGTGCCAAAATACCAAACCATATCGACGCTGCCAATTGAATGATTGGCGGCTGATCAACTTCAGATAGTTCAGCCTCTTCTTTCGATGCTTGGGCACTTTGAGCGTAGAGCGAGCTGCTCAGGGGAAGATACACAGTTAATATAATTACTTTAAAATTAAGCCAAATACACCATTTAGATATAATAGATTGCGTTGTCGTTATACAGTAAACCTCAAAAAAGTATTTCATGAGAGTATAATATTCTTCTATTAAAAATGATTACTGTATATCGATGTCACGATACAGGAAGAAGACATGTTAACTTCACTCTTAGAATTTTAACATCCATATAAATTTTTATTATAATTTATTTTTGTAAAGAATAATTTCAAAAGCTGCAGCTAACATATCTTCGAAACACTGTTAAAAAATGCCGAAAGCACAATCAAAGCTCATTTCAGGAGCCGTAATTTATCAATATATTTCAGAATAAGTTAAAATAGTTAAAAATTTATTATGTATTTGTTTATTCGTGAAAAAAGAGTTGGATGTCGCATGCGTGGGAAGGCGTGCAGTTATTGTGCATACACAGCAACGGTTGTGAAGGCGAATTTAGAAATCGATCGACATGTCTGGAATTCGATTTTAATACCTAGAGGAGGACATGTCCAATCCTCGCTCCAAACTCGGCGCCAGGATTCGGATGTGTGGCACTGTCAGCGAACTCTCCTTCCTGATACAGACAACACCACTCTCTTTCTACGTTTCTAATTTCGAATAATTTTGAAAAATATAACTGAAAAGAGGCCTTTTGAATATTCTCATCATTCATATCATACGACCTTTCTTCAGTAATGATTAAAATTGAGTATAATACAATTTTTCCGATTTTCTGGGGGTGTAATCGCGGTATACCTCTTTGGGACTTACTCCTGGCTCTGCACTTTAATAACGACGTGCCGCTGAAGACGTTTTCGAAACCATTTTCTCAGCATATTACTGTTACCCAAAAAGACATCTTTTATCCAATTCTTGAGTTAAGAAATTTTCGACTCGTAAAGGATTGATGTTTCTTTCATCAGTTACAAAATTATATAAAAAATTGTAATATAAATTTGAAAAATTTGTTACTATTACAGTGCGGTACAGTTGACAAGAGGTATTTTTTTCCGAGGGATCAGTAAAGGGACCATCAGTATATCTTCAGTAAGCCAAATTTACAGTTGAATGCAAGCAAAATATCGATAGCAATTACTTTTCACACGCACTTTTTTTGCCAATTTTTTAATACTTATTTTATAAAATATAAAATCGGTTTCTGCAAACTTCAAAAATGGATCTAGCTTCTAATGTTACTTTAATAAATACTTAAAGCATTTGACAACACTCCTACCTTTCTCCTTCAGTCATTGGCTTGCTGATTTCTGGTCCATCCAAAGATTCTGCGGTACTTCCGTTTTTGGATGAGCTGTCGGAGCAAGCATATTTACTACTACAACTAGCAGCTAGCTTAAGGAGCCTTTTAACATAAATTAACATAAAAGGGGACGCAAGCATATCTACTTTTCAATTTGTACAAATTTATGATACTTAACACGAATGCTGACATCTGAATATCAGGAGTACGGCTTCAGTTTTCTGGCAGGATATTTTTCGTTATTTTTATAAGGAGATTACTGTACAAAGAACACTAATTTCTTCAATATTTAACATTTCTACGGAAGAAAAGGGAATATCTAATATGGATTCTAAAGAGGCAGTTTGTATAACATACGGGTTTGTGTATCTAAATGTGAATTTATGTCGACTGTACCGCAAGAAAAGAAATGGATAATTTACCTTTCCTTCACTATAGGTATCGGCTGCCATATTTGATTTATACCCATTCGCATTCCCATTTTGAAATCTGGTTTAGCCTGAAACAAAAGAAGTCATGTTTTGATATGCTCAAAAGGCACTTTATGCTCAAAGAACATCATCCGCAAATTTCAGCTCACCTTTAAATTTTTTTTCTCCTTTGCGAGTACTTTACGAATATATCTGTAGTCGCTTGAGAAACGATTCAGGTATTTTGTCATCGAAACCATAGTACTGTTTAGCATTGCCCACAAGAACTTGAAATACGTAAATAAAGAGACCTTCTTCCCTGTCTCCTCTTTCTCATCTTTTCCTTTCATCCTGTCATCATCCTCTTCGTTGTCAGATGGTTCAGGCGATTTTGATAAATCTGCATCCCGTAGTTCTTTCTCCCTACGCTCCACTTCCGCCGAATCAAGACTTGCTCGATCAGGTGCCTTAATTATAGTTAAATCGGTTACTCAAAGAGAAAGACTGGAAGATAATATTTACATGATCTTTCAGAAATTTTAATCATTTATAAGCTTGACATTACTAACAACACTCTAGATTGAAGAAATAAAGTTTTTTAGCAGAAGATTGCGGCCGGAAGCTAGCAATAGAAACTAGCTTCCTTTATTAATGACTGAAGGAATAGTGGATGTAGACATAGAAGTTCATTAATTAAATGAGCAACAATGAAGTGACATGAGAAAAACAAAATAAAGAAAAGAGCTACGTGAATACTTCCACCGATGTGTCAGATTACTACAGAACTATGTGATGATTTACTGCAGTTGCTTAGCTGCTTGTGAAGCCTGTTTAACAAAGAACTGTTAAACAATGTACAGCGGATTATTTTGTTAGAAAGAGAGAAGAAATAGAGTGTAGAAACCGAACCATAATTAAAAATGTAAGACACATAAGCCATATCCAGTTGAGAAATGAAAAAACTACTAGCAGGAAAGAGTTTATGCGACGTAGACATGGCATGCAGGCTTTAAGGATCTCACATCAGTCGCCGCGGCAGTGTCAGAATCAGAACGAGCGCTCAGATAAGACATGGACGATTTCTTGCGAGTCAGTGGTGCACTTTGACGACGAAGCCTCAGAGCATCCTTTTCCGTTCCTCCATACAAAGCGACGTGCGTGGCTATCTCTATGTCTGTCTTAATCAGGGTGTTCATCAGCTGTAATGGCACTCATAGATGTCATTTCATACTCTTTTCAGTCTTCAGTAGTAAAACAGATTCCCAAAACTTTTTTTTGCTAATTCTCATGACAAGAAACGTTTAACGCCAGGGACATGATGGATGAATGAAGGAATGTAAAGAATAAGAAGAACCCCGAGGGATAAAAGCAAAGTAGAACTCCACACTTGTATCATTTTTCAAAACTTGAATGGGTTTGCTTACCTCTCGCGATTATACATACAAAGTTGATACATATAATTAAATTGGAATCTTTAAATTGAAGTTTGTGGAACAGAACATTTCATGCTTGTGTAAATGTCTAAACATGGGTTTAGCAACATTCCATGCTGCATCGCGAAATTTCAAACCTTAATATTACCCAGACATAGATTTGAAGATATGTTACACACCTCTGAAACAGTCATTCGACGGCCGCGAAGTGTCTGCTGTCGTTGACGCTCTTCTTCATCATCCCGGTCTTCTCTATCAGGAATCAAGTCAGTGACATCGTCATCGTCAAGGTCGTCGAACATGTAGTAATCACCAGATCTAACAGCTATTCAACAATATCACGATTAGAAATGGAATATTGGCTTCTGTAATACCTAAATATGAAGCCATGCATCAAGGTATTATCATAAGAAAGGTTCTCATAAAAATGATGTGTATAAAATATATTTCTGCGGGTAAGAAACATGTTCTATACTTTCGAACAAAGTTTCATCTTTAAGGGCATGTGGTAATTACCATAAGAGCAAATTTACTTTCCGCAACTTCACGCTCACAATAATAAATATTTTTTG
>JAUESH010000015.1:21890079-21900651 GCA_032275165.1 Synergus magnus
AAAAATATTTATTATTGCAAGCGTAAAGTTGCGGAAAATAAATTTGCTCTTATGATAATGACCACATGCCCTTAAAGACATCATTTATATGAAAGGACAGGAAATCAGGTAGGTGGGAGGTACAATGTACATTGTACATACACGTGCGGATGGTTAATTGCGACTATCTAATTAATAATAACTGTACATAAGCTTAAATTAAGAACGTAACTTATTCAAGAACATTAAATGTACAGCTATTTACAATATATTAAGTGGCTGGAAATGCAAACAAGGATTAAGAGGAATTTTTGGGTCACCAAACTCCGAGGCTCTAAGTAAAAAACTGCAATTACCCTCTCTGTTAGTTCTCGGTTGGCGGTGTCTGTACAACGGTCGTTCTAGCGCCGGATATAATGAATCTATGGAAACACACACAACAAGTAATAAATTGCCGCTAGACTGTAGCTCAATTTAGCTGTAGAATGAAAGAGTAAGTAGATATCTTATATTAGATTTTTTTGGAGAAGGATCGGAATTTTATATTGAATATTGAGGAGAGGCAGAACAGGTTGTCTCAGCTGATAGAGATTTGTCCAGATAATTAGTATAACGCTGCAAACGACAGGAAAATGAAGCTCACGGGAATATGAAACTCCTGGTGCAAAACGAGAATGAGGACTCGTGTATAATACAACAAATATTGAAGCTTGGAGAATGGAATGAAAATAAGAAAAGGAAGAAAAAGTAAGGAAAGTATGTACAACTTAGTTATGTCTTGTTGAACAGTAAAACAAGGAAAGTTAATCAAATTTACAACAGAGAAAAATCAAAACTGCCTCTTGAAAATCCCATCATAAAAAATTGGTTGGATTTGTATTCGCTGCCTGTACTTTAGAATCGAGATCAGAGCTGCCAACTAATTTTAAGGTATTTTAAAGGAATTTCAAAAGAATGAAGAGTTTCAAGATTTTCAGGTAATTTAAAAATTTGGTTAAGTATTTCAAGGGATTTTAAACGATATTAAAAAATTTAAAAGGATTTTAAGAGATTTTCAGAGAATATATGGATTTTCAAGAGATTTCACAATATTTCAAAGATATCAAGACATCTTAAAGAATTTTAAGGGATTTTAAGGAATTTAAAGCGATTTCAAAAGATTTCAAATAATTGAAATTTGTTGAAATCCTTTGAATGTGAATCCCATTCTAGTGAAATAAATGCAAGGAATAATGAAACTACTGGCAACTTCTTATAAACAGTATACGGTGCATCAAAGACGGAACTAGTATTTAGCGTGAGAAGCTTATGAACAGGACAATGGAGCAGGCTGACGACCATTTTTTGGAGAGGCTGTTACATGTGTGATGAGAACGGGCGGATCGTGAAGTCGATGAAACGATGGATGCACGTGGAGTCCTAAGTGTATTTATCCAGGGTGGTCCAATAAAACTGGACTGACGGCGATGTTTGGTCGACCGACTCGGCTGGTCCAGAGAAGGTTGATCATAAGGAGGAGGAGAAAATACTGGAAAGGTTTCATCAGGCGAAGGACCACGAGGATTCAATTCGCTACTTGGTGGAGAACCAAAGGAAATTCGGGTCGGCTCGAGATAACCTTCGAGACTCACTGTCAAAATAGCGGAATTGGGGGATGGGGCCTGCAAAAGGGACGCGGCACGAGGTGTCAATGGAGCTGGATCATCATCATCTTCATCTATTGGCGTTTGGTATCCTTGGGGTGGCGTGTGACCAGATGAAACGCATGAACTCATGCTGGAAGACTTTGCCAAGGGTGCCACTCCTTTTTTTTCGTATGCGTTAAATACAGAAACGCTGATCGTTAATATCTAAGTTTCTAATAATGTGGTTTAGAAATTTTGGGAATTCTGGAGTTCTCTTTGGAAAGGATTATTAAATATCTCCATACTCTAAAATATGACATTCTTGGTGAAATATTAAAAATGTTATATTGAAGGAAGATTAAAACTGGGCATCGAGAAAAAAAGTAATGCAATGTAAAAATGTGTTATACCTATTTTGTGCGTTGCAGGTTCGCGGTAACTGGGACCCTGAATTTTGCGTTGGTTCGCCTTGATTTTGTCCATCTTGAACTTGAGTTTTTGTAATGCAGCTTTTTCGGAATTCTCTTGCTCGATGATGCGCTTCTGATGTAGTTCTTCAAGCAGTTCTGCTCCACGGGAAGCTAATATACTCATAGCTTTGGTCTCATCTACTATGTGGAAGAAGTAGTAACTTTTGAAGAGTCGCTTCTGCATTAGAAGAAATCCAAAACACAAGCCATCCCAAACCATGCCAATATCTTCTCTGTGAACTTGACACTCGGCAGAAGGAATAAGACCTGTTACTGAACTTTGGAATTTTTTCAGACACGCGATGCCTAGGAGTTGAATTAGCCAACATGCCGAAGTTTCCAACTAAAAAATATAGATTTGGTCTTAGATGCGTTGAAATATTATAAAATTCATCCAGGGTTAATCTATTTACCTCTTTTATAAGAACACAACCAACTCCTTGAAGCAAAGCTTTCGAAAATATCACGACAATATTATAACCAATGAGCAAGTTCCACCATTTAAGAATGGTTTTCACCGGTCGCAAATAAAAGTCGCTACCCTGCCATAAAAAGACGAAGGCTCCAATTAGGTAACCCAAAGAAAAGATATTGGTCCTCTTAGTTCCTGCCAAAAACATAATGGATAATGTAATCCACATAAGACTCATGAGGCATCCTCGTTTGAACACATCCAGCCAATTGTGAATGTGAGAGACGTAATCCTTGACAGGATTAACGAAATTTGGTTTATCCAAGTCTTGATAAACTGAATAATTGTGTCCAGCAATAAATTCCTGGCCTGTGGATATGCTACGCTGTTCAATTCGGAAGACCAAACTTTGGCGAACGATCATAAGCAGCAGAATAAAATCACAGATGAGCTTCTTTGGATTCGGTGGAAAGTCTGGATCAGGAAGGTACATCCATTCTTGTAAACGTCTAAGTATCTCTGACGTGCTCCAGGGATATTCTTTTCAAAACAACAAAATAATTTGATAAGTAAACATTTTAAGGAAAATGAAGAAGAAAATAATGTATGAATTAATAATAAATACTTTGTAATACTCACGAATACAAAGCCAGGTTGGTGGTGCAACGACGAGAGCGTATTGAATTGGAAGTAATACGATGACGAAGACCTTAAAGAGTGGCCACACTCTTGATGTTACTCTACGTTTCAGTGAGAACAATATAATCAACCAGACGCTATAAAGGACGGAATAAAAATCTAGTCGCGTGCCAATAAGTGCCACAATCGCCATGAGACAAAATTCGACTCCAAACTTGTAGAATCCAAAATTGAAGAGAAATTTAAGGCATGGTACAAGGCCTTTATCAGCATCTGCTCTTGTTATCTTGGGGAACATAACTTGAGGTGGGTCTAATGGTTCTCCATTTGCTTGTCTGTAAAACCACTGACGGACGGTGATAATTGCCCTTAATGTTGTGACAGTAATAATGCCTATGTAGCCTTTTAATAAATCTGGCAATGCGCTGGCTGCAGCTTTCTTCATTCCAATCCATTCAGCAATATTATAGACAGTATTATTACTGGCAATTCCAGTTTGATTTTCTACATAGTCCCTCTAAATAATTAAGAGTTAATTGTAATATTCATTTCCTACAACATGTTGCTGATTCTGATTTGATCTAACATAATAACTTACTGTACAGTTGACGTTCCAGTTTTCGTGATGGACGTATTCTATCTGATAAAGCATTTTAGTGACCATAAGAAGAGCAATAATAGCGGCTATAACGTTTATCGCCATTATTTGCACGTTTCTTCTGAAGTTGATGATTATCACAAGAACCAGTACAAAGAAAAAGTTTATGGCACATACCTGAAAAGTAAAAATGTAGCTTAAAAAGAACTCTGCAAATCTTAAATTAAACTAGATGGTTTAAGAACTGTGTGATGATTTAAAAAGATGGTGTGAAAGCTTACGTCATTTGTGCATAAAAGCATAAGCGAGACGAAGATTATCTTCTGCATATGAAGCTCAAAAAATAACCAGACGTGATTGTAAAAGTTGTACATATGTTTAACTATTTTTCTAAAAAAGGCCAATCTCTCCATTTTGGACATATCTGAAAATTATAAATCTTTAGTATCTCTTCGTAATGTATTTATGATTATACAGATCATACTTCAGTGTTACAAACTCACGTTTTAACTGCTTTAAAGTATATGCGGTCGATTCTTCATCGTTATCCGAAATAAATACCTCGGTTGGTGAAATAACGGGAATTGCATCAGGCGAGTAACCAAGACTTACACGTCTTGAACTGCTTTCTCTTCTAAAAATGAAATTAGATTAATTAGCAAAGAAAATATAGTTTACATCAGGGAATTTCATTTAAGAACACTTACTGCCTTTCTATATTCGTTATTTCAAGAAAGTCGTCGTGGAAATAATGAATTTGAATAACAGTAATTATGACGAAAAAGGTAGGAGTCAAGAGTCTCACAAAAAGGTCTTTGGTTTCGTACGTTTCCAGGCCGATATCATTTTGTCTGCAAAGAAAAAATTTTTATTAAATATTGTTTCGCTATATTTCGCTATGTTTTGCTATGTATATTGTTTGTTATGAGAATAGTTTTTTACAGTTCTTTGTTGATGTAAATATACGACCAATACGATGGGAAGTTCTTGAACTGATATGTGTAGACAAGTATCAGCATTATAATGGAATATCCAATTACAGTTATCCAAAATCCATACATCATTCTTCTCCAGGCTCTCCAAGATATCTTCAAAGAAAAATTCATTTTTTAAACATGAATGGTATAGAATATTAATATTTAAAGAAATTTGCAAAATATTACTTGAAAAGAAATAACGAATAGAAGGAAGAGCGACATGTATATAATTCGGAAAACAGTCATTCGACTTCCTGTAATTCCGCTCGTAAAAAGCATTATAGCCACAATAGCTATCCAAAATTTCGTCAAGAACTGTTGTAGTATTTTTCCGAGGTCCTTCATAAACTTGCTCTTAATTTCTGGAGAATCTTGATTCATAGCCGTAGTTGCAGTTGAC
Organism: Synergus magnus; assembly: GCA_032275165.1. Classification (NCBI taxonomy): domain Eukaryota; kingdom Metazoa; phylum Arthropoda; class Insecta; order Hymenoptera; family Cynipidae; genus Synergus; species Synergus magnus. Next base: position 21,895,180 of record JAUESH010000015.1, read on the forward strand.
ATAGAAATATGTAGTGGGGCTACCATATCTCTTAATGTCGAAGACCTCCGTTGCTTCTTTCTTTCAGCTGTATATTGCCTCATTGTGATCCAAAACATTGACATGAAAAGGCACTACAAAAAAGAGATCAATATCAGATCAATATCCTCTCCATCTGTTTAATATTTATCTTTTTATCATGATTTACCTTGACAATAAGATGCCAGCAACTGAGTTGATCGGGTTTGCTAAATCCAATTTCTGCCATTGTTATTCCATGGAATGTATCTGGCAATTCTTCATTGGTTAAATCCATACTATAAACGTATTGTATAAGCAGTAGTACGGTAGCGTAAAAAACAATGAATGGGGAACACTTCATCATCGATGCTCGTTTGTTGGGTACCATCCAAAGTATAAGTGCCCACATTAGCAAGGCAAAAGTTGTCCAGCTGTGGTACATTATGCTCCACGTCTGAAATATATAGTTTTAATTCCCAGAAATTTACCCGGGATCTTAAGAGACTTCAATATATTTATAAAAAATTTCTAAACAATTAGATTAAAAAGGTATTTTAAAAAAACTGAAAAAAATTCACAAGCACTTTCAAAATATCTTAAAAAATCCGCAAGACATAATAAAATTAATTATTGTGGATGTTTACCATCATGATAATATTCGTGGCCAGATATGATGAATTAACGACTAGTTGAAACACTGAGTAGACTGCCATGATGATATGTTCAATGATTCCAGGCTTATCTTCTGGAATTCCTACATGCGTGCAAGTAAAATTTTTTACCATAATATTAAATATTTGAAGAGATTATTTTTATTCGAGTAAAAATTAAGTATTGTGAAGAAAGGAACCTTCGCTAAGGGACTGTAGCTGTATACTATCGTCCTGCTGTCCATCTGGTACAATAACACTTCCGGTAGAATCTTGAAGTAGACCAGTACGACCTGATCCAAAGCGCATCAGCTGAAAAACATTGAAGGGCAAATAAAAAAATATTGTTCATGGGACTTTACCTGGATAAACTGTACATTCTTACGGATTGGTACGAGAAAGCTTAATTAAATTACACTTATTTACACATTTTAGCGAAAAATAGTTCTAAGGCTATGCAAAATACTTAAATAATATATTAAAATCGATAATAGCAATTTTATGAACCACTTCTTGCCTACACAATTAATACATAGTTTAATTGTTGCTATTAATAATTTAAGGGCAATAAATATCTACCTGTTAGATGATTTTCTCATTCTATTAACAGGTATTTTATGTTAGAATAGGAAACCATAACCGAAAAAAAAGGAATGAGTTTTACAAGAACAATTTATCTGCTACCGTACAAGTGAGACCAGATGATGAATCATGAGATTTTAATTTTGACTAATAAGAAAATAGATACATGCAAGTCAGGAAAGATTTATACCCTGAGATAGATTATGAAAAGCTTCCTTTAATACGTACGGGAGTTGTCTCCGTGGCCTGGGCCGGCTGCTGTATAACTTTCTGCTTCTAAAACACGGCAAACTAAACATAGCAAGATCCAAATGCAAAAGAATATTGCTACGCGTACTAAAAAAACATAAAAACTAAACTGCAAGGCATTGAAAATGAGAAAGAAACAATAATCACATCTAAGATAAGTTCCTTACTGAGGAAGATGTATCTTACTAAATTTCATCGCTGATGTACCCTTCTATGAGAAAGTTGAGCTTTGGGATTGATTACGTTACCAGAAATAAAAAAAATATACGCAGAAGATATGCTTCTTTGATGAGAAAAACAGTTTTAGATACGCGGTGGATATTTACAAAGCTATTTTGCACTACAATTTTAATCAATCATGCTTTTAATCATGCGAATTTTATCCTAATTTCTTTCGCAGAATTTCACAGGATATCAGCTACTCAAATACCTACAAACATACAAATTTTTTGGATTCATGCAAGACAAAATTCTTACGCGAGCCTTGCGACGAGCAGACTGCCATCTTTGGGATGGTGTTCTTCGTCTGATCGAAACATGTCTGGACAATGGTGTGTCCACGTTCTCCAGCTTCCCACTTAAGAGGGTGGGTTTTTTAGCCTGAAATGCCTTGTTAGTAAAAGCTAATACAACATTATTTGTCTCTTTAAAAGAGCACACAAATTGATTTCTGTTATTCATTTTTCGGAATTACATATGGAAATTTGTGTCAGTTCTCAATATAAGAATTATGCATACCAACTAATTTGATTTTCCCTATGGTAATTCAATTGACGGCACTATTACAATTGAAAGAGAAGCTGTTGGTCATGCAAGTTTCGCTTTTTTAGTTTGAAAACAGTGGAAAACAGGCACATTAGTGAAGGCAGAGCATGGAGTTGACGTTATTCAAGAAAAGATAATTAGTTTCACAATTTCATTAAATCAAGAAATAAAGGAGTGATGAATAGAATTGTATAGAAAAGAATAGACATAACGTTGATCAGTAGATCATCTTGAGCAGTCAAATGCGCAGCATTTAAAAAATGCTCGTTTTAATAAACTTTTGTTATTTCTTTCTCAGTTATAGTTTTAGTCTTTCGTACGCTTCACTATCAAATTCTGTATTCAGAGAAACAACTTACCGGCTTTTTTGCCAGAAACTGTGATTGCAGTGCTAAAACATAATAAAGCCAGAAGAGTCTCAAAGCGTATCCGTAAATTCGCCAATCGGAATCATCGATAAATTCAACATCACGGGGGTCCTTGCAATCTGTCGTGTAGATGGCAGAGAGAGCAAAATACCGTGACCATGTACTGTTGATTGGCACGAATTCCTGTGGCCACTGATTTTGATATGAGAGTAAAGTGATGATATGCAAGATCACAATGAACATAACAATCCTGCAAACTACGGCAAAGCCTTTGAGCAATTCTCTGTTGCAAGCCCACCATGTTGCTGCACCCAAAAAGATCACAAAGTAAAAACCTCCTTCGACTGAAGGAGTTAGAGAAGCGGTCCAGCATAATGAAGCAAGAACAACATATGTTCCGATAGTCCCCAGGAAATTTATTATCTGAAAGTAAATTATAATTCAAATTAGGATAATATCATAATAGAAAAAAATGCGAAATTATTGTACAGCTGATGCAGAAAAAACAAAAGTCTAACTTTTGCTGATCTATCTTCAGTCTTCTTTGTAGAACGCTGCACTGATGATCTCTCGTCATCATCTGTTCCAGGCTCATTAGTCAGTCGGCGGCAAACGTAATAAACTAGAAGTGTCGTTGGTAGAACTACTATTTCTGGTGCCAACCAGAAAAATATTTCAAAAACTGATGCACTATCTAGCCTTACTAAGCCCAAATGCCTGAAGATCTTTTCTAGGAGATCGCCTAAAAGTATTGATTAAGCTTGTTTTACTTTTATTTCCTTGAAAAACTTGGCTCAGATTCTTATTCTAGCTTTGTTCCAACTTTCCTGATTTTCATTTCTACGAAAGTGAGAAGTTTTCTCAAATCCGCGATTTGTATACTTACAATTTTCAAGAAAATGTCCGTATGGAGGTAGTGCTAACAAAACTATGTGAAAAGTAATCTGCGTCAAGGTGACGAGGAATGACAGACAGAAGCACGCTTTCAGAAATCGTCCGGTGTGGCCCTTCATAGATTTGTGGGTGGGAATTGATATCATCGGGGAGCACAGCATCAGTGCCAAATACACCAGAGATAATCCGACTGGTCTCCATATTGCACCTGTTAGCATTGAAAAGAATTTTCTTCTTCATTCATGAATCATGAATTAAACTTTAATTCCTAAGATTATCAAAATGAGTGCTTCTCATATTTAATTTTATATAGGGATTGTAGTATGTGTAACCTTCCCTGTGTCAAAGCAAAATGTAAACAAATCGTGTCAGGTAACCAACGCTAGCTTCAACTTTATTCCTACTTGTTAGTTCGTTTCGGTCAGTCATAAGCAGCCTTTACAATAAAATTGTACGAAATTGCGTAAAATTATTGATTTCTGCTGTCGAAAAAGTGATAAGTAATTACAGTTGTGTTTTGAGCGGATCTTATCTTCAAAATGTCTTTCGGAAAGGCAAAGATTCGTAGATTCAATGACATACAAAGTAAGTTTTATATATTTATATCGTCCCCGTTTCAAAATACCTTGTAAAATTTTAATTAATGATTCATGTAAAATCTTTGTTAATAATGTAGTTATTATGATTAAAAAATTTCTGGTCGAATTTCATATATCAAGATAAGAAATTAATTTGTAATCAAATAACCTTTGATTGAAAATATGTTGAGATTTAAAGTTCACCGTCAGTTTTGCCTTCTTCAAATTATTTATATTTACATATTTCTAATTTTATTCAGGCGATACGCCAGGGCCAGGTGCCTATAATCCAACGATCCAGGACAAAATGAAAGGATATGCTCCATTAAAAGCTAAGAGATTTACTGATAACAAAACAGTTGTTAGAGCCGGGCCTTCCAACGTAAAAGCCGTAAGCCAAATAGATTTATATAAATATTTTGAAATTTTGTACTGTTATTCATTTTTGAAATTGTTATTAATTAAATGCGTTCCTTTTTTAGAAGCAAATATCAAGAAGAGATCCTAAACCAGTAATAAGACCAACGAATGCACCTATGAGCCAAAAAAGCCAGCAAAAAACCGGAACTCGAATATCTGGGGGAATGACAACTCATATCAATCTTGTGGAATCTGTGATTGACAGTCTAAAAGATAAAATTTCTTCAAGTATGCCCAGCATGAACAATAAAGTAGACGACCTGCGTGAAACGTGGGTAAGTTATACTATATTTATTTATTCATTATTAACACAAATTAAAGAGCTCTAAATTACAATTTCTTCTCGTATTGTTGCAGCAAGAAAAGAAGCAATCGTTGATTGTAGGTGACAAAGAGTTAGAACGACTTGTAAATGATAATTTAAATAATATTCTGAAGGAGATGTCAGAGTTACTCAGTGTATGTAAATGACGTCTATTTTATTTGCGTAAATTTTACAAAATCGTCTCTTCCATGGAAATAATTGTTTATATTTATTTTTTCAGGAATCGCAACAAGGACGCTTCCAAGAGATGGCATGCTTGCAAGATATAAATGCATAAAAAGATTCCGGTTAATCTCATAATTAATTAAATATCAATCGAATTGAACTTTGAAGTTATTGACATGCTTATAAAGTGAATTTTTAATTATATAAATGAAATCGATAATCATTTGTGTGTTTCTTATGGTAACTTTTGGGATTACAATTTTTAATTCGGGAATGTCATCATCGCTGTAAATATAGAACTATATGATTTTAGGACTATATGTAAATAAAATATATTAATATTTTTGTAATGCAGGAAGTACGTTTTTTCATAAAATTGTTTTTTCTTTTAAAGATTTCAAGTTCAAAGTTAATCGTTACATTAAATCCTTCTAGATTATTAAATTCTCTACATTTTTGGAAGCTTAAAACCGGAA
>JAUESH010000015.1:21926615-21969132 GCA_032275165.1 Synergus magnus
TATCATGAATAATTAACAAATGTGGATATAAGAATTCTTTTTATAATTTGATTAAATATTGAAATTACTTACGGAGCAAGCAGATTTAGAATCTCCAAGAGGTCCTGTGCAGACTTGAGTTTCGTAGAGTTCGGCGCTCGTATCGATATCTTGAAGTGCTTTATTGCAAGTTTCATACTCAACGAGAGGAATTTCAGTGAATTGCAAAACACTTGGCAAAACCGGTAAAAGATCTTTAGAAACCGATCCCCATCCGGAAAGAACTACATCTCCTGAGAATTCCTCATCTTGTTTCGGTAAAGATACTGGTCCCACGCGTTCGTTAAACACTAGAGGAGTTGCTAATTTAAGAAGAGCAATATCATATGGTGCTACTCCGCTGTTGAAAAAAATTTATATGTATTTTAAAAATGCCAAAAGTATATTTTGAAAAATTTAAATCTTTGAAAATGGACAAAGATGACTAAAAAAATTCTGTATCGACTTTTCAGCTTTGCTTACCCGACGTATTTTTCATGGACTATTTTTTTGGAAACTTTAATGATCTGTTGATTTTGTCCAGCCTCCAAAATTTCGAACTTTCCAGCGTTAACTCTGATTTTTCCAAGGGGGATCTTTCCAATCTTAGGCAGCTCAGTTATGCAATGCCCAGCAGTGAGAATCCAATTTTCGTTTAAAACAGAGGCACCACAAACATGCGAGTATGGAAGAAATGGAGGCAAAATTGACCATTCCAAAGAAATTTGGTACGGAAACTGTCCAGGAACTGCAGGTTCACCATCAGTAATCCGGGGTGAGAGACCATTTGCATTCAAACTGAGATGCATAGCCTCACTGAGACTTGCTGAAAATTGTTTAAATTTTAGTTTCTACATACTGAGGTCTAAATTAATTTAAAAATTAAGAACATTCACAAGTATCTTATTAAATAACATATAAATATCAATTATAATTATGTTGATCATACCGAGACTCAATATGAATAATATTCTTTGTAATTTTATAATTAATTCTCATTATACACTTACCATAGCACATGCAAACAAGAATAACAGACTTTAGCAACATGTTGCGGCAGTTCCACTTTCAACGTAATAATAATTTCTTTTACTGCTCTTTATATATGAATTACCTATCAATGAATGATTCAATAGATAAGTCTTTCAATTGTTACATATCATAACTGTTATATCAAATCATCGACTTTTGTACTCACGTTGTCTACATTTGAAGATCTATTTTAATAGAAACCGTAATACTCTTTAATTTTTCGATTAGATTGCATTTCCCGATTGAGATAAGGTGGCTAAATTGAATGCCAGTTGCTATAGCTGACAATATATGCTCCAACTAATTTTACTTACTAACAGATGAAAGAACAAAATCAAAGTTTATAAAAGAACGAAGAGAAGCAGGAAACTTTTCTGCTTAAGATCTTCGTATTTGCTTTTCGATGTTGTCTTTCCTCCATTTTCCCTTTTACCTAATGCGAATTTCCTTCCCTTATCAGAATGTGTAACTGTTGTATCTCAGTTTGTAGTTATCTCATTGTTAACTTTATTAAAAATTTATCTATAATTTCAAAGCATTCACGGAACAAATTAATAATCGAAACTTTCGTTGACTGTCATCGAATTTTGGATAGGACCAGACTTTTCATACATTTCATTAACGTTTTTTAAAATTTCAAGTACTTTTCAGATAGGAATTCTAAAACAGTTTTCGAAATTTTCTCTGAAAATTATTTCAGATTTTAAAAAACATTAATGAAATATTTTGAAAACTTTGTCCTATCCAAAAGTCGATGACAGTCAAAGAAAATTTCGATAAATAATTTTTTCCGCGAAGAAATTGAAAAACAATTAAGCTTAATGAATGAATAAATATATGTATATGATATCAATTAACGAATTAATCTAAAAATCATCCGCAGATAAGATATGAAACCCTGATATTTCACACAAATGTGACGCATTTCTAACTTAAACTGCTAAATAATTCGATTTAATTTATCGATATGAAAATGAGTAAGCTTAAACTCGCAATTAAGAATTACAACTTTAAGAATTGCAGGAGTACATAGCCGTTATCGTCTAGATATAATATATGATAACTATAGATCATCGACATACTTTCAAATATTTTTCAGAGACACTGAGATAACTCATGTTATCATTAATAGCAAGATGTGTAACAATACTCTACATTTTGCGCACAACTTTTATTCTTTCAACAGTGGTCGAGAAAAAATATTTTGTAATATTGTAGTAATCTTACATTTATTTTTCTAAGAACTATTTTACATAATCGCTTCGTTTCAAATATCTAAAAATTATCTACAATCTTCACGTACTGAAAAGCTGTTGAACATGAATAAATAAATAATTTAATCTAATCAATTTCTAACAAAATTCTAAATATAAATGATAATATGAACAATAAATATTAGTTGCCATCGACATAATTATGCAAGATATCAGTTTTAGGGCTTGAGATCACAGCACAAATTGCATTCTCTTTTCCAATTATAAAGTTACTTTAGTCAGTCTTGGATGTAACGAGACGTGCTATCGCCCGAATTCCTGCCCAAGTTTCTCGAGCTGTAGGAACAATTTTCGAAGCTGGCAATAGAAAACCATACGTTCCACGATCCCTCAGCTCTAATGTGTATGCATATTTAATTCCAGCCGCTCCTTTGGCCCAATCATCAGATGCTCCTGTATTTTAAAAATATTTGTAATTTCTAATATACATTACAAAGATTCGGAAAATTATCGCAAAAAAACGAACCTGTTGTAAGATACAACAACTCCGAGGAAGGTCCAACTTTGTAATCAGTGCCATGAATTTTGGCCATAGCCTTGGATCCTTTCTGGGCAATATTCATCAAATCCGTATAATCAGATGGCTTGGAATAAGTATAACCCCAAGGAATGAGCCACATTTGAGAATAAGAATGTAAAGTTAAATAAGCTCTGAAACGAATTTTCAATTAGAGCAAACATTAGGTTCAAATCTCTCAGGATTATAAAATCTTATAGTACCGTATAATTTTTTTGTTTTCCATTATGTAATCAGATATTGCTCTTGATTCTGGTTCTGAAAATGCCTTAGGTCCTGCATATGTATCACGACATGGATCTGAACTTGTTCCTTCGATTTTTGCATCTCCCCAGTGGTAACCAAAATTTCGATTAAGGTCAACACCTTCGCAATCGGAAAAGAACCATCTAGCTATATGCGAAACGAGATGAAGTAGTCCTGAAGGTGTATATCTAGAAGTTTGATTGAACATATTAAATTCATCAATCAAATGATAAACATCAGACTGCATATCATTTCTAATTTATTAAAAACTAGCAAAAATTCAGCTTTTTATATAGATAGATATGAGTATATCAAATCAATTACCCTAATCGCAGGCTTGACATAATATTGTCCGGAAAACTGTAACTTATCTTCATTATTTTACTATCATATAGGAGAATATTTTTATCGTATGAATTTACTTATCAACTTAGTCAAGATTGTATGTGACATAGGCCTCGAGGAAAACTTTCTACTTTGCATTAAAATTAAAACCTAATTCGTGATTCTATTTACCTCGCTTCATTTTCGCTATCAGCCTGAGAACTTCGGGTTTTCCGCCAAAGCCGGTCAGTCGTGTGGCTGTACTCATATCCATCAGGATTTGCAACAGGCAAAATCATCCAATCCGAATTATCAAGGAGTCTTGTGTATGTTGAATTTTTCTCGACCAACTGACTCAAAATATAGGTAGCCACTGCTATGCTTATCCACTCTCGCGCGTGAATGCCTGTAAACAAAGTACAGTTTTTAAATTCAGGAATGAAAGTGAAGGACCTGATTCTTTTAATTTAAATTGTGAATAAAGCAGATAAATGTTCTAAATTGCAATATATTGTGACTATATTTACAGGAGAAAATAGTTTAGTATATTTTATGACATTAATAAATTCTTGATGGTAGTGACTTTTGCATAAAATTGACTAAATGAGTACGCATGATGATGAGTTGTCTTTAATGGAAACAAGTTCTTATTCTAAATTCTACTATGCACATGTTCTGTCATGAAGACCGTAAATGTCACTACGTGAATGGTAAATAAGATGCGGGTTGGCATAACGGACAAGATAAAGTTACTTGTTCCACTTTGATAACCTTTCTTATTCGAAATTAAGTTCATGAACTCATTTGTTGGATGTCAAAGTTCATCGCAGAAGAATGTTTTTTAAATTCATTTTTTTCAATGTGGGATCCATACCAGCATCAATCCAAATGGCCGGTTTCGTTTCGCCGTCCTTAGTAGGTCCACTCGAGATTTTGACGACCTTTAATGGTTGCCCTTCATAACTGTTTCCAATTGTCACGAGTTCAACAAGTGTTGGATATCTTGAAGCCAGGTGTTCCAAATATCTCATTATTTCTAAAACACCAGATCCATAAGCTTCTAAATTCAAAATTTCAATTTTTAAGGCAGCTTTGATTTTAATTTTACGTTCAATGCTTCCTTACCTGAATATCGATGATATCTTTTCCAGGTCATTGAGTGTCCTTGAGAGTTAAGTAGATCGTGTCTTTGTTCCTTCGACATTTTAGGATTTTGGTTTGATATAGTTTTCTGTACAATATATGTATAAAATTTGTATGAGTTTTTTAAAACAAAACATACATTTTTCAATAAAATCAGATCATATGCATTCATACCTGAAGATCTGATATAAGTACAGAAAATTCCATTTGCTGCTCCTTGAGAAATTTCTGCACATCCACAATTATGTTTGGTGAAACTAAAATATCCGTTGACCTGAAAATTAAAAGCGTTAGTGCGCAGATTTGTACAAAAACGGATTTTACATACCTGTTTTTTACGGGAAGAGTCCAAAACTTTATGTCGTCTGGTTCAGTTTCATACATGGAACGAAGATCTTCTACATGTGATTTTCTAGTCGGAAGGATCCTTAGGAGTTGGAAGTCCTTGTAGCTGACTTTATTGCTAATCAATTTTGAATTTTTTGATTCGCCACTAATAATATTATTAAACACCATGCTGACTCCATTAGCCAACGTGGCGAATACTGTTTCAACTGTATCCATGAAAGAAAACTCTCGATTCCGAGAATTCCATGGAAATAATTTCCGGTTTGATGATTTTACAGGTTCTCCTTCTGGGTATCTCATAATTGTATTTTTTGCATCAGATTCATTCGTTATTGTATTGGAAACATTTCCGTATTCAGATCTGTATAAATATATTGTAATTTTAGTGATAATTACATAATTCTATACTTATATTTAAAATAATTATTTCTGTTGTGATACTATACTTCGCAGAAGATTCAAAATAATAATAAACATGTAATGATGCATTCATAACAGCTTCTCCTCACGCACCATCAGACATGGAAAGATTCAGAGAATACTGATGATTTATGCTACTTTACTATTTTCATTCATCTACTGTGCCATATACAGGACATAAATACATTAATTTCGACAAAGAAGCAACATCCACTTACAGTTATTCAGAAGGATATTTTATACCGTATTACGCACAATAAGTAAACAAATCTTTAAAATCATCAGAACCGAAAAAAAGCATAACACATCAATAGGTTTTTAAAATTTTTTCGAAAGCCACACATCAACAAATGGAAAATGATTTACTACGAAAAATGTTCAAGGAACTTGATAAAATTATGTGAAGAGTTCAGTGTGAAAGAAGAAACACTCTTCTGATGCTATGTCTATACTTTTAACTATATTCTCAAAACATTTCTCAAATTGTATAAAATTGTAATTTTAAAAAATGCATATAACTGTTGAACTAACCCATGTGGATCCGAAATGTTTATATTGTATACATCTGGAGTAATAATTTGTCCTTGATTCATAGATATTTCCAGAAGCGGATTTCCACTGACAAGAATTGTTGAGAAAATCACTAATAGCCCGAAGGAGGCAATATCAATGCACCGAATCGACCATCCACTTTTCATGATCTCAAACCGAAGAAACAACTTCGAGGAAGGTTCTTTCCTGACTGAGCTCAACCAGTTCTGGAACTGGTGGTAGGCGAAAAATAACGTTTCATTGCATTGATGGTGACTTTCACCTTTAAAACGATCTTCTCAGACTTTTCAGTGTTATTAACTAATTGATAAAAATTGTCCTTACATAATGGATAGTTGGTAGATATAATTTACATCTATCAATATTTTGCTCTCAGATTTCTGTTGATTTTTAAAATGATCAAATCAGAGGATAAAACATTTTTCAAGACGTAGGAGACCTTAAAACGGTATTATAAGAATAATTAGAAGAACCTTTCTGACTTGATTAATTCAATTCCAGATTTTCGGACAGTTTAACGTGTTTTAAATTTTTTATCCAGACTAGCATTTGCCACATTGGGTAGTTTGGGCCAAAGATCACGCGTTAGTAGATCCCGTTAGTTTCAAGACACTTCTTCGCTGAAGTTATTCTACAAAAGAAATACCTAGTGTCTCCACGTTGATGAATTCCTCAATTCCTTATACCTACTGTATTTGTCGCTGCTATCACTCCAGTTTCCTAAAAAATCTGATTCTATGATTTTAAAATTAACTTATATCACCGTTTACAAATTTTTATAAACATTCACAAAAAACACATATTGTACATTAGTAGGTCGAATTTAAGTACAAAATATATATATGTGTATGCTGAAAAAAGTAATTTTTTAAATAAAAAATGACTTCTTGCGAAAACTGATTTTTTTGAGCTGAAAGTTTGCACACTTTTTGAGAGTGACAAGAGCCCTATTTTTTGAAGGTTTCACAATTGCTGCTTGACTATTGCAAAAATAATTAAATACTTTTCAACTGAAATTTTTTTATCAAACAAATAAATTCATTACTATCAACAAAAAACCCTGTTTTGCAACCTTCAACAGTTTTTTACACATATAGAAATTCAATCTACATACCAAACAGTGAATTAGTCCTTAGTCAGGTTCCAGGTATCAATTTTGACTAAAAGTACCTAAAAATTTACTTGAGGTGATAATAAATACGAACACAAATATAATTTTATTAATATTATTATACTTTATTTATGTTCACATATTTAAGAAGTTGGGAAAGTGATTTTTCACCTAAAACCAATACCTTCTCATATGATGAGAATGTAAAAATGGGTAGGTGAAATAAAAGAAAATATGCACGCAGTGAATACATATATAATATTCCTTTGTTATATATTGTATACTATAGTATACCCAAAAAGGTATACAACAATACAATCAATGCGTAGGCGTATAGAAGGTATAATAATTACAGGTATACTGACTGAAGTTACATATTAATCTGTTATTCAATCAAGACTGGCGAAAACAAGACATACACAATGTAAGTCACATCGATTCGACAATTGACAGTTAACTCAAATCGCGATCCTTAATTAACCCCGTAATTTATTCTCCAAATATTAAATATTTTCAATTTTGACTAGCACGTACAATCGACAGGGTTACCGAGCATCTCTTTAGAAGTGAATTTTGGTTTTCTAACTTTCTAAGTCCAATTTCCTGTGAGAGAAAAGGAAGAAGAAGAAAAAGGAAATTGATACTGTCGTACTTATCAGATTATTAATTGACTGCTGACAATCACTCTCGCTTTCGGTTGATTAAGCGAGCCTCTCGACTTTCGAGAGAGTGATCTTAAATGGCAAGAACTCATAAACTCAATTCTGTGATGCTTCTTAAAGGAGTTCCACTATCCTAACTATTTTAATCTACTGTTCTACTCGTAAATTATCTCTTATTTTCTTTCCTTCATTCCCCTTTTCCCGTCTATCTCAGTCCTCGGGCTTTTCCGATTAATGGAAACTTAATACTATTTTTCTTAAGGCTTTAGTGTTATGTACAAATTATAAACGTCGTTCTCGTATCGACATTTATGATGATAATAATATAATAACAATATTGGCTTGCAACAATTAACATTCTTGATATACTCGAATAGTCTCGTTCGTAGTGTAGTAGATTTTAATACAGAATTGCTTTTAATTACTTAAAGAATCTGTCTACATTCGTATGTGTATCTTCTACAATGTTCTCTATGCAGAATAAAATTATACAATTTTCCAACTGCCATTAACTTATAAGAGATTCTTTTCCGAGGAAAAAGTTTTGTCCACCCATCAATGTGAATAGTATCATCGAATTAATCTTGGTTGTTGTGTAACTATGAAACCTCGATGATATTTATTATTTAAATATATACTGAAGTTCCTATTGATGTCACTTTTCGGGCATGATCTGAAATTGACGTGATATGCTTCCTAGAATTTTCACGCTAAAGCCTCTCTCTCTCTCTGCCTCTCGATTCCTCTCATCACCGAATGCGGGCCGGCGAGAGTACTAGGGATATCAATCGGAACTTCAGTGTATGTAAATCGTTTACAGTAATGCCTCATTTTGTCTAGATTATTTTCATGTTCAGCTAGTTTTGGATACTTTAGACACATGCTTTTACAAGATAATTTATTTTATGGTTATGGTAGTGGTTGTAGCTTGGTTCGGCCCAAATTAACAGCTACGGTAGACCAAAAAGAGGAAAACCCTCGAAATTGTAGATACTTGTTTATCTTGCCGGAAATGCCAACTTCGCGCTTTTTCTTAGACAATGTTCGCTTTCACATGAGCATTGCCCATCATTACCTTATTCACGAAATTTACAATAGCCATTGCCGGTTGTTCTGGTTCCAATTCCGCAAAGATGTGGCACTGGTTATCGGATTTATGCGCTGGTTTTCTTGCCACAAATCCAAAACAGCGACTGAAATAAAATTAAATAATTTATCAAATAATTTATTTTAAAAATTATTTAATATATTTTACATTTTAAATATTTGAGATACTTACTGTGCACTAAGAGCTCGTCCAGTCTCCTCACTGACAAAGTTCCAAGTACGCTCGTCGGGATCAAGGCCACAGTAGCTAATATTATTCGTAGGATAATGTCTACGGAAGAAAAGTTTGCGGGCGTTATCAGTCAACGTGATGCCCTGTGTGGAGACCTTGAAGTGCACGATGGTTGCAATCGGGAGAGGCTTGTGATCGAACAGCATTGCGATTGTTTTTTTGATAGCCTGAGGTCCGGTTAGTGACTCGGTATCCAACGTGAAGAGATACAATACGTTGCAGGCTGAAACAAAAAAAAATATCTCATAAATATTATAGCATTCATAAATGCACCTCTAAATCATTTTCGAGTAATTAAATTAGAAACAAAAATCTTTTTTTTATCAAATAACAAAATTAATTACATTATTCAGCTGTTTCCTCTTATGAAGTGAATTCTTGCTTTATCAAGACCCTAATACTATATGTCTATCTGTCCACTTGATTGAGTTTAAGAGTTACTCACCAGCTCCTTGAGCCAAAAGCTGTTGTGCACTATTTGCTCCTGGTGAGTCGAGTGCTCTGGCTGCTGCATCCGGTTCCGGCAGTAACAACTGGCAGGGTAAAGCCATTGCCATCAAGCTGTGCTGATAAACCAAAGCGGAAAGAGAGCTGAAGACGGGCTCATTGGCGCATCCCTTGAGTCTAACTCCCCGGGATGTTGGCTCAATTAGGAAATGCCTAACGAGTTCACTAGATGGGTCTCTTGGACTACTTGGTGCTCCAGGTGGTGGGGTTGCCACTTTGAGGGCAAGACCGAAGGCTCCAGGAAACGAATTACTATCTCGGACCACAAACGTTCCCGGGGTTGCATCTTTTAGCATTGATATTGCTGCAACAATATTAAAGAAATTACAATATTAATCAAATGCAGCATGCACGAAAAAAAACAGTCGCTTAGAATTTAAGTGACTAGTTGATGACTCTTGGGCACATAAAAAAATCTTGTAAAACTAACAGAGTTTTCTGTGTGCAAACAACAAAAAATTCTACAATTCAAAAAATCTTTTTCTAAAGGAGCCATTTATAAAAAAAACTCACCTTGCTCTCGAGATATATTTGGTTTATACCAAATTTTGCTGGTATCGCGAACAAATTTAACATTGATATCCGCTACTTCTTGAGGCTCTGTGTTTGAATGAATACTAGAACGTCTCGATCCGTAATACTGAACCATTGGAGATGTGTGACCGCCACTGTTAATGGAGTTGTAAGACGTTGCAGACTGGAATTAAGAGTAAAAAATAAGATCACGGTTTATAGTGCTTTAAGTACATGTAGAATATATCTCGTATTTATTATGTAATTAGTAGAAGTTTCAAGAGATTTTAAGAATTCCAAAGGAATATAAGGGATTACAATATATTTTTAAAAAATGTCTAAAAAGTTAGGTAAAAAACTATTTAAAGAAACTAAACAAATATTTAAAAAATCACAAGACATTCAGATTTATATATGTATAGATTTATTTGAACCCACCTTAGGGCTTTGGGCAAATTCGATATGCGTTGGAGTACCGGGACTGCGGCCCATAGTATGCGACTGAGATCCTGTCGATTCGCCTAGTGGAGAGACTGGTCGGTCCTTGCTACAAGTACATGAAATATTCATATCAAATGAGAATCTAGAAGCGAATGAAGCGAATATACATACAGTGACACGAAAATCGTGCAGCGGTGCGATTTCTGAAGAAACACTGCAAGTGCGTTTACGTATACATTTATGGATAATTATAGAATCACGAAAAAGAACTCGAAATAGAAAGCTTCAACGCGCAATGAATTTCCCTGTCAATAAAAAATGGTACCCTTTCATCCCTTAGGCCCATTTATTAAACCAAAACGTAATACTTCATCTGTACCAGCTTTTAGAAAAAGTTTTTCCTTTCAAAAGTTTTAAACAGAAAAAATAAAAATGCAAAATTTAAAATTGATAGAAGCAGATAGTCTATCGAAATAGAAAGTAAAGTAGATTTTTAATAAGTTTTCTTTAATCCTTCATGCAACTAATCTAAAAATATTAATACAAAACTGATTTTTATTAGTTGGTTCTTTTTCTGAACGCATAATACATAAGCTTTTGTTAGTGGTAGAAATGCGGCAAATTCGCTAAAAAAAAACTGAGACATATTTCTTGTGATTATTTTGTCTATGAAAGTAGTTATTCCAAAGTTCTGCACTTGAAAGATACGAGTGGGACAAGACTTGTTTAAATCATAGGATATTGAATATTAAAGTTCTTGAGACTCAATGGAAGTCTTGGAAAAAATCTTAAAAACTCAAACGACATTGCCCACTCCATCATGATTCATGTACAGGAAAAGTGCAATCACACACTGTTAATAAAACGACATATAACATTCATAGTGCATGGCTGCGATTTCACGCTCAATCTCTTGATGATTGCTTCACAGTATATTACCTAGGATCGTACAACGTCGAGTGGTTAGTTTGCGGCCATCGCTTGTTACGCGATTCTTTAAATGAGCCGCTTTCCGGAAAACTCAAGTGTCTAGAATCACGAACATTAATCTGTCATCATTGGTATTTCTCCAATTGTTCGTGGAAACACTTGAAACTGATACGCGAGAAATTTGGAAAGTTTTAATTATTCAATTGTTCGTCGTGCCAATTATTGTATCCAAGGATGCGGATTACAGGATTAGCAAATCATTTAGTTATTTAAGAAATCCAAAATGTAAGATAGTAGAAACATGGGTCACACAATTTAGAAAATGGACTTCTTTCAACTGTCGTAGAAATTCAAAATAAATCACATAAATTCAAGTATCTTACCGCTGAGTTGTCGGACTCTTGGGGGGAAGTCCCGCCTCCCTGGAAATTTCTCTGCGTTCCTCAATATAAATTGCACGATCGACATAGTTGTTGTTCATGTTTCCTGAATCAATGTGGTTGTTGTTGATATTATACCCTGAATTATTGATATTATTTGGCGTGATGTAGGTTCGATCCGATGCAAAGGTGACCGTAGGAGAAGAATTGTTCACATAAGGAGTGCGTGGATGAACCGGAAATGCTGGGGTCTGCGGTCGTGAGGCGCCCCCAACGCCCACGCTTCCGGGACTTATGCTTCTCTCTGTCCACGATGATGAGGAATCATTGTGGGACTGGAAATCAATATCAGGAAGTATTAGGTTTCATTGCAAACAAACTGAACATGGAAAAAACATTCACAGTAAGATAATTACTTGAAAATTGAAAGGTAATTCTATAATTAAAATTCCATAATACGTGGTAATAATCTGTACAAAAGGAACCTGTACCATTTCATGTTTTACATATGACACAGATATATTCGATTGTGTATAAAAAGAATGACAGTCATCACAGTACCTTAATGAATTCAAAACAAAATTAAGAGATTTTTAAGAGACTTTAAAGGATTTCAGGAGATTTTCAGTAATTTTAATGAACTGCTAGGGAATTGACGTACTTTCAAAAGATTTAAAAGGATTTTAAGAGATTTCAAGTGATTTTAGAGGATTTCCAGAGATTTTAAGTAATCTTTCATAATTATAAGGGATTTCAAAAGAATTTTAAAACTCTAACAAATTCTCAGTTTCAAATAAAAATATTTTCAGCTTTAAAAGATTGACTTTCCTTATTATTTTATGTATCCGAGAAAATTTTTTCCAAACGGAAATGACCCAGAATTATCCTATAATTCCAATTCCAATTACATTTCATGATTTAACTTTATAAATTGAAAAAAGGCGACAACCTGTGATGACTGGAATGATTATGTTTGATTTTTAAAATATAAGATGCTATGTTCAAGCGAATGAAATAAAGCAATTATATAATCTTAAAAGTGATACTCGTAAAAGCATTCGTGCGAAAAAAAAAAATTAACTTGAAGTTGATTATTGAAGCTACGGCTAGGTAGTGAATAAGTGCAAGGCGTTGCGACAAACCTGGGTACTACTCTGCCATGCTTTTGGTGACTGATTAGGGGAACTGTTAGTGGTATTGGTCGTGGTGGTGATGATTGTTGAGGTGGTTGTGACTGAATTCACTTGGGCATTTTTGTTAGTGGATGATCCATGAATTGGCGAGATGTTGGCCAATGACTGAATTAGGCTCACGAGAGGGTCAGCCGAATTCTGTCTGGCTTGTTGCTGATCCACAACTGCCAGTAGACCTGCATCCACTGGGTCCTTTACTCCATTACTGATAACCGAATTGTAATTCGTCGAATAACCATTCTGATAATGTTCCCCATTTCCTGATTCTGGTTGTCCTGACTTCTCGAACTTGTCCTGCACTTTTGCAGAATCGATGTGGTTGTTGTTGGCTTGTCGGTACTCCCTCAGCAAGGTTTCCGCTCGTGCGAAGCTGTCGCTACGAGATTCTGGTCGAGGGGGTTGTTGGGGCTGCTTATCCGGGCGATTTGAGTTTTGGTAATGGTTTACTAGGCCTAAGGGTGGTGCTGCGATTAATGCTGCACGTGGGGATGACGGAGGGCTCTGCAATGCAAGCCAAGCGCTCTTTCTCAGGCTACATGCTTATCTATTCTATTATGGCTAGTTAAACATTATACAAGGTACAAATCGCTGTAAACCCTCTAATTAGCCGATCGCTTTCAGAAAAATAAAACAGCGTTCGTGCACTTACTACTACCACTTCTAAAAATTATTACATTTACCACCTGAAATTGGCAGTATAAATCTTCTATATCTAACCATAGGTTGTGCTGAATTTAATTTCAAATGGTGATGTTTTAATTTGTAAATAATTTGTCAAGAATGTGAGTTTATAAAATGAAATATTTACAGTAGTTTTTAGACGTAGATTATTGTTGAAGCAGGTTATCAATCCAAAGACGGTAAAATAAATCATAAATTATTTAGTTTAAATTTAATTTGCTTAAGTACCTGGTTGTCATTGTATTTTCGGAGATCGTACGCTCTCTTGACGGCAACAAAGGGTCTCTCGTTCACGCTTTCCGCCCTGGGTCTTCCGAGTGTTGAGTTTCCACTGCCATTGTATTTTCTACTAGCCGACCTCTGCGGAAGTAAAGGACTTGCTGGAGCGGATGTGTACACGGCAGTTCTAACTGAATTCTGCGGGAAATTTTGTGGTCCAATTAGAATTGCCATTTTTCAGGAAGATAACAATTTGTAAAGTACGCTTTGTTTCTGATTTCAAAAATCTTAATCTTATTCGACCCGTTTGAAGAATATGATAGATTATATCACGTTGGCTATGCTAAACGGCCTTGGGTAGCATGAAGATTAAAAGCAAAAAGGTTAATCATCTATCTCACCTGACCAGAAACTGGGCTGGTTGTCCAGATATCGTCTTCATCATCTAGAACCGCCGAGTCACTAGCATATCCATCGTGCCTCAAGCGTGATCTCTGCACGCTTTTCAATTCGCCAAGCATTCGATTTCCCGCTTCTTGTCTCCATATCCTTGCTGGATTTCTCTCGTCCCTCCTGGCAGCAAGTTTTAACTGTTGTTGCCTCAGCCACGACAAACTGCAACATACAACAATTACGACATGTATCAAAATAAGACTCAAATACTTCCTACACTCAAAATTCTTGTAGTACTTGAAATTCTTGCAGAAGAAAACAACTTAATTGTAAAACAAGTTTCGTAATCTTACACCAGATTTATTATTATATTATACACTACTTGAAAGAAATCTGAAAAAGCTACACGTCATTAAATTAGTCGACAAGGAGTTCGCCGTTATATCTTGATAGATGAGTTTTACCCCACATCACTATTTTATGTCTGTTCAGCTAGTTAAGCCACCTTGCTTCTAAAAGAGTATCGTCAATAAATAAATGCAGATCTACGAGGCACTAGAAGTTCTTTTGCTGTTTCAGCTAAACCGGAGTAATGTACGATCTACAAATCAATCCTTTCTTGCGTACTTGCTCATCGGTTTACGTTTGTGAAAAAAAAAAGAAGAAAAATCTCTACCGAGAAAGATGAGTTCACCAACCACGTAAACTTTTATTTTATTCTATCACAAAAAAAGAGGTAGCGATTATATGGAAAATAGATTCTCGCAATCTCAGAATCTGAAGCCACATTCTCTCTTTTACCTATTGGTTCGATTTGTATTCGCCGCTTGTACATTTTAAAGAATTTCAAGAGAATTAAGTGATTTTAAGGAATTTTTAAGGAATTGAAAATCGATTTAGGTATAATTAAAAATTTTCCTTCAAAGATTTAAAGTTCTCACCAATCTAAAAACACTTTTGCGTGTAACCGTACAGTTTTACTATCCTCGTGATTATTTATGCGACTTATCGCCCGAAGCGTATTGCTGTGTTTCTGTAGCAATCTGTAGACCTGCTTTTCGTATAACCGAAGTACTTCAGGCAGCTAGCGTTTCATTATTTTATCGCTCTCTATAACCGTATATAATCTAGATTATTAACAAGTTTGCAAGCGTCAATGGATCCACTTACTTACACAGAAATGCATTTCTGAAGGCTCAATGTTTATTGTAACGAATGTAGCGCCAACACGAGTTTACGATGGGTAAGGTAGAATAGTAATTTATGGCAGCAAATATTCTTCGATCCTTTCAAACATTTACAAATATTACTTAACAAATTTTACGAGAAAATTCTTGATGTAAATATGTTATTGATACGCTAGTTTTATCGGTAGTAAGTATATATAATGTATATTGCCGGAAGCCAAAAAGAATATAAATACTGAGAGGTTTTATGCGAAATGCACTTTAGAAAAAGATACAAATTACCCGGAGCTTGCGGAGTAAATTAGAGGAGCTTCTAAGCTCAGTCATGCGACGGCATATATCTAAGCTGCAGACTTGCAACGACTTCCGCTTCCTGGTTCCGTTTCGTACGGCTACATCGGTGGAGAAAGAAAGCGAAACATGAAAAGAGAGATTCTGCTACAGCCGATTTAGCGCGTCTGGACCATTCTATATTTATAATTATGTCAGAGGGCGACCGGATTCTCAAAATACTCGAAGCTACTTTTCTTTTTTTTTTTTGACCCATTTTTCACACCCTTTAATACGGTCCGATAAATAGTCGTTTGAATGTAAAAATCTAGTCATTTTCTGTGAAAAATCTATCAACAATCTACATATATAAAACTGAAACCGTGTGTGTGTTTTCAAGTTTTCACAACTTGAAACTATAACAGAATAAAGTTTTGCAGGGCGTCATAAATTTGCCCAGCGGATTTTTTAAAGATATTTAGAAACTGTTTTCGAACTTATTAAATTTGTTTCATTTTGTTTGTTTATATTTCGAGACATTTAAAATAATTTAAAATGATTTCAAGATATTTTAAGTAACTTTAAGGAGTTTTAACAAATTTGAAAATATTTAAAAGAAACTTCTTAAAATCGCTTAAAATATCTTGAAATCGTTGAAAAGATTTTGGAATTCTTTAAAATCTCTTTCAACTCTTAAAAATAATTTATTAAAATTCCTTAAAGTCACGGACAATGCCGGGTAAATTTCTGCTGGTAATATCATAATATTCAATTTGATTCAGAGTTCGTTATTAAGTTATCTTCAAAGAGCGATACCAATAAAAAATTGTGTTTCTAATTGCAGTTATTATGCTGTCATAGATAAAGAGGCAGGCGTGCTGAGATCTCTCGGGTCACGTGCAATTAGTACAAACTGGAATGTAAAAATGAAAGAACTAAGACGTCTACGAATCTCTTTTGTCGAGACTGGAGAAAGCGGAAACTAGTATTTCTCAACTAAATGTACGTATACATTAAAACATACGTATACATATACAATATACGTATACATTGTAAAATTTATCTTTAATTTTCCAAAAAAGTGAAATGTCACCCCAAATATAGTTGTGTGCAAAAAGGACAGAAGAAATCTCGATCGAGCGGTAAGTCTCGCAGAAAAGACTTGTCAACGGTCAGTTGAATTCCTTGACCGTAAATGTCAATCTTCCCCCATGTAACGTTTGCTAGTGAGCTAGAATTCACGTGAAGTTAGAAGAGACCTGAGAGACATTTATTTTCATGTTATTGAAGCGAAAGCTACGCGATAAATTTATTTTACTAAACAAGACACTGCAGCATTTGTCGAACGCCTTCAAACACACATTCCATACTTTCTCCTTTCACACAATGATTGTTCCTCGCGACACAATAAAACTTGATCCGTTGTCACTATCAAGTTATTGAATTCTAATCGACTAGAGCACTCTTCATCATTTGAATGAGGTTCTCGGTGAGATCATTTGATAAATGCGGGTTCATTAGCCGCAATAAAACCTATAAAATCAGGGGAGATCAAAAATCCGGGCATGTCATAAATATCCTCATCCAATCAAAATAAACTACCTCTGTAACAACTACCTGAGTGTACAGTTAACCGACTGATTTCAAGCTTAACTCCTCTAGATTATACATTTTAGGACCTATAAAATTGAAATGCTGTTAATTCGTCCTGCACTTGCTTCTCATTTTTTAGTAAGCTTATCTTACGTTTCAAATTAAAAATGTAAAATTTTAATAGCGGCATTAGCAATGATTCAAATGTTTATGCGCAATCAATATTTTCATTAAGCGTGCAAATGAATTCAAATAAGACTAGGTGAAAGATATTCTGATTAATGTAAATTTCCAATTCAATTCTCATAAAATTGCTTCCGCTTTGATCCAGCTATATTTTTTATTATTTTCTGTCATTAAAATGAATAATGGGTTATATTATGACCGCATTTACCATTCTTGGCAGATGCAGTGTAATATTCACAAGTTGGGTCGCGCATGGAAAGACAATTTATTAATTGTCTCTTTCCGAGACCGAGGCCGTCTCTCTTTCGTCCTTTTGCGGTGCCCAATTTGGACGCCGCGTTGCGACACGATGCTTTTCACGTCGTCCCTCTGGCGGCTTTGCAAAACCAGCCGAGAACACCCTATTTTCGTGAGGCCACTCCACCAAATGGGCTGGTTATAATTGCAACCATAATAACGAGCCTGACATGTACATAAAGGATTATGAAAGCTTAGGAGTACAAAACCCGGCTCGTTAACCGAAATGTATGAAAGTTTTAATGGTGGGTCGAGAGTCCAAGGCTGATAAATAAGCGTTTTGGCGTTTAACAAAAGTGATCTGACTATAATGTAAACAATAGTTACGCAGAGCGCCAAAAATACTCTTTAAAATTGTTTAAAACGAAGATACCGATTCCAAAAATATTTTTCAAGAATTAATCGTCTTTCAGCGTGGGCGAACTCTGTAATTATATTAGTCACGTTGAGAATTGAATTATCCGGCAATTTTCTACAGAATTAGTATAAATATGGACATCAATCTTTTTTCTTGGCAGTTAGCCTTACCTATGTTTCTCCTCACACTTTTGCTAATTAAGTTTTGTAACGAGTTACATAATTTCCTAGTTGACAGAAATACGAGAAAAAAATAAATCTGGAGTATGAATTATCCTCTCGAAATTTAATTCTGAAAGCATACTTAAGGCTATATATTCGGTTATGGCGATACAAATTAATAGAGATAATGATCTCCCCGTCCTCTCGTAAAAAAGAGGTTGCGATTATATCGAAAATAGATTCTCGCAATATCGAAATCTGAAGCCACATTCTCTCTTCACTTATTGGTTAGATTTGTATTCGCCGCCTGTACTTTATAATCGAGATCAAAGCTGTCAACTCCTTGACTACGTGATTCGTTTTAAGTACACGCTTCACAAGATTTCAAGGATATCAAAACATCTTAAAGGATTTCAAGAGATTTTAAGTGATTTTAAGGAATTTTTAAAGAATGCTTAAGGAATTTCAAAATAATTCACGAGAGTTTCAAAAGAATTTATAAGAGTTTCAAAATTTTCAAGTAATTCACAAATTTTGTTAAGCAATTTAGTTTCCCCAACATTACGCTCGCAATAATAAATATTATTTGCCGCAACTAGGCCATTTACCTTCGTCTTTACGAAACGGAGATAAATGGCCTAGTTTTAGCTAAAAATATTTATTATTGCGAGCATAAAGTTGGGGAAACTAAATTTGCTCTTATGGTATTTCAAGAGATTTTACAAGATTTCAAGTGATGTTAGGGCATTTTTAAGGAATAGCAAATTAGTATTGAGAAAAGGAATACGCACCCATCGATGTGCTCTGAATTCAGCTTGCTTGAACCATTAGCGAATTCCGGTGGTGGATCTGGCGTATTAGAGTTGAGAGGGCTGATGGGTCTTCTGCTATTTTCCCCAAGGATGTCATCTAGATCAACCACAGGCGCAGTTCCTCGTACCGAGGCCTTCCTGACCAAGGAAGGCGAGGAAAGTTTCTGATGTTTGATCATATCCGAAGTGGCACCATAAGAGAAGGGTTGACTAGTTTGCCTCGCGTGATAAGGAATGTCATCATCAATGAAGTCTATATTCCCAGGAGGCGAAAAAGAATCCGTGTGCTTTCGGTACGAGTCGTTCATCGACTCTGAGATCTTTCGATCTGGAGATCCCCGGAAGTCGACCACGTCGTAAGCCCTTCCGTTCTCTCTACCAACTAAAATTTCTTTGCGGATGGAAGGCGATTCCCTGTATTCGTTCTTCAAGGTGCTGTAACTACTGTTGGAATTGTAAGGAGGGCTCGACTCCTTCGCAGCACTGTAACTTCTATACGAATCCTTCAAGGTCGAATAATTCGAGGAAGTGGGATGACTACCGTGGCTGCTATAGCTGCGAGATTCTTGAGCATACGCCTTCTCGTTTCTATCCGATCGATGATATTCATCCGTTGGTGGATCTGGCATTGACTGCACATAAAAATAAAGTAACGAGATTAGAGGAGAGGGATTTAAAAAAAGAGGGGGCTCGAGAGGAGGGAGACTATAATGACTAAGTACTTTTGACATCTCACACAGGTGCGTAATGCGGAACAGTAACGCGTCTCAGCCAGATTTACTTTCGTAATCTCTTTTGAAACTATGAGTCTTCATTCGCCTTCTCTGTTATTAAGTTTCTACATAATGTGTCTCGTAAAATTGTGTTAAATGAACCTGCCTTTAAATCTACTCCCACAACTTATTACTGATTAGCCTCCGAGACTTGCCTAACAATCTAAGTTACTGAAGAACTTGTAGAAGTTATTTTGCATTTTGAAATTTTAGACTCGTATTAGTTAAAATTAGAACAGTAAATAAGGATTGATTCTTTTTTTATTATAATAAGTGGGATGTTGTAAAAATTGACCAGTTACATGTTGACTCCATGTGGGAGGTACAGGAAGACATAGAGCCCTGACAGTCCTACAGATTTTAATATGAGTTTCAAGTGAGAAACTATGAGATCCTTGAATGTTCCATAAATGTGAAATAGGTGGGAGTTCCATATGTTCTCTGTCGGGCGCATTAGCACAACAAATCCACGACATGATCTAACGAGCTTCTATTGCTCGCGAGTCAACAATAAAGCGATATTTCCTTCACCATTGCAGAACTCAGTAATTGGTTTTGAATTGACCTCTGATTTATGTATCTTCTTTAATAATTGCAAAAGAGCCCACTCTCTCAATCTGAATTAGTAAGAATTTGACTAATTGAATTAGGAACCTTATATTTGACTACAAGTAGTAAATTTTAATAGAAAATTACCATTAATCAAGTAGGTTATTAAAAACAAGGACATCAAAAGCGCGCGCAGCACTCAAAGGTGTACGAAGTCTTCGAGTAGACATATCAGTACTCAATTTGATAGAATTTCCGCATCTTAACCACTCACCTCAACAGTAAGCATCATATCATGTAGCAGTTTATCAAGGTCACCATGAGCTTGATTCTCGGTTTCAATTTCCGGAGGACTTGGTCGTTGTGGCGGAGCACTGCTGATCCCACTGTCCATGGAAACCGTCAGTGGAGAACCACGAGGTCCACCTCCGGTGCCTTGGTTGACCACGGCATAAAGTGATCCATCGATAGGCCCACAAGTATATCCCAATCCACGTGGAGACGTTTGTAAGGAAGAACTAGAATGTGGAGGTGGTGACAATGGCGTTTCTCGACCTTCTGGAACAAGATTGTAAAGAGAAGACATTTATTATTGATTCTTAGCTAGAGAACATACGTAATATTTGATTCAACATGAAAAACTTGTTAAAAGTGCTATTTTTGTTTACAATTGCAACATCCTTTGCCTAGTCAAAATGCAAATCTTTATCTTATACGTGCCTTCTTTAAGAACGTAAATTGTGTAATTATTCTGAGCGTATGTATAAGTTTCTAGAGATAAGCTCGCGTCATTGAATATTAAGTATTCAAGTCTAACTGACGCTATCTTAAGACGATAAAACTGCGACTCAGGTGCCATATATCGCTCTCATTTACTAACTGAATCAACTTGCATGTGACAGTGAATACTGAAAAAGTTGTTTTTATCAGTGCAGACAGGAAACAGTATTCGATTTTTTATCAAGTTCCTAATGAGATTGCTTTCTCTTTTCAGAGGAGGGTAAGTAATTCCTAGAGGTTTAGATTATTCCAAATTGTCTTGTATTGTACATACAAGATACGTGTTTCATTGGACGATTTATTTCTAGAATTTTGTACAATTTATAAATTGAAAATGGAGATGTGCAACTTTAATAGCAAGGACGAAGGAGAAAAGCTTGATGTCCAAAATACATAGAACGTGTGTGCTTGTGTACTATGTAAGCATCGAGTCATCTTGGGAAATTGTTTTCAATGTTAGTAGCAAACAGACGTTTATGTCAAGCTCGACAATATGACGGAAACTCGCAAACATTCTCTCGTGAATCTCCCCTCTTTCTGCCTTGGACCAATTTAGCATTATTTCAGTTTTACACGTCTATGACCTAATCTTTGTGGTAGGTTATCCCACATCGATGATTCAGTCGAAATGTCACATGAATAAAACTATTTTAGGTAAACGAGGTGTTCTTGCAATTTTCAGAATTGTATTTACACAATAATTTTCAGAAAAAATAAAGATAAAGTAAAGACGATAAATCTTAAGTCTTTGAAAACAGCTTGACGGAGTCATCGCAAAATAGTTTCAATACGTTTCAAGTGAATGAGTTTATTGGAATATAAACAATAGTATTCCTAACTTTCTAAGGAAATCTTTTTGCATCTATTTCCTTAAAGCTGAGGTGAAGGTTCATAAGAGAAAAGAACGTCCAAGGCGAGACAGTTACGATGTCGCGTCGACATGTTCTCGGAAACTGCGTTTTCATGAGTCTTGTTTAACGAAAACCGCACGTCCTTGTAGTAAGAGTAAACCTCGTTTACGGTTATGCGTTTCTTCTCGTCTGTGAAATATCAAATTTATGCAGCTTCTTACGTCACCCTAGATTATTTACTTTTTAGAAAATATTAAAAGCAATATGCAAGATCTTATAAAGAAGGTCTAGTACTTAAATTTGAATTTAAAATTATTTGAGGGACCATAATTCGAACTCCGCTTATTTTAAAATACGAAACATGAAACATTTTTCTGTAGGAAGACAAAACATTCAACTTGTATTTATTATCCTTGACATCGAACTTTTCTGGGCTTTGTGACTAAAATCATTGCGAGTCGATAAACTCTTGCCGAAAGAAGTGAAGGTCGCGGAGTTAACTGAACTGTCCTAAAATATATTTGTATGTAAATGTGACTAAAATATCGTTTCAGCTTTGCCAGCCATAAACTAAAATAACTCGTGCTCACGCACCTTGCCAAGTATTAATGTGGATTATAGAAAGAAGTCAAAGTGGCGCCAAGCCTAAGACAACGAAAAGCAAAGTCAATGAAAATTGCTATACCGCAATAAGTAGATAGCATTCCATAATTTTTGTAATTACTCACTTTAAAAGCTTTTAAAGTATCCACCGCCGTCTGACACAATCGCAAATAACGTTGTGTAGTTTTTACTGCCGGGGCGTCAATGAAACTTCGGTGAAAAAAAGGCGGAAACTCTTGAGGGTCTTGAGAGTTCGAGGGGCAAAGTGCTGCGGCAAGTGGCTGTAAAATGCATTCTCGGCGGCATTTGCGAACTCACCATTAGGCTCAGTTATAGATTGTACTTTTGTACTAAGGCCTGAGGTTGAAACGTGCACATGGAGTGAACATTTTATGACTGAAACACTTGTGCGATGTGGCTGCTAAGGCGCAAGACGTAAGAAACTCGCGGTTCAAACGCAACCGCAAAACGCAATCCATTCAAAATGTGCGACAGACTCTAACTTCTAACATTGATCGTCCTACGGTTTCAATTACTATGCAAGCTATGTTATCGTCATCATAAAATCCGATTATTTCCTGGTGGGTGTAACATGAAAATTCACTATTATCTAGTATGAAACCTAATCTGACACTTGCAAGTGTGACAAATCTGCAGTATGATTCTGATATAAAGAATATTATTCACCTTCAAGATAATGAAATTAAAAATCTTTCATTTTATCATACATTTTATAAAATGTACGATTGTCGACTATCATACATTTTCCTTTTAATATCTACCAATTACGTTTTAAGATACTCAATATTAAGCGCTAATATTCACATATTTTTTACATGAGATAATAATCGGTATCATGAATTTCCTTCCACGTTTTGCTTTATTTCTTTTCGTGTACGAATATTAACTGCATATAAAGGGAGAAGATAAACTTGAATTTTGCACTGGTCTTCAGAGCCCAGAAGCTCATCTGAATTCAATTCACGTCTTCCCTATCTCGTCCACGCATCGTGTTCTGTATGTATTATTTTTATATGTGAGTTTTATAGACGGAATGCATTGCATTTAACGCCTCTAGGTTTCTCCACTAGACAGTCCGGTTTTAATTTAGGACCTTCAATTTACTCTTATTTTATTGCTCTCTTCAAAGACGATTCACTTAAATTAAAAACGACAGTGTTATAAGTTAGATCGAAAGCTTACCAAATCCTCAATGCCGACAAATGAAAAGTGAAAGATCCGACAATTTATTAGTGTCATGCATATTGCGAGATTGATATCAGATTAGGGTAAAAGAAATTAGTATCTACATTAATGCAAAGGAACGGGTTGACATGTGTCATGGATTAACTTCAGAGACTCTTGACTGAGCTCCAGTGTAATCAACCAAGGTTCAAGATACTCTTATAGCTTCGTCTGCATATAAACATACGAAAGTGTACTAATACTGTCTCGTTATTCCAAAGAAATATAATAAAAAGATAGTGATTGTAAACTGTTTAAAACATTGTCCAATAAGTTGACTGCCCCCCACATGAGGTGAAGTTTAATTCGTCTCGTGCGAATTGAGGACGCAGATGGTGGGAGAAGTTTGCCTTATGCGGATATGACTGTGGCGTTCTTTTACCTTATACAATATCGCGGACACATACTCTTTTTTCTTGGACTCCTCCTGGTCAACGAATCTGTTCGAAGCCAAGATGTCGAGAATACCACACCTTTCCGCCTCGTCGCAACGAATCATGCGAATTTAACAGTGCGGAATAACATAAGATTATGCGCCTGCATGATTAATCGACGCTGACACTGTAATAACGTTCTCAGGAGAATCTTTCATCGAGATAGTCTCTAACAAGTATGTTTATAATCCTGTACAGGATTAAATGATTTACGGATTGGCAGGCGGAAGCTTTCGATTTATTCTAGAGTAGAAAATTAGAATGCGTTTTTTAAATGACTTGACAAGGTGTCAGTCACCTACATAAACTATTTATTTATACCTTTTATGCGTGATACCGTAATCAGGAGAACGAATTCTGCATTACGAAATTCTTCTTTTGAATTATTCAAAATCTTAACTCTTACACAAGAGTATTTAATCATTGACGGAGAAAATGAGCGAAACATGTAGTAATGATCAGAAACAGTTAATATACGGCCGGCTTAATTCATGCGAAGCACTGATTTCACAAAAACAAGAAGAACATGATTTCAGAGTAGAGGAAAATCTAGAGCTCTGAGATCAATGTAATTTCAATGAAAAATACAGCACTTAAGTTCGTTGATTAGTCTAGCAGCGACCTAGTTTCTCATATGAATTGTGCTTTGAAGACCACCCAGAGTAATACCTCGAACGCAGAATATCAGGTGGAAGATGCGTGCACGTTTTCGCGTTCGCATAATGGGGCGAGTTTCCGCAGATTCCTACGTTAGCCCAACCGCACACATGCATATAATCGTGCGATTCGCGTGTAATCGAATCGCGTGTTTGAAAATACTCGTCCCTCTGCCCTGGAGCCAAATACACCTCGGAGGTACATTCTCATAAACGTTTAAGTTAACGGTAGTATAATATACAATGTTCTCGATTGTCGAGAATGAGTCTAGGAAAAGCTGTAAGTGCTATATAAATCTGAAACGCCCTTGGCTGATGTGAAGACGTATCACGTAAACATGCGAGACGCGAAAATACCGCTTCTAATGAAAACATCTGTATCCTGGGGCAGGATGGAGAACGAAAAATGATGATTCGCTAAAGAGGTCTATCATGTCTATCTCTGAAGTGTATTTTAAAATTCTGAAGACGAAACTTTTTTTAAGTCGGAGGGTGGTTTTTTATATTTTAATTTTCTTTCTCAATAAAAAGGCACTTAAAAATTTTCAAAGGAAATAAATATGCCCTGCACGTGCGTCGAATTGATTTAAAAATAATTTCGGCGCCAGAAGCCAGTGCTTATGCACGAATCGCAAATTTATTGCTACAAATGATACATCTTTTTCGATGATGACTCGCCATCCTCGCCTTCTCTCTTACACTGTTCTTTTATTTTCATCAGAAACACCGATCTGCGTCATCAACAAAATCAATTGGCGCATGAAGTCTGATTTACCGTCGTCATCTATCGTCTGAAAGATGAGGGATCATCACGGGTGGTCAAAGTAATTCTAATTGCGTGTGGAACTGAGAGTCCAATTCAACTCCTATACAATAAGACCAAAGAAGTGCCTAATGTATTTTTTTATCGTCTCATTGGTACACAGAATAATGCTTGAGAACTGAGTCGAATTCCAAAAAAGTTTCTTTCATGCCGCGGTATATTATAATCTACAATCAAACTTTATTAGTCACTAGTAATTTATTAGTCACGTGGAAAATATTACATGAGATTTAAAGTAATTTTGAAGAATATTACGTGATTTTACGAAATTTATTGAGATATTAATTAATTTTAAGAAATTTTAAGGGATTTCACGAGTCATAGGAGTAAATTTATAACTTTTTCATAGTTCTATGAGTGAAACGACATTTAAATCAAATTAAAAGATTAATTCACAATCAAAATTATAATTACTATTTACATTTGCTTAGAATCAATATTAAAAATATTATAGAGCCAAAAAATTACCGACGGAATAAAATTATGACCTTTTTTATAGTGTTTTGAGTGTAAAATACTTTTGAGTCAGACAAAGTCAATTTACTATAAAAATAAAGAATAAGTAAAAAACAAAAGCAACGGAATTATTAAGACTATTATATGTAATTGACTGTCAAATGTATAATTAATATAAAAATTAATATACAATCTACATTTGCATAATTAAATTAATATTAAAGCGCCAGCTATGATACCAAGTGTCATTTAGTTATAATAAAAATCCAGTCTAAAAAAAATTCCCAAAAATAAGAAATAAAATAACAAAAGAATCAATGCGAACGGAATATAAGGTAAAAGTCCCAATTCCTGGCCCTGAAGAATTGCAGAAGTACTTAGCCGTCCCCGTATGAAACAACGTTCAAGTATTAGGACAGACCACTGGGTCGTACAATTTTAAAGGTGGCCAGGAATTGGGACTTATTTATGCGAACACTTCATAATTATTATATAATAAATCACTAATAAAGCAGGTCATATCATGTCTTCCATCCCACGACTTTTTATTTCAGACCTGGATTTTTCAATGAAGAAAATGTCGTGTGAAATGTCACGAGTGATACTTGCTTTCTAGAGCACAACCTTTAAAGGCTTGCCGCATTGCGTTTTTCGGATTAATCAATCAAATCCGATGACAAACGGCTTCTCTAGAGCTGCCAAAAAACGCAACTCATCTTCTCTATAGACACGATGTTTTCTCGCCTATGTCGATATCTTTCATCTCCTTCGAATGTCGCCCTCCCGTCTGTCTGGATAGCATCTCCCTTCCTTTCCATCGAACCGCAAATGCACAGCTGGTCAGACAACCGGTGTTACCTGTCAAGGTATATATGGTAATTGGATTCTCGCGTCCAAACGTCATCGCGAACTAGTATTTCCCCTTCCTCTCACATGTCACAACTAGTCAATAGTAAAATTGGTTATTCATTGGTACCGCGAGCTGCGCCAGGTCCCTGAGGGTGGGCGCAGGAGAAAGAAAACAAGAAAAACATGAAACACTTGGGGTGCCTCAAGTGCGGAGGTGTGCAGGGAAGAGAACTTTGCGGACGAATTACCAGTTTGACGGCCTTATAGAGATTCATGAGACACGAATGAGGAGGCGGGCGCCAATCGGACCGAGATATCTCCTCGAGTACCTGGGTAACGACAAAAGTGCAATCCAGGGCGTGGTAACCATCGAGAACTGCATCTGCATTTTTCCAAGCCGATACTGTGAGGATATAAAAGCAATGGAAAGAGGCGCCAATAGAGAAAACGGTTGTCTATTAGCCTGTGACTCTGAACCAATGAAATCCATTCTCCAAGTTGTACAAGATTCCCTTTGAATCGAAGCTAATAGACTCGGAACGACTGGTTCTGGCTGTAAAGTGATAGATTATTTACACCAGGTAGTACTTCCAGCCATCTGCTTGATCTCGTATTTCCCTTTGGTTTTCTGAAGATGTATTTCCTTGAGAGACTGCTTAAAATAAGAAATTTCACACTAAAAAACTTTATCACTGAAGGGCACTCAATGATAAAATACGAAAAACACTCAAATCTTCGAAAAAGGGTGTTAAGATGGTATTTTAAAACTCATGGTATTGATTGAGGAGATGGAGATTGTCGCGTGTGCTTGGAAGGTCGTTTAGGGCCTTCTCGATCCTTGAATTAAAAATATGCATGTACCTCACGGTAGTAGTGTCGAGGCTCGTTTCTCGTATCGCGAATCTGCCCCGCAGAAATACAAGACACCACAGCGGCACTTGAGTTCCGTTCAGTAAGAGTGCAGAATCGACACTGTGTGTTGCGTGTAAGGCACACAGCGACAGTACATCCTACGCAAGGAGCGATACCAAGTTTCGGTCTGTCTCAACTGTCTCAGTTGTATGAACACCATACACAGACGTATCCGTTACATCTATGCAACAGTACCGGAGGGCTTCTCGGTCCTCGAGAGTGTATTTAAGTCTCGGAACGTGTACATGCGTTTATGTCGACAAGACTGTGTTGAGTTGCGGAGACAGTCCTTCTACGGCAACTCTTTGCTTCGTAACCCACCGATTTATTCCAAAGAAAGAGACAAGCTATTTAGACTGAGAGCAGTTTGGCTGAGAGCAGAAATCGCTACTGGATGACTTCAGGGATCCATCCGACAAAAAAAAGCATCAAAGCTTACTTAAAAATATGCACCCTCTGCACAAAATATCTTATGGTTTAGGTTCTTGATAAAGCAATAAAGTTCATGAATAAGAATTGCGAAAATTTCTCTGGACAAAGAATTTTTCCAGGTGATGTAGAATCACTGGAAGTAATGTCCGTAGGAGGGAAGTGCCCTTCCACGGTCACGATCTGTATACGTCGTGTTCTTCGTGCCACACGTTCTCCAAGTGAAGACCAGTGTCTACCCACGTCTCCAATCGAGATTTGCGGATCACGATCAAGAGATATTGAGACTATCGATTTCGAGCGGTGCCAACCAATGACTATGGTCAATCATTAATCGATTGCTACATCCGGATCTCAGACAAAGAAATCCTACGCCCTAAGGTTCAGTTCTTTAGTGCCACATCCGATTTTATTTCTGCCGCTTATCTTCAAAGAAACGATGCAAGGCGAGGAAGTCGCCTTATACAGATTATGCGAAAAGGAAATTGTAAATTACATTTAATTCTCTAATACATAGATAGAGAATGTAAAGATCAAATGATAACCTGTGCCTTTTCTCAGTCTGACTACATAAGGTTGTTTCTACTGTTTTCGGAATAATTGATGTACGGCGAAATATTGCAGTCAGCAAGGAGGCTACAAAATACAATACGAACAGGTGTGACAACTACGCTCGTGCGCATTAACTCTTGTCATACATACTAATCAACCTATCGATTCGAGCACATGTTCACGTGCGTGCAGATCGAACATGTGATTACAACGGTGATTCTCTAGGAACCTATTTCATTTTTTTACGATTCCTAGTTTTTCTGAAATAATTACAGATGAATTGGATGTCTTTTTAACAGAATTCTGGTCGGACAACAATAAATTCTACGTAGGGACAAATAATTAATCATCCATGTGCTGAAATACTTTAATTAAGGGTAAAGTTCACTTAGAGTTGAGTAATCAATTATCCTCGTTTTTTCATGTTTTTTACACTTTTTTTTCCTACTTCAGGAAAAGGTGGTGTAACTCGGCCTAAATACCGGAATATTTAATACTTAATGGTCTATACTTTTGAGACCGCTGTGATATCATAATCTGCAAACGATAATATGTTTGTTCCTTACATGACAGGTATTTTATAAAGTGGAAGCACGAAGTATCAGGTCCGAGCATAAGTATTACCTCGCGATGGCAGATTACTGTAGGGATAATCATCCAACCGTAACATCTATTTCCACTGCCGGTGCGTAACGAGGGTAGCACTCAAAGTTGGTCAAGCCACTGGCAAGTAGTATACGTTGTATTCCTAGCAACTCCACTGATCTGGGACAAGGACGCATATGATTCGTGCGTGAAGTGTCGCGTCGTTTCGCTTAATTGCCATTTTATGTTTCACAAACAACAGAAACACAAAAATATTCAAGTTATCTTTATATTGCGAATCAGACTTGTACTTACAAACCAATCTATCAAAAATTGCGGTGAAAGTGCAAACTTGGAGTATTTTGAAAAATACTGAGGTTTCATTATTTTATTCTTTGCGGACCATCCCGGCGTTAATACATTGTGAATAAGTTTAGTGAATATATTTCTTCACCTGACCCCCTTGCTACATCTCCTTAAGGGAAAACAAAAATTGCAAATCAAGTTGCACAAGACCTCATAATCTCCAGAGATGAAGAACAAAATTCCCCTCGCTTTCTGTAGAGTTATGTCCGCTCGTGCAACATAAATACACCGGATGGTTCCAGACAGCCTATTTTCAGCGTTTGTCCGCCATCTCGTATTATGGACACACTCGTGAAAATCACCGAAAGCGTTTTTGAACAAAAGAGGAATCTGTCTAGTGCGTGTGGTTTTCAAATCGGCTGACTCAGCCATTACGCGAATGGTTTTTTACTGCCAGTAAAGCGAACCAGTTGAAAGGAAAGAGACAAGAGAAATGGGGAAGAAGGAAGGATTATGGACAGGAAGAGAAAGAGAAGGGAAAGGAAACGACAGAGAGCGTGGAATAGAAAGAAGGTATACGGAAGAGAGATGCTGAGGTCTCCTATTGTCTTGACGGTTGATCATACGTCTTCCTGCAGTTGCGTCACCATTGTTTACTCATGCCTTGGGCTTTCTTCTTGATTCTCTGTGGGTTCATTTCGTCACTTCGACCTCAATTGTAAACCTGATCCGCCCTCTATAGAATCAACGAAGAGGTAGAAAGTTCCGTCTCTCTAAAGTTTGTTTTAGAATAATTTCCTGTTGTATTTTGGAATACATTTTTTTTGTTGCTTCTGGCCTTTTGATATTTCAAATAGCCAACTTCTAAAGTTTTTTTTTTTGACCAAATTGTAAAAATAACGAAAAGCTGGATCAGATCTCAGCAGCTTCCCCGGTCCTTTTAATCGGCTTAACAGTCTAACTTAGTAGATTTAAAAAATTGTTTGATGGAACTTTTATCTGTAATACACAAGTCAGATTTCCAATATTGACATCACAATTTGAAACTAATGAAGACTCACTTTGATCTCCTATAAATCTTCGCTCACAAGAAATGTTTATGATGACGATCGAGATCCAATCGAGAATCTTTTCTCGTGATCAATAAAATCAGATAATCACACACGAACAGACCGAGAGTTTAGAAACTTTTTTACAAGGCCGTCCACGAGAAGACCACGTATCGAACTGAGTTTCGTCCGGTTGGATTGGAGGCATAGAAACGCGCGAAACCTTACATCCAATCCCCATCTCTGTAGCGTCTAGACTCCGAGAATAACCCGAGCGCGCCCCACTACGCATTTCCACGGATTTAAGTTCGAGAATTAATCGAATAGGCAACTTGTGTCTTAGAAGCGATTTGAGGCATTCGGGAATCATCTAATCACGTAGCACTTGATCTTTACGAATGCAAGTTCAAGGAGAAAGCTCTGCGAGGTATAAATTTATCGTCTTTTACCTGGCCGAATCGCTCGCAATTTATTACTCATGAGAGTATCTTTTAAGACACCAATATATTCAGAATATAAAATAAATAAAATGGCGAAATTTCACGCAATGTTAATGCAATAATCTTATCAATCACGCATTACCAAGCCATAGGATAAATTGCAATATTCACCCGATCTTGCATTAAAATCCTGCGCACGTTTGCGCTCTTATCCGCGCATATCTTACCGATTATTTATGATATACTTCCTCCAGCAATTCACTCCATAAAATGGCAAAATTCCTACTTAAGCTATTCAAGACGGTGCATAACGAGAATGCTTTGATCCATTCATTGAAGATCGGTTGTCATTTATCGACGTCGATTTCTGTTCCTTGATTAGACACTGATGGAACAGACTTCTTAAGCGGCTTCGCATTACGAAACGGTGTATACTGTAGAGTGTGTCGAGCACGTGGGAGGTGCGCGAGTAGGAAAAGAAAAATATGACAAGGAATCCATTGTGGCATTCCCCCTGTCTGAACAAGAGCTTTATTTGAGAAACCTGCCTGGACATTGCTGTCCGTGTTCTTCAACGCATTCCGATTTTCGCATGCGGATTACCAAGAGAGTTTTTGCACGAGACTCGAAAATGCCATTTTTGAAGACGTTGAACGCGACAAGAATTAAATTCACTTAGTAATTTATGAGAATTTAAGATACAAGTTCTAATTATTTATATTAAACTCTGAAATAATAGGTGGAACAATTTAAGTTGGGGGTTATTAAAAATTCTCATTTCATTATTTTTTCGCGTATAAGCGCTCTACTTCCGCTAGTGAAGAAGAGAAGTTTAAGTGCATCATGAAAGCGTGACCCTGGTAGGCGGTTAGTGGTGAAGAAGAAAAAAAACAAGAAAGTAGAAAAATGTGAGGGAAGAAAAAGAAGAGGAAGGAAGGGTGGAAGAGGGTCGTAATGAGCGTCTCTGGTGCGAACTTTGGACCAGAGTAAGGCACACGTTACTGTGGTCGCTATGCCATGACTTCAGTACCATGCTCTTAATTTTAGATTCCAACACTCATGACCATTGGAGTAAACCGAGGATCCTGCAGAGAACTTGGACATGTTGAATATTCTGCAGAGGTAATGCTCCCTCCCGTTTCACTCTCAAGGTTTCCATTCCCTCCACGGCGGGTATCTTGAATAGTAATATGACCAAGGGACGGAAGCTTAAGTAGCCATATCTTCGCTCAAAGAGATTTCATCTCATTTTAATTTAGTACTTTACAATTTAAATTTTAGCAAACGCAGAAAGGATAATCTTGTGCTCTCTTCGGGAGTATAAGATGCCTATGGGGTTACAATTTTAAATATCTTAGAAGTAATTAAAGTGGATTGTCTCCTAGCAAGACCGCTTTTCAATCTGATAAATCAATTACAACTTACTTTTCTCTTTTCTTCTTAAGTAGCCATGACAATGCAAGTAAACATTTTCACTCCTGTTAAAAATCATAGTTTCTCTATGCATCCTGAAAGCTTCCTTTCGCCACGCACGACTTCTTCAACTTTCACAATTTACCCTTCCCCTTTCTTTCATTCTTTTCTCCGTTTTTCCTTTGTTATCCTGACACCTGCGACAAGTTTCCTAGCGAATTCTCTTCTTACGGCCGCATTTTCCACGGTGGCGTAATTCACTGAACACGACGATTCATCTTCTTTTTACATGCAGACTAGAGGGCTTTGGCTCTTTGCATTTGCTTCAGCGTGGGTGCTTGGATGTGGGATTGCACCATACTCCTCTCACAGAGTTCGTTACACTTTGCGATGAACAACGGTCCTCCAAATATACATGTAGAACACAAATAACGCGCGTGCCAAATGTTATTTCATTTTTAAACCGTTATATTTTCAGAACTCTTCATAATTGCTTGCCTTTCATTCATGCACTTCGACCAGTGAACAATTACCTCGTTAGTGAAATAACTCAAGTTTCATATCGTAACTGTTCTTAGATTTTGTAAAACTACTTCAATGAAGTATTTCTCTTACTATCTAATATTTTTCTTCCTCAAAATATAGTCAATAATTTTGATTTAATGCAAGTATTTCACTCTTCCAAAGTTTACTTTTACCATTATTCACGACTTTTCCACTGAGGAGACAAGGCGCAATTATCACATTACTCAACAACTTCTTGCCTTTCCAGCAAAGCACATACCAGTGATAGTGAATGATTTTTTCCAAGATAAAACTACAGTCTGGGATGAATTAACGTTCTTTA
Source organism: Synergus magnus (assembly GCA_032275165.1). Taxonomy (NCBI): domain Eukaryota; kingdom Metazoa; phylum Arthropoda; class Insecta; order Hymenoptera; family Cynipidae; genus Synergus; species Synergus magnus. Next base: position 21,960,275 of record JAUESH010000015.1, read on the forward strand.
GTCGGTGTCTTTTGAAACTTATCTACTTCATTCCGTAAAAATTTGATAGTGACAAATCTCTAAGAGTTCCGTCATTGAGCTGTAGATTCATTCTTATTCTGTGAACTCTAGACATAAGTATATTTAACTGATATCACATTGTGTTAGGCGATGTTTGTTTAAGTAGTTTATTACTTCGCGACCTGTGTTTAATATCATAAAATTCATCAGGTACATAACATTTAACTCTTAAGTACTCAACATCGAACATTGCATGATACTGTATTTACAATTATAGACTAAAACCAAACCAATTATCTACACGAATCTTACGGAAAATAATTCCATAATAAATAGGTTTTAAATTGCAATCAATGTAATTAAAGCGTTCCACTCGATTTCAGTAACATATTATGTATGTACTTTATTATCGATAACTAGTATCGATAATAAATCTCGTAATCAGCCTGAGATTAATTACAGGGAGTAATATCACATTTTAGCCATAAAAATTCCCAAAGATTTTCATACAAATAAATACTTTCAAGAAGCGTGACCCAGAAAGTAGGGGTTAAGCAATAAAATCGAAAAGTGGAATTGAGTTCGACCTGGTATCACCCCCAATCGTTAAATCGGGCCGAGTTAAACTATTGCACGGTTATATGTGTACCTTTCTCATCCAATTGGCCCAACCTATTTCATCCCTCCTTTTCTATCTCTTTTTCGCCCTCTTCTATCCGTTACGTTTCAACCGTATCGAACAATGTCGATTTAGCATCGAAACCAATTTAGGTCAAAGCTTTATTGGAATCAGCCAGCTGGCCGCTAACGAGTCGCATCGGCTTCCTAGCATGACCCTTATGTCAATTTGATTCCCTATCGTACTCGGTAAGACAATCCATTGATTGCTTATTGGTTTCTTCGATAATAGTTAAACCTCCAAGGAGCTCTCGTCTCCTTAATCGGATTAGTGTTGCATTTGAGCGAGATGAGCGAGAAACGAGCAAGTATATTCAAATTGCGAATATCAACTGAAAGCTTAGAAGACTAAACTTATATAAATACCGGGGGACACAATTTATATTGGATAATTAAATTTTGACGTCTCGTTTAAGTGCATTTTACAATCTTCTCGTCTCGTTGTGCAACACTAAATCAGATGCAGAAGATTAAATTGTTTTTTAAGATCTGATTAGCTGGCAACTGCTGCCATCTGCGGCGAAAGCGAGAGCACTAGCTGAGATTATGATGACAGCTCTCCCATTAATCCTCCTACTGGTATCAGCTGAAACTTTTAGAAAGCCCCCGGCGCCACGAATTTACAGTGATACACAATGCATGCGGAAATCTACTAATTTATTTTATTAGCGAGCATCTGCTTAAAATCTTCAATGTCTTTTGAAGACTATACGGGGTGCAAGTTTGTAAGCGTCGTCTTGACCCTACTCAGCGGGCTTTGACCTTTGATCTATTTTCAGCATTGGCTCGACACGATAGATTCAAACTCGTCATTTTTCCTTCTATCTTTTTAAGACGTATTTCAGACGACATTACTTGAGAGCAATGTCGCCGAGGAGAGCAACCAAAGTCGATTCAAGTAAATTTCATGAATGCATTTTAGATTGATTCCCAGATAGCGCGAAAAATTCTCTGAATATATTCTGATACTCGCAGTGCAAGTTTGGGAATATTACAAAGCGAGGTTCAGGCAAGATTAAAACGCAAATATAGCTTAATTTGCTACAAGCTTGCCAACCTTGGCAATTTATTGCCGGGACTTTTTTTAAATTGGCGATGAATTTTCTGAGGTTTGGCAACTGGTAACAAGTACGGCGACTTTAAATTCCTAGAATGGCGATTTTCGCCGCCATTTTGTTGGCAACACTGATTTACTGCGCAGTAGTTTTCTATAGCACCAAAGGCTGCGCAGTAATTTTTTTTCTGTTTTAATAAAGCTAATCCTTTATCTGGATTGGTTCAGTAGAAATGTCAGAGAAAATCGGTTTCTCGAAACAAAATAAAAAATCGTACTAATTTCATCTCCACTCTAGAGACAGTAATTTTTGAAACATTTGGAAAATAAAAACTGGTACTCACCGTCATCGTTAATTTCAAGATTCGTATAACTATCCCAGTGCAATATGGGGTCGTGATGCGCCGAGGCGTGAGGCACAGCAGGAGTTGGAGCCGGTATTGGGCCATAGAGACGCCTGGCGTCGGTCGCAAAATATAGGGTCACTACGCTGTCTGATGGACATCTCGGATCATCACAGGCAACGTCTAATTCCGAACGGGGAAATGAGACGACATTTTCTGTGATAACACACGTGTGGAACTGAAAATAACATGCATTGATTAGATAAAAAATCTCCTTCATTGAAAATCAATAGACTGATTAAAATTCTGTTGCGCAATATCCTTTTATTGATATCCTACTCCATAAATCTAGAATAAAATTCATGTTTAGACCTTTAAAAAAAATTATAATCGATTCTTATAGTCCTATTAATCGCTCCAGTCGAAATCGTAAAATGAATTCAAGCGTGGCGCAATTAAGGAAACCGTTTGGAACCAACAAATCTGATGCTGACGTAAGTATGAGAAACTGCAACCTTTTCATAATTGGATTTGGAATAACAAACACGAAGAAGTAGGAAATGAGATTTTAATAGTTTAATCAAAGATTATGGTCTGCTGTAAAATGTTCTAAAATTAAAAGTAATAGTTGTCCTTTCTTAATTTCTATTTCTGATATAACACAGAGAACAATGGATATTCAAACCAAGTATCTAGACAGTCAAATAATTGAACTACAAATATATTTATCCTAAAAATATAGATATGCAGGTTGAATATCTTAGATGGCTGTCAGATAGTTCAGTACCAAGATATTAAAGTTGAAGATCCATTTGTCTCCGTGAATGAGCAAACAATAAAAATTTTTTACCTGAAGAGAGAACATAACTTCCCGGCTCTGCTTGGAGTATACTCTGTGGTAGCACTTGACAAGAATGTCTCCTCTTAGGCGAAGACCGCCGAGATTCACAGTAAATTCACGTGCGTTCGTTACGGAATAAAGGTCTGAGGTGTAAACTGGCGTCAGACCCTCGTATACCTTCAGGAAAGCTCGGCATCCTGTAGGTTCGAAGAGAGGTACACCCAAAACCGTGAGATGGGTTAAATATAGTGGCGATGGACTGATGCGCAAGGATCCTGCGAGTAATCCACTGAAGTACTCAACGTACCTGGAAGCCAACAATCAATTATTTCGAATTTATAGAAAAATTCCTCTGTATTTTCTTTTACTTATTGGTAAACTTTTTTATTTCGCTAGGAGTGTACCACTCTAGACCATCTATTATGGCACTGATAACAAAAGATAATAACAGAAAAACAATAACGTATTCCGCAGCACGTACAAAAACGTGTACTCATTTCTTATCTGCTTTGCCTAGAACTATGACATCGAGCATGAGCATTTTACAGACTGTTCCTATCAGCTATTTTCCTCTTTCAATTATAACTTTCACAAGTTATTTTATTTAAATTTCAGCAATAAATAAGCACGTTATCAGAATTAAGTCTAAATCCTCAATAAGTGAATCTGATCTTCCTGATTGTGATTGCGATTTAATTCAAGGTTTGAGAAAAAGATTTATCGCATACTCGACCATGAAAAAAATTGAATAGCGCTCGTTAAAAGAGTTATCTTCAATCCTCTCCAAATTAACTTTATACGCAATGTGGTGCCAGTAACAATATTGCAGTGCTTACGTTATTATTACGCACGTCATCAAGGTCTTGCAGAGCAGTCTAGTTTTACCGTTAGACTATTATTCTCCGTACATCTGTTCCTACGAATAATTTATACGTGTTCAATGAATGTTCGTTTACCAGTTTGTTGGGAGACGAAAAATGACGGCAATCACGATGAACAAGACTGGAAGGGTAAGAACATTCTCGTTGTCCAAATGACAAGTGAGAGCAAATACCAGGAAGATGAGAGGAAGAACTGGTTATTGTTATTACCTCCGGCCAATACTTCAATCTCCTCATGATTTTCTTTTGCCTTCCACATTAGACTCGAGTGTCGTTAATTATTATTTACTGATGTCATAAATAGTCGAACGAAAACCGTGTGGAGCATGTAATTGCATAAACGTTCAACATGAAGGGACAAATCCGCCCACTCAAGTCTTAAACTTCAGTCTACCAGATACGATGTCACAGATTTCGTGTCTAAATCAGAGGAAGTAAATTCATGAGCATGTTCGGAAACATTAAGAGCATGCTAATGGAGGAGAACAAGGGAGATAAACACACACAGTCTAATGAGAAAGCCTGTTTGTTGTCATCCTGACGACTCCTTGTGATTATCGTAGGTATGATAATCCATACACATGATACATGAAAAGATTCAAGGGTAAGTTCCGTATTTCGAACTTCTTAAGGTTCTGTACTTTTCTCTAATAAGGATGACCGTGGGAACGGGTTGGCCGTTCTACGAGAAATAAATTGGACGATGTCTGTCGTCGATTGGCTACTTTCGTTCCACGAGTCTCTTGGATTTACCTACGGCATGTAACTTCCATGCGAACCGAACGATTTACCGCGTTCTCCGTTTAACCCGATCAGTTCTAGCAGGGAAACACCCGCTAACCCGAAGGGCATGAGCCTCGAGCTCTTGAAAATGGGAAAATTAGCTAAATGGCTGCGACGCTCGTTAGGATAACTATAAGGTAGGATTCTCGTCTATTTACATTTTGCACTGATAAGTGGAATGCTAAGTGGAAGCTTCGCAAAAATAAAGGATCATTAAATTACTATGCTGAAAAAATGATATTTCCCTTTAAATTCGCGCACTTAACGTGAATATCGAACGAAGCGTATCCCTTTTTAATTACTTGGGATATTATGCATAATTGAGTTATTATGGCATACCATTTTTGATCATTAAGATGCTGGTTAAGTCCAATTAGTGCACAGTTAATAAAATTACTTTTTGTGCTGTTCTGAAGATTGGGTTATTAAAACGAGTATCAGAGAGACTGATATCGATAGTGGCTTGACTTGATGGGATTGCATGTGGATTTTATTTTTTTCATCAATTCTGATTTGGAATGTGGTTGACTATTCTGATTGCCTTTGGATTCATTTGCCTTGGATTTGCCTTGGGATTCATTCAGATGAAAAATAGTAATTTAGATTCAAAGAGCAGAGTTCGCCGAATGTTATCACAGAGTCCTCAGTTAAAAGTGGAACTCAGTGACAAAAAATGATTCGTTATTGCCATTTGTTGTGAAAGTTTACCTTCGATGCGATGGTACTTTGAGTGGGCCGATTTTGTCATCCAGGAACTTTCTCATTGAAAACCTATCGAGAGCTTGATCGTGTGTCCCGCAAATACTGCTGTAATTCATGTAGGCGGAAACTGCTACTCCCAGTCGTTCTTTGCTCCCTCTAAAATATAAAAATAAAATAATCGTTTTACAAAGATATATTATAATATTTAATAAGCAATTATTTAGGAGAAACATACCTAGCATGTAACACTACGACTCTATTTGGTGCAGCATTTAACCAGGAGTCCAGCTCCTTGCAAAGTGCGCAAAGTCTTTCCAAACTCGGGGCTAATCCTTGTGGCCATCCTACTTCCCGCGTGTTCGGCTCTCCCGTTCGACAAGGCGAAGATAAATTAAATATCTGTAAAATTTATCCCATATTCATAAAAACAAATGAAAATTGGTCAAATCCTTTTTTTATTAATAATCATAATTATAGTGTTTATAGCAGTTAGATTGGATTATAGATTTCTTTGAAATCAAGAGAAAAAAAAAATCAGATTTATGACTTCGGTAAGTCAATTTTTATGTGAAGCTAGCACTTCACATTATATGATTCTAGGAAAAGTAAAAATGCTGGGGCTGACGGAAATGATTTTCCTCTTTATGGCCCTATAAACTTTATCGTAGGCAACCATTCGCTTGGGGAAAATGCAATATCAAGTTATGACGCAGTTTTCCCCTCTCTTCCAATTTCCCTTTCTGCGCAGAATTTATACATGAAACTCAACGCACCAGGTAATTATTGGCGTGCTTTCCACGAAGAAGAGACGTGGCATGCTCGAGGGCTCCTTGTTCATCTTCCCGATACCAAAGTGCAATGATCCTTTCTGTGACGTAACATAGTTCCATCACTTCACGTACTCGACCACCTTTCCCAGATGCTATTGTCACCGAATCAGCTCCGACGCCTGGCGTCCTCGGGGAAGATGTCGTCGACGGCGTTGTCGACTGTACCTGCAACATTTCGAAAATGGATCTTAACTCTATCAAACTTTCATGTATACATACTTCAATCTGAAAGGAATTGCAATAACTCAGTAAATCAAAATTAAACATGAGCCCAGAACACCCAGGTGTCGACTATGAAACTTTTTTCACATAAAAAAATATAGATTATTTCAATATAAATTCAATGTATTTCCATACAAGAGTAAAATTATAGTCCCAAACATATTTTCTTGTTTTGTAATTTATATAATGTATATAAAACAGAATGTCTCTGTGTGTATTCCGAATAGACTTCCGAAAATTAATAAAATTGTTCCAATTAATCTTTATTACGCTTGTATTGCAAAATGTATAGCCTCATGAAAAATTAAATGTATTACCATATATATCTCGAAGTATCTTTTTCATATCATTTATATTGCAATCATCCACTGATAGATTTCCATGTCTTAGACTTCTTGTTAATTACGAAATCACCCTGTGAGATAGCGATTATCCGAGGAAAATCCATAAATCGATCACAATGTCACAAATATAAATAAACTCTCTAAACACATTGTCATCGTTGACGTTTTGATTTTAATCACATTTAAGAAGTGAGATGTGAGAAAAGTTAAGGTAAAAGTCCCAATCCCTGGTCACCTTAAGAATTGCAGGAGTACACAGCCGTCTCCGTATGAAACAACAGCCAGATATTGGGACAAACCACTGGGTACAATTTTAAAAGTAGGTAGAAACTTTAACTTTATATACGTAATCGACCCACAATATGTAAAGAATCTTAAAGAATCATGGATTCTTTAATTTCGGATTTCGCATGTTCACCTGCGACTTTTTTGGTGCATAAAAAATCCTGATGATAAAGGTCTCCGGCATGGCGTGGCTGGCCAGGAGTATATAATATCACGATAAATCGGCATGTAATCCTGCAACAGCTAACGAGCACCACGTTATAAGAGGATACAAGCCTCGTGTTGCTGGTACCGAATGACACTGCGGGTATTGTGTTTCGGCCGGCTCCGCGACTGGAGAGAATATCCAGTGGCCGGTCGTCTTAAGGTTCTCATTGCTACAATAATACACAGGTGCACCAGGTACATAGCATTAGATCTGCGTACAAATGAGCGTGATGTAACGAATTCGTGCGGGCAGCATGACTTCCCTGATATGCTCCTCCCACAACACTGCCTTCAAACTTACGTTACTTCTTCTCTGCAGTCCCTCCTGCCACATACACATTGTTCCAAGTATTCTCAGAAAACTGCTCAACGATAATTAAATGACGTACTGTGCCTTAATGCCACGCGAAAATCCACATGATCGTAAATTTCAGTTCACAAGATCGGTTTACACGCGCGTGATGTTTTCGCTAAACAAACCGGAAGGCCATCTTAAGTTAAGATTAACTTCCACCGTCATTACAAAATACGAGTTCCTATTTAGATTCATTAGTTTCGTAGTTTGCCAATCTGCATAAGGCTTACTTCGAGCTTGAATCATGTTTTTGAGTGTTGTACGTGCTTTTGCAGCAAAACTAATCCTTTGAAGATTGGTGGAATCGTATTGCGAAATTTCGGAACAAGCATTTGAGATGGAAGAACAGAGTGAGCGACTGTGTAGAATTACAAGCAGGCATCTAGGATTTCGAGATGTAAACTTGCGGCATGGACATCTAAGAGTGTGATGATTAAGCACCGTTAGAATTCCAGATTTTCTTTAATGTATATCTTATTCTGAGTCCAGAGAAAATATTTAGTGTAACAGGATAATTTAATAGAAGATGTAGGCAATCTGGACTTGGAGAGTAACTCGGAGTCAATTAGTAATTATTGTTATTAGAAGCGGAAAATGTAGCGATCGATGGCCCAAAGGCAGCATGATACACATTGCTTCGCTAGGTTCATGAATATTCTCACTGATCACTGATTACAGTGTTCTTCGTTCAAAGTAACACCGCACACGTTCAGCGTCTCTCTTTTCACGAGTAAAAGGAGATTGCTCTTGTATGAAGGTGCTTTAGATTGTAGGAGGCACGTCATTACAAGATAATGATGGGGAACTCGTAATTTGTAGGTTGCAAATATGACAAAGTGAGTGCGTCAAAGAGCGCACGACAGGGCCTAACCATTCTCTTTTCCAGGTTTCATTCGTACAGTCGAGTGTTCATACGACTATTGTATAATAGAACAGCACAACGTGTAATAGCAATTTCACACACGAAACTGTAACGGCAAGAGGGATTTATGGTTTTAAAACCACGTCACCCTTATGACAGCTACACCAACCGGAGGTAGGGGGCGCGTTATGATCCCATAAACGTATTTTTAGAGACGAGCTCAGCTGAACCGAAGCTTTTTTGTTGGTCGGAAATCGTTAAATTTTCAATTTGCAGTGGCCTCCAAGCGGGTTTGTCCGAGTCAAGAGTATAAGGAATGGGAAGAAAAGCTCAATTGAGAAGGAAGCAGGAAATAAATCGACTTCACAAAGCACTTGAATGAATTGCGTACCAGTGGGTGTAATTTGAAAAGTTATAATTAACAAATGTTAAATCCTTTCTTAAGCCATAAGTCTGTCGTGAAATTTTAC
>JAUESH010000015.1:21983990-22000631 GCA_032275165.1 Synergus magnus
ATCGGTCGTATAAATAGCCTCGGACAATTGTCCGCCTGCACCGGTCGGGCAGGCAGAGGTATAAATGCACCATAAGTTTACAAACAAAAGTTACTTTTGGTTACTTGAACACGCTTGAACGGTTTTCAACGTTATTTTGCTCAGATTTACAAAAATCTGCTTGACAGCTTTACTAAATCACATTAGTTTCATAATTTCATAATTCACAACGAGTAAGTGTGTGTAAAAATGGAGGAATGCGGAATAAAGCTTGATGTTAAGGAGGTTAAGTCTGATCTCATTCAAGCAATTAACGAATGCTCCCAGCGATGTTTAAGACATTCTACAAAATGGTATGTTGTCGCTAAATGATTATAAATTCTGTTTTAGGTAATATTTGCACATTTCAGTTGAAAATATCCACGTAGAAGTACACCTACATGTAGAAATTCACTTAAGAAAACACTCGGAAATCTATGCGATTCCTCTGATGCGAGATTAGAAATTCTAAAAACGATCCCTAGTCCTATAGACGAGTCATTTTAATAGCAAGATTCACAGACTACTCAAAATTAAAACTTTGTAAATTTTAATTTACAATTGAATTTACACTTGTATATTTTCAGCTGGGACTATTATTTTATATTATTATTATTACTATTATTTTCAATTTCTCGTGTATTTTTTATAATTATTATTTTCTAATGAACGTTATATTACCTATTTAGGCTCGCAGAATTGAATTACTCGCTGAAAAATGTTGAGATTAAACCACACGATCTGAAATTTACTCTGGATACATTGATAAATGAGGAGGAGGATATGTATATCCTAGGAAAAAGTTATTTTGATCTGAAAGAATTCGATCGTGCTGCGTATTTTACAGAATCGTGTCGAACTCCAAAGGTTCGGTTTTTGCATTTGTACTCTCGCTATATGTCTGGAGAAAAGAAAAGGGTTGATAATATGACAGATATACCTCCAGATCCGCTGAAAAATGATAGTTTGAAGTTACTTTGCACGGATTTAAGAAAGGATCATATTACTGGAAATTTAGATGGATTTGGACTTTATCTATTTGGAATAACATTAAAAAAGTTACAACTTACGCGGGAAGCTGTTGATGTCTTAGTTGAATCTATTCATAAACAACCGATGCATTGGGGAACGTGGCTAGAATTAGCTACCCTAATTACTGACCGAGAAAAATTGGAAAGTCTTGTTTTGCCTAATCATTGGATGAAACATTTCTTTATGGCCCATATGTATCTCGAATTACAATTAATAGATGAAGGATTGTCATTGTACAATCAGTTGCAGTCAGCAGGATTCAAAACAAATGGTTACGTTTTAGCTCAAACTGCCATTGCAGTTCATTACAGAAGAGGTAATGTTCTCTATTAAAAAAAATGAATTTAATTTTAATAGAAAATAACATTTATCACTAGTGCCAGATGTTTTTAATGTTATTATGATTTTGCTCCACAGATGTAGATAATGCAATTGAAACGTTTAAGAGTATTATAAAAGATGATCCTTACTGCCTTGATAATATGGATACTTATTCCAACTTGCTTTATGTAAAAGAATTAAAAGTTGAATTAGCTTATCTTGCTCACCGGGCAACTGAAATTGATAAATATAGACTGGAAACGTGCTGTATAGTTGGTAAGACTTTGAATTTCTATGAATTTGTATGAGGGCCCGTCAGATAAGGTCAATAGGTGTTTCGAAAGTACAATATTTGCTAATAAACAAATGTTTTCAGGAAATTATTATAGCTTAAGAGCGGATCATCAGAAAGCAGTTATGTACTTTCACAGAGCGTTGAAACTTAACCCACAATATTTATCTGCATGGACCTTACTAGGCCATGAATTTATGGAAATGAAAAATACCAATGGCGCTATACACAGTTATCGTCAAGCTATTGGTGAGCAATTACAATTTTTAATTTCATATTATCAATTGTTTTAAATATACTGAAAATACTGAACACCTTTATACTGGACATATTTAGTTTTCAGCAAGATAATTAAAATATATACATTTTCTTTTACTTACAGAAGTGAATAGGCGTGACTATAGAGCATGGTATGGATTAGGCCAAACATACGAAATTTTAAAAATGCCTTTTTATGGCTTATACTACTATAAGCAAGCCCAACTTTTACGTCCTCATGACAGCAGAATGGTTCTTGCTTTGGGCGAAGCATATGAGAAACAAGATAAAATACAGGATGCTTTGAAGTGTTACTACAAAGCGTGCAATGTCGGTGATATAGAAGGCATGGCATTGATAAAATTAGCCACGTAAGAAATATCTTCTCAATTTTTGCATTACTTTCAAGACAAACTATATGTTGACTAAAAAGTTTTGATATGTAATTTTGACGGGAAATAGTTGATTTTATAACTATTTCCGTTTTGCTAATAAATCACATCTATTTTACTCAGACATATGTTTATTGCAGGTTATATGAAAAATTAGGTGAATATGATCATGCTGCAGCAGCTTACACCGACTTTGTTACTGATGAATGTAGAAATGCTGATAGAACAGAACTAAGTCATGCATACAAGTATCTAACACAGTATCACCTGAAACGTGATCAATTGGATCAAGCCAATCATTATGCTCAAAAATGTTTGCAATTTGAAGAAACAAAAAACGAAGCTAAAGCATTTTTGAAAACAATAGCACAGAAAAGAGTTAAAGTAGAAGAAAATCCAATGATGGTAAGTATCACATCATAGAAATCGACGAATTAAAAATTTACAAAAACATCGATGAAAAAGATCCGTAACAATCTATATAAGTGAATGTTTTATTTGTGTTTTTGCTTGATTTCAGATTGAAGATATGAATGAAACTGACCCTGTAATCGAACACAGTCCTGGCAATAACGGAACGTCAAGAAATCAAATGTCACCAATGAATCTGTCCTTCACACCCACGTAGTAATGTACTAATGATTTTATATTACATATTATCATTAACAATTCATTAATGGAAAATTCTAGAAAAAGGAGATTCTACTCGTCTTTTCCGACCAGTAGTGGGACTCCGGTTCTCTCCGGACTCATCCTGAATACTTATGTGTATAAATTTTTTTAATTAAATAGGTGTAACATTTTAACGACATGCTTTTCAGAATTTAAAATATTTTAGAAAATTAAGGACAAAAATTTTTAGTTTTATAAATTTTAAATTCTATAATTTGGTGTAACATACGTTGCGCACGTAACCAACGTAACTACCTTTTGGACCAAGATTTAGGCATGTATCGTACTTGATCCAGTGCTGCGGGCTACCAGTGAGTTCTAAAACACAGTCCTACCCAACCTTGCTTCGCCAAGGCTGCGTTCAAGATGATCACGGGTGCACACTCGAATATAAACTTTGACGCTGTCACGCAGCTCATTTTGCCTATTGGGTATTGGCTGATCGAAAAGAAAGCTGAAGAAGATTTTAGGAGCATTATTTTTAGGCCAATTTAGGCCTTGTTTCCTTGGGAAAGTGTTTTGTTCATAATATTCATAATCTATTGTGCCAATCTCGTTGTGTTGGCGCGTTGACGGATTTGCTAGGGAATTGCAAAGTGAATGTTTATAAATATAGGTGCTGGGATGCCTAATTTTGCCTTAAGTCTCATGTAGACGTGATACAGATATTGAAACATCAGTGCGAATCGAAATTTTCTTTATTATAGTTCTTTAGTTTTTGTACAATGTCAAGTCAAATTTGTTTAAAATGGAACAGTTTTTTAAACAATATTGCGACGAGTTTCGAAAGTCTTTGGGAAGAAGAAGGTTTAGTGGATGTTACTTTGACTAGTGATGGACAATGCCTTACTGCACACAAGGTTATTTTGTCAGCAAGTAGTCCCTTCTTCAAAAAAGTTTTTCAGGTCAGCAATTTTTGTTATGTGTACAAAAATGAAACGTAACTATATTAAATTAATTCATATTTTACTTATTGTCGTTGCCGAATTGTTATACTACATATAATATAATAAAGTGGCTGTAGTAAACAATAACACTATAGAAAATTAGAATTCAAAGAGAAATGCATACATGAACATAGTACAGTATATAATCTCAAAATGTGGGATATAAATACCATAAATATATTTAAATACATGTATAAATAAAAAGCGGAAACCTTTCTATAATTATTGTTTTCTTAATATTTTTTACAGACTAATCCATGTCAGCATCCAGTAATAATACTTCAAGATGTACACTTTAGTGAGCTAGAGGCACTACTTATATTTATTTATAAAGGTGAGGTAAATATAGAGCAAAAGAATCTACCTGCTTTATTAAAAGCTGCAGAAACACTGCAAATTCGAGGACTTTCTGGAGGAGATATTTTTGCCAAAGAATCTTACAAGCGATTGGCTGAACTCGAACGCGATGAGTCTGATGAATCAATGTTCGTACAAGAAGAGGAGGTATCCAGAAAAAAACAGAAAGTTGCAAAAGTGCAAGAAAATTCAAATATAGAAAAAGTTTCAACGTTTCAAATACAAAGTGAAGCAGTCAGTGAATGTAGCACTAGCGACAACAGTTATAAGGATTTAGAATGTACAGTACCAGATGCTTTGCCCAATCCAGTATGCAGCAACATAGAAATGAAAGTTAGTCCAAATATTATATGATCCTTACAGTAAACTATATACAGGATCCCATATATTCTCTATATTCTAGTTAACCCGTATATGGGATCCTATATAAAATATCACAAAATACGTGATATTTTTTTCGCCCTTTTTGCCCTTCCCCACAATCATGATAGCCCGTGATATTCATAAGACACCCCTTGAAAAAAGTGTGATAAATTTCCGATCTCCCCCTACCCTTAATATTATAGACAAATACTGACGTATCACGTATTTTGTGAATAACTTCCAAGTTAAAAGTTTTTATGAAATATTAATCAGCAAATGTCATAAGTTTTTATTTTTAATCACACAATCTGTATAAATTTTCATGATTTAGGTAGAACAGCTTGAAGTGAATATGGAAGAACAACATAAAGTTTCTCCAAGTGAGACAGATTTTCAACAATTGAATACGGATCTCAAAGATGAACCTCAAAGTGAGTTTTTGTATTGATAAATTTTCAATATTTCTATTTTAGGCATCTATTATCAGTCATCAGAAAAAGAGAAAATTGTTTGAATTAATAACGCTGTAGACGTAACTCTACTGTGTTTTAAATTAACAAATTAACATTTTCAATTTACACAAAATAAAAGTACAACCAAAATATTTGAAAATTCAGTATCTCGAAGAAGTACGGCCAAAATCGGGTGTCTCTTCCGTGTTAATCGTGTTGACATATATCTATATATTTAAATGAATAATTTAGTGTTCAAGCGCACATGCCCTTAACAATCTTATTTTAAAAAACAGTATAGTGAGAAATACTAAATAAGAATGGAGAATTTAGTATAAAAATATATAAAATCGGAAAGTGAGGAGAGTTTCATTGTTATAAGTTAGTTCTTCGCTTCGCATTGGCAGAACATAATATAGTAGTAGATGTGGTTATAGTTAATGATATTATAGTGAATCTTTTATAGTGATCAGATAAACATAATCCTAGGGCGTTAGCTAACTATCAGATGTTAGAAGAATTTTCGTATTTAGCCTATGGGAGTAGTGTACCCAAAAGTGGCAAGTCTGAGTATATCGATCAACCGTACTTGTAATAATTAATTAATGAACTCACTCGATTGTGACAAATGCGATTTATTATTTAATGGATATTCAGTCGACTCTCGATAACTAATTGCACGTTTTTCACATTTGCTGAAAGCTATTTTCCTAGTAATTATCTTCTTCTATTGTATCTATTTATCAAGAGTTCACTGAATACTTGCTAATGCCTGCTAATACACAGGGTGTCCACTAAACAGTTCCACATAGTGTAATTGACATGCTGTAATATAGAAAAAGTGATGAAATCGATTTTACGGTGAAAATAGATTAGGTGTTATAAACTATTCGGAATTGTTACGTAGGCATCCCGTACATTTGCATCTCGCCAATAGGGATTGCGTGTCACACGTAACGAAATCCCCTAAAAAGTGATGTGCTGATGTGTGGCAGGGTGTGGGAACAACCCTACAGAAGACATATCTGGGTTGACCGGCCTAACTGCATTCTCCGATGTGAAGCTTTTCTCCTATCAACAACTACCATATGCTGATCTACTACCTAGTCCTGATATTATTTCAACGTGGGCTTCTTCACGTCCAATGGACCATCTGGCCTGTGATCTTATGAAGATTTTATTTACACCGGAAGAAAGAATCCTTTGTAATGTGAATGGCAAGATGGGCAAACAACAATTTGATAGTAATAAAATTCACTTGATCAGAGAAGTTCTGTTACACTTCAGTGGAATGTCAGCAGTTAGTTTGGAATGGGAAGAAGTGTGGAAGAATTGTGTTACTAAAATTGATACTAGCAACAGAGGTTTAAAAAGGTATCTTTTCCAAAGGAGATCTACTCACAACCAATGACTAGGGCGTATCAAGTCAGGGGTTAAGCATAAACGTTTCCACTGACTAGTTTCATTTTTCGTTGTACAGTAATTATTTAAAACTGTCTTCTACCTTTTGATTTATATGAAATTTGTTCGAATTATACATTTTTTACTATAAAAGTTGACATTTTTACTTTGTGTACGCGAATAAGAAATTATTGAATTAACGGGTACAGCTTCAAATATTACATATGTATAAACAGATATTGCTTTCCGTCCAAAAAGTAGTTCAGAAGTTGGCCGCGTCGGGATACAGCATGTAATCTAGTACCTCAAAATTCCTGGTAGTTACTGGACAATATTTATTTAAGATTCATCTTACTTGAATAGAACAGTAGCATTTACAAGATTTTGGTAATATGATTTTACAAATTCTAAGTTCTAAAATTTCTGATCAAAAGGTAGCGAAGAGTATAAGTGAACTCATAGATTGTAAATTGAAATTGTAGTGAAAAATAAAAGTGATGTTTTTGCGAGGAACGTTGAAAGAGGAAAAATTGATACAACAATCTTCACTTAAGGGTATATGTTTCTAACCATATGAGCAAATTCTGTTTCCGCAACTTTACATCCGCATAATAAATAGTTTTAGCGAAAAAATATTTATTATTGCGGACGTAAAGTTGGGGAAATTGTATTTGCTCATATGGTAATTACCACATGCCTTTAGCAAAAACTTGACTCGACGATGTAATCCATTTCAAACTATTTTTGGTAATTTTAAGTAGTAATAACTTGTATATAATTAATTCTAAGGTATGATTTTTCATTCAGCCGACACACCAAGGTTAATCTAAAGTTTTCTGTTTAAATTCTGTTTAATTCGTTTTTACGTGACAACTATGATTAGTTTACGTTCAAAAAATGAAAGCTTCTAAAATGAAATGAGATGGCATTTATAAACAGATTAATCCGTAATTAATGTCGGAGTAAACAGACAGAAAATGGGCGAACACTACTTTAATTCCGGTCTACCGTAGACTAGTATAATCAAAG
This sequence comes from Synergus magnus, assembly GCA_032275165.1. Taxonomy (NCBI): domain Eukaryota; kingdom Metazoa; phylum Arthropoda; class Insecta; order Hymenoptera; family Cynipidae; genus Synergus; species Synergus magnus. Next base: position 21,991,525 of record JAUESH010000015.1, read on the forward strand.
TAATGTTAAAAACAGAAAGGATGCAAAATTAATTAGTCCTTTATACTTAAAGCTAATCTATGTATATTTGCGCCCTTAGAGTCTCGAGTAGCGCGACCTAAGAAGTCAAAGTTTCCTCTATTTATTCAAAAACGAAAACTGAAACAGGCAATAAGTTTTGGAAATGTCTATTGAAATGGACTCTGTCTTAAAGTTTTAGTATATTAACTGATAAATGTTGATGGGCCGATAAAGGAAAAATTGAATACGTATAAGTTTCGTTTCAGGACTATTCCTGAGTATTCCGTTATATATGTGTCTGTTAGTTCTCCTTCTGCTAGTCTTTTTAGCTTAGTTTTTTTGCTAGCAATACAAATTATATATTAGCCATTGTATGTAGTTGTAAAGCGACCACATATATCTGATATTGTGTAAATTGTGTTAAACGTCATTTGAATTTAAAATAAGCATGTTGAGATACCCATGTGGTTTAAGTTCTGAACTTTCAAATGAACGAATTTTTATATTGATTATATTTTAAACTAGAAACGATTTTAAAACATTGATTCATTTTCATTGAAAATAATTCTGGATAAAATAGAATTGGGAAAAAATATTTCGTTCATTTGAACGTTCAAAACTTTTGGTACATGAGATACCCCGAGTTTCATCATTTACGAAAGTAGAAAGATTTTGCTAAAACCGTATATTTGAATTTTGTGAAAAGGGGATAATTATTTTTATAGATGTTATCATTTGATATCACTTTGTAGGATGAAGGTGACTGAAAAAATAAAAAAAAAACTTCACTTTTCATTGTTTTTATATGTATATAACTATATATCCTCGTGATTAACATATAAACACATTTTTTTCTTATATTTTTCTGTACATATATATATAATTATATATAATACATATACATATATATTTTCTATTTTTCCATATAGTTTCTGATTTTATTAAAATGTTTACAGGATCATCTAAGTCCACTGTTACTATCATTGCAGAAGCTCGACAGACGTGTAGCCCTTCTCCAGAATCTCTTTCAAACCCCATACTTCCAGATGCTGAGAATGAACTTAGGCAACATATCCCTACGAATTTAGTTGAATCATCAACATCTTTAAACTCTTCTTCCGAATTACACACATTGTCAAAAAATAGTGATAGTCTGGAAACTTTGCTGTTCCCAACAAATTATAATCCAACACTTTCCGACTCGGGATTTCTCTTTTGTTCAAATTCAAGTAATTCAAATCAAAAGAATTCAGATTCTATAGAAAATAGTCACTCTCCCAAAGGAGGTCCTTCATATCCGCCATTTCCTTGTCCCTTCTGCGATAGGGCGTACACTAGTTGGGGATTCCGTAGAAGGCATATCAAAGCAGTTCACACTATTTCTCCAAGTTTAAGCTGCAAATGGTGCCTCCAGGTATGTGAACATGTCTACTGTTTTGTTTGGTCATTGAAACAACGCAATATCCTTAAATCCACCATTAAACGCTTTATATGTTTTGGAGGATCACCATATTTAATATATATACTCATGCTTATTGTTAAAAAAGTTATTATTAAGTACATTATGAATAAATTTTGTTTTAATTTGCAGGTTCTCCCAACGCATGCAGCATGGCGGCGGCATGTGATATCAGCACACAATTTATCTGCCAGTGATGCACATAAAGGACTTTTGATCTTGGAAGAGGCACATATGGTGTTACAGATTGCTCATCCTACTAGATTAGACACGCTTGTTGATATTATCAAACAGAGTTCTCAACAAAATAACGAACAAGATTTTCTACAACCAGATAAAGACCACTCGCTTCAAAATAATTAATATATGCAAATTTTGAATTTAAAGCCTTACGAAAAAATATTATTGGAATATCAGTATAGGCTTATAATGATTTTCCTATAATTTTTTCTATATTGATTTTCCTATAGAGATTTCCTTATAATCTCGAGGAAATTATAGGAAATAATAATTACAGAAATAAATAATATTATTACTTAATTTTTTTCTATAATCGTAAGAAATGTATACTTTTTAAATTTGAATCAGTGAGACTTCACTGTTTATCTGTGAAAATCCTTACTGATTTGATCAATGAGGATTTTATCCTAAAATGATTTTCCCATAATTTTCTTTTTATAATGAGTTTCCTATCATTATTTTCGATTAAAGAAATAAGTAATATTAAAATACTGATGATTTTCCTATAATGCATTTCCTATGATCGCGAAAGAATGATAGAAAATTGAGTATAGGAAAATCATTATAGGTCTATGTTCATTTTTTCCTATAATATTTTTTCGTAAGGAAAACTTAATTAATGTATTTCTAGTTCTTAGTAATCGGTTTCACTGCATTTAATTTTTTAGACTTCCCTAATTTTAGATTCGACTTGCAATCAAAAAGAAAGGCATTTTTGATTTTTAAAATAAAGTAAAATAAAAAGTAAATGTAGTTTTTTTAAAAATGTTAACGTTTAATGTTAAAGTTTTCAAAAAGGGTCTTCTAGGCAGGTATGCATGAAATAATAATACCTATTTATATCAGGACATATTTTTCCCTCACTCAAAAAAAATTTTTAAGAATTAACTTCCATGCCTTTGCTGTATAACAATAACAGGATTCGAAAATATTATTGACAAAGAAAGGTGTTACGAATAACGTTAACCAATTATATCTAATATGAAATAAAAACGAGTTGTACGCTTTTGGCAATTTTATTAGAGAGAAATGAAGAAAGATACGCACATTTGACTTATTTGTATAAGGTTTAATAGTACTCAGCACGGATATTTAAAGTCTTGTAATAGTGTTACATGTATTTTAAAGAGGCTGACTATAGATAACAAGTTTTAATTGAAAGTTTTGTCAAAATATATTTATATTTTCCTACTGCACCATCCATTTGCTAAAGATTTTTGCAAATCTTCATTATAGTAGGATAAATTACAATTGTGGAAAAAGTTCTATAGTTTGAAACCTCTTTCTAGGCTAGGGTTTAAACTTTTAAAGCTTAGCAAAAATTAAGTTAATTGGTGATATCTTAAGTATATATATGTTAGTTTTCTTTTTCGTAACTTTTTGCAAGTCTACAAATCAGCGACATATCCTTGAACGATTATTCCCGGTGCGAGTTCAGTGGTGATTGGTTCCCCTTTTTTGTACGTTTTCTTATCATTGCTCCAAGCACCCTCTCTGCCATATTTTTCAGACATTCTCACCATTTCATTCGGACTCCATTCTGGTGATCCACCTCTACTATCGCCACTTTGATAGACGATGTTAGATTTCGATTCATTTTTATATGTCGGTGTACGGTGGGTAGATCTGGGAGGCGGAGGTGAAGAGTAACTTTCATAAACTGGAGTCCTCTTCATTGAGGCACGCTGATGGGGAGTTTTTCGTAGCATTGCCTAAAATTTGATTACACTTATTTGTTAGGGCTGTACAAAATATTAATTAAATGTCATACAAATTAGAAAGGACTACCCTAGCGAAAGCTTCGGATTGAAATTCATTCCGAACCAATCCGAAATTTTCCGAATCATTCTGGAATTTGTATCTGAACCAAACAGTTTCATTCCGATCTAATCCGAAGGAAGTTTTCAATCCGAATTAATCCGAGGCACATTCAAAATCAATCCGAATGAATCCGGTCAATCAGAATTAATCAGAATTAATCCGAACTTTCAATCCGAATGAATCTGGTCAATCCGAATTTTTCGGAATCATTCGGATTGATTCGGAGGGACCGGATTAATTCGGATTGAAAGGTCTGATTGACCGGATTGATTCGGATTGACCGGAATCATTCGGATTGAAAGTTCGGATTAATTCTGATTAATTTGGATTGACCGGATTCATTTGGATTAAAGGTTCGAATTGGTTGTGAATGGGCCTCGTATTAATTCGAATTGGAAACTTCCTTCGGATTAAATCGGAATGAAACTGGTTCGGATACAAATTCCAGAGTGATTTGGATTGGTTCGGAATGAATTTCAATCCGAAGCTTTTGCAAGGGTAACAGAGAAAACAGGTTTTCGTTCTTACACTTTCTCTTACCTGAAAATTGAAGGGCGGATCGTCATCAGAATCGTTATTATTTCTTCGGCCAAGCATTTGTAATTCTTCAATTGGATTAACACTGTAAATATAAGTGAAACAAGATCATAACATAACTCTAATTCCTATCACATACAGAGAAAAATACTTAGTTACATACATACATACTTTTAAACAATTTAAAAAAAATATCTTACCGACTGTTCTTTCCCATATTGCTATTAATTCCATCTTCGTAATCCCAATTATTATCTATATTAAGTCTACTTCGAGCACTTGAATCATAATTGTTATAGTTTCGCGACTGAAATGCAGGTGTTTGATTATGCGGTATTGGAGGTGGTGGTACTTTCTTTCTCGATCGGATGGATCCTGAATTACAGTGATTCTGAAATTTTGTAATATTTTTTTAAACGTATAACATACACACGTGTGTGGACGTTTGCAAGAAATGGGCTCAAGAAAATCAGTGGAGCTGACAGTTAAAGACAAAAATGCAATTTAATTAATTAATTAATTAATTTTATTAATTACAATTTATCAACTGTACGGTATGCAAATAATTGCATACTGAATAACTTGGCCCTTTTCTTGCGGACGTAAAAATACGACATATTTTAAACAAAATAACTGTTCCTATTTTTTTCGCACTGCACAAAAATGTATTACGTCTTTTCAAACTCGGTAATAAGGGTTGAATTGAGAATAATTGATCGAGAATTTGTATTCCTATGAATACGCGATTTTTCCTCCATCTAAAAATCCACCAACGGAAAAAGAAAAGTTGCTTTATGATTGGGTTGAAGTTTCAGATGTCTAGTCTGACAATTTTTTTACATTTATTGGAATAAAAATATCAAAAAAAAAAGTTTCCAAAGTTCCCAAACCCGAAAATTTTTATTTATTTACCTGCAGAAATTTACTCGGCGTTGCCCAGGATTTTAAGAGATTTCATAGAATTTAAAGGAATTTTAAAGAGACTTTAAAGAATTGCAAGATATTTTAGATGATTTTAAGGAATTTCAAGAGATTTGATAAGATTTCAAAAATTAAGTAGGGATTTAAAAATATTTATAGTGATTTGAAGGAATTTTAAGTGATAAAAAGACTTTAAAGGATTAAAAAAATTTCAAGGGATGGTATAAAACATTTTGATTGATTTTAGGTGTTAAAGGGATTTTTAAACGAGTTCAAATGAGTTATCGAAAGGTTTTTTCAGAGATTTCACAATATTTCAAAATATTTTAACAGATTTTAAGGAATTTGAAGAGATTTCAAGATATTTCAAGAGATTTTAATGAACCCCAAGGGATTTTAAAATAATTTAAACGATTGTAAGACATTTACAGAAGATTTAAAACATTTTAAAGAATTTCAAGTAATTTTAACAGATTTTAAGGGAGTTCATTTGATTTCCTCCACATTAGAATCAAATTTCTTAAAATCACTTAAAATGTCTTGAAATCTTGTAAAAATCTTTGAACTCTCTTGAATTCTTTACAAATCCCTTAAATTCACTTGACATCACTTGAAATCTCTTAAAATCCCTTGAAATTTATTAAAGTCACTTAAAATCTGATGAAATCCTATAAGATGTTTTGAAATCTTGTGAAATTTATAGAAATCTCTGAAACATTCTTTTCATAACTCCTTGAAACTCTTAAAAATCCTTTCAGGTTCCTTAAAATCTCTTGAAATCCCTTAAAATTCCTTGAAGTTTCTTAGTCATTTGAAATATCGTAAAATTCCGAGCAACACCGGGTAAATTTCTCTTAGTAAATAAATAAAAATAAAATGTTTTTGGGAACTTTTTTTATATTCTTAACCCAATAAATGTCAAAAAAAATAAATAAAAAAAGTTCATCAGACTAGACGACGGAAACTTCAACTTAATATAAAAATGGGATCTCTTATAAACATAAAATATACACATAATAAAACTCTAAAATTAAAGTCTAAAAATAAAACATTTTTACAAATTCTCTGCTTTTGCGCGCAATATTTTAAAATTAATAAATATAAAAAACTCCTGTCTACATAATTAAATCATTCAAGGGATATAAAAAATTCCCGCGTCAAATAAAAAATCCCGTACATTTCCCGCACTCAATCCCTGTTTGGTAATGTGGGAAATCGGGAAAAATCCCGGTGGGCCGGCTGTCTTGTAGGCCGGTACGATAAAAAAAATAAGGAAAATTTGGAAGTAATTTAAAAAATGTAATCTGAACCTAACAAAACAATTAATAAAAATACATACGTTTGCCAAAATATGTTTTAAGTAACAGTTTCAAATTTTACTTAATAAGAAGGGGGGGGGGGATGATCTAGGTATTTTTCCCGGGTTGCTTTTCGATCCCAATTCGGCCCTGCCCGCACCAATAAAATTCCCGTACAATTCCCGCTTTTCACGCTTTTCCCACACGCTGGACACTTTGTTCTTTCAATCAACTTAATAAAATTTAATGAAAGCGTTTTAAAAAGAATTAACAAGTAGAAGAATGTAAAAGAAATTAATTACTTTTGGAGATATCCTATTCATATAATGGCATTTTAGACAGATGGAAAAATTGCGCATTCAAAAGAAAAGAATAATATTTATTTTACGCTGAAATCTGAAAATACTAATTTTTCTGTATTCAACCCTTATTATTGGGAAAAGTAAAAAACATTCTTTTAATGCAACTCTGACACTTACTGACAATGAGTGAGAATTAGGAGCTGCAATCGGTTGCATGGAGCTACGGCTGTTGATGTGTGGTTGCATGCCGGAAGTGTTTTTGCTTCGGGATACTTCTTCCGGAGGACAGCATACCGGGATTGTTGGATCTCTGGAAAACGGAGTGTTGATCAAACTCTGGCCCCCGACGTTCGAAGCGTGGGGTACGCGGTGGGGTGAATTCGTTGTTTGAACTTGCGCATCTGAAATAAAGATGAGCGCCCTAGAGAATAGGTCTTCCTTCTCTCTTTAATTGCACATTTTGTCAAAGAAGTGCAAGAGAAGTGAAGCACAAGCTAAAGAAGAGAAAGATAAATAGAAAGAAGAACAGCAAGTTTTCGAGATGAAAAATGAAATAGAAAGAGGGAGAGAGGGAGAGAGAAAGAAAGAGAGAAATAGATAGATACTTTTATAAACTGCCAAATAATCTGATGTCAATTTTTTAGGACATTTTAATTTTGTACCCAGTACGATGAAAAAAAGCTTACATTCATTATTATGAATTAGCAAAGATAATTATTGTGATCCTAAAGTTAAATGAAAAGACGTTGACAGTTGACAACAAAAACTACGATATAAGTCGTGAAAGAGATTGCTGTTGTCAATGTATTTGTCAATATAGTTGTCAAATGTTGCAATGCCTGCATCCAAGCCAAGGAAACATACTCTCTTAATCTGAATCTGCGATAAGTATACCACTGATTCCAATCAGCGTATATTATACGCTGATGAACCAGTGAATGTCACGCCCTCTATTCGCAAAATTCCGCTGATTCATCAGCGTATATACGCCAATTATGGAATCAGTGGTATACTTGTCGCTAATTCAGATTTGGAGAGTATCGAGGTGTCCCGCTCTGATTTTGATGAAACTTATATACGTTGTAAGGTATCAAAAACTAAGCGACACTTATTTTTTTATCGGCTAATAAACATTTCTAAGAGGTGAAAACAACCCCTAAAGTTCACCCTTAAAAATGATTTTTATTAATTTTAACGTAAACTAGTCAATATTTTTTAGTCAAATCAATTGCATGTTTACGTTAAAATTAATAAGTCATTTTTAGGAGTAAACTTTAGGGGTGGTTTTTACCCCTTAGAAATGATTTTCGGCCGATAAAAAAAAAATATGTGTGGCTTAGTTTTTGATACCCTACAATATATGGTATAAATTTCATCAAAATTGAAGGGAGACACCTCGATGTTTCCTTGTTAGATTATCCTGGGCATTTACTGTGTAATATATCATATTATATATACATATTATGTACAGTTTATATTTACAAATAATAAAGTATTTGAATCAAGTCTCTCGAGGATAGAATGAAACTAGAAATCATGAGTTCTGATGGACAAATCAGCAGACTGCGAACTGTGCGCAAACGCAGGATGAATAATGAATAATGAAAAGTAAATAATCTTTGGGTGGATATATCAGCGTGGAAATAAGGGATAGTATAGTTATAGTGCCAAACGGTTGATCAGATGAACGACTGATAGGCACCTCTAGTTTGAATGATGTTGTTGGCCCAAGGTACAGTTTGCCTCCGTAATGGTGCATCCCAAGCCTCGTGCTCGTCATCAGATGCCGAAGATAAGGATCTGTAGAACGCATTTAATGACAATAAAAAAATTCTGATATTGACTTACCTCAAAATAACTGCGCTCACATATTAATTAAACATTTTTTGATTTATTTTTTATTCTAGAGAGGAAGTTCTAGCTGTTATCAAAATTCGGCAAAAAAACTTACCCTGTTTTTCTCCTAATTTTTGTGGGATCGTTCATGTAATTCGTGTCGAAGAAAGGTAATTCCTGATGGATGTCAAATGGTAACTTGTGAACTTGAGGTGGTTTCAATGGACCTAAATAAGCAGAAGGTTTGATTCCGGGGTCAATCCTTTCTAAAGGAGCTCGTTCATTGGTCGCTTGCAGCTCCCCCACTGTCGCTTGATTGTACAGATGGACCTAATGTCAATTAAGAATATTCAAGTAAGATCAACGTTCCCTATATATATGTACAGGGCTGCCACACAGTCACTTAAGTCACTTTTAGTCACTTTTTTCTTACAAGTAACTTTTTAGTCACTTTTTTAAGGAAAAGTCACTATAAGTCACTTTTCTAAGAATCAGTCACTATAAGTTACTTTTTTAAAGGAAAAGGTCATTTTAGAGTTTTTAAACCTATAAGGCTCCGATTTTTTAATAAATAAAATATGAAAATATGAAACTCTCTTAAAATCCTTTAAAATTCCGCGAAAAACTTTAAAAGCACTTAAAGTTCGTAAAAATCTCTACAATTAATAGAAACGTCTTGAAATCCATAAAAAT
>JAUESH010000015.1:22189406-22206188 GCA_032275165.1 Synergus magnus
CTCCGATTCTTCAAAGGAATCGATTCTCAGCGCTCGATTCCTTCGAAGAATCGGAGTCGACTCCGGGATCCCTAGTATATACATTGTTTATTTCAAACTTACCTCTTTTATTCGATCAGTAATGAGTTGCATACTATCGCTTCCTGTGAGAACTCCATGAATAACTGCTACAGCTCTATAGGGCTGTATTGCACAATTCGAAGAACACAATAATGCAAATAACATTAAATAAAAAGCAGTTCTAATTTGTGTTGGCATTTTGAAACTTAAACTTTTAAACAGCCCACACGCCACTTCATACAACCTCACGCTCTGCCTCAGGTATCGTACCAGAAATGAGAAAACAAAGCAATGACTTTCGTCTTGAATGAAACCCAATGGGATTTCAGGGTCAGGGGAAATGAGAATATTTCCCCTGGAGCAATAATCCAATTAGGAATATCGAAAAGAAAATAACGATATTTTTGAATATATCGATATAAAATATCGATATTTGATTTTTTTTGTTAAAAATAATAATTCCATTATTCATTCTATTAATTTAATGCAGTAAAATACAAAACTATTTTAAGAAAACAATAATGATAAATTTCGAAAATATTTTTTTAAAATTACAATTACGTGGATTCAAAGCATGGCTTTGAAAAATTGAAAAATTAATCATCGAATAATGGTTATAGGTACCAAAACTAATAAAAATTATTTGTTTATGTATTTTATAATATTCCTCTGCTTATTTGTTTGGATTTCATTAAAAATTTGGCATTATTTTTTTCGTTTTTGGGGGCTGAAAATATCGTTTAGAGATAATATCGATACCAGATATCGATATATCGGGCCAACAATATCGATTTAAATATTTCGATATCGATATTACGGTTGGTGTATATATATAATAAAATATTCTAATTATGTATTGACAGCAATCGACTGGTATCGATTGCACTAAAAGCCATTTGAACTAAAACAATTGAATGATATTCCAATTTTTATGAATTTCCAAAATGGCGTACAGAATAGCCTAATTTCATTGGTTGATGTGGCGCGCTGAGTGTGACGTCACACCTCGAATGGTAAACAGATTCCTGCAAATAAGAATGAAACTATTATCGACTTTTCTTGGTGTGACCCACGGTGGTAAATTCAGGTAAATTACGCTGTGCTATCAACTGTAGATACAACTCCACATAATATAAATATTGCCAATTGTAGGTGTAAAATTTTACGATTGTAAAAAGGCAAGAGATTGAACCAGAGCTGAACACTCGAATTTTGAGTGCAAAGCAAATTTTAAAAGATTTCAAATGATTTTAAGAGATGTCAAGTTATTTCAAAAGATTTAATAAGATTTTTTGGAGGTCCAGACATTATATTGTTCGTTACTAGGAGTTGTTAATGACTGCAGATCTTAAAATTGTTGTCTTCTATTGCAACGCGTTAATATTTTTACTGAACATTGCTATGGGTCTCCATCAAAGATTGCTTTACTCTCACAAATTTGAGGCTTCGCGATTTTTTGCCCACCTCCAGCGATAAGTATTAAAAATGATCATTCCCGGCACTCAAATTCCGCAACTTTGTCACATAATATGGAATATGCAGTACATCACGCACTCACCCTTATCCTTCCATGGTTGCGGGCAGGGAGAGAGGTATAGGTATAGAAGACACGTGGCATTTCCCGTGCGCTTTGGCGCCATACATCACCCGAAGCCTGACATCACCCCAAAACCCACCCTGTTCGAACGCACGCCCTAACCGGGAGGATGCCAAGCGCATTGTTTCGGGTGCCGTCATCCGCGATTATCAAGGTTTGTCCGCGTCCAACCCTCTCTCACTCCACTTCGTGATCTAGTGGTAGAGCCATATTAAGCGGCAGCATTATTACCACTTGTTTTCAGGAACAATACCCTGAATGACACATCTTAAATCCAACGTCTCATCTTCATCTTTCATCGTGAACATACGATGACCCGCGATCATTCTCATTCTTTTTGTTGTCTGGAAGGAATATGGAATTCCCAATTTATCTATAATTTTATCAGTACATTAGAATTGTATTAGAATCATTCTTATTCAAGTCAAGTGCCACTTTTTTCACTTCATACCCACTATAAACATACACACTTCATACACACTATAAACAATCTTTTTCGAAAAACAAGCAACTTAAAGCTACTCTTTCGTGCAACATTCGTACTATATACGGAATTGGCTTTTCTTATTCGTGTATGATACTCAATCCAATTTCGCGAGCAAAGCCATTTTGATGTCGATCACAAAAAGCAGAATTGCGACCACAGCATTCTCTTCGTCTCATGCTTTTTTGCGTTTATAATCAACGATATTTGTGCTCGGCTAGTCCGTCAAATAGTGGACTTATTTCACTTCCAAAAATGCAATTTATAAGAGATTTTGACTCCTGAATCTATATATATGAATCTATCCACACTAAATCCCAAGGTTCAAATTTTAATCCAAAAATGGATGAAATTCAAGCGTTGCACAATGGAAAAACAATTGAACTACATTCACATATTTTTACGTAGATATCAATTGTTTTTCCATCGTGCTACTCTTTGATCCACTTTTAAGTCGATGATTGACACCCTGGAATATATTGTGACGAAACCAAATTTTGCAAGGCATCATGAATTTTTCCCCAGGATTTTTTAAAGATATTTTGAAAGAGCAGATATGTTTCTTATTTATTTAAATTGACAGTCATTATTTTTTCCTTTTAGGAATACAAACTGTCACACGTTATATCGAACTAAAAGAGAAGGTACTTAACATTTCGCATGTATAAGTACGAAGACTGAGAGGAGAAGGAACGTTTGAGAGAACGGTTGGAAGATTAGCGTTAATTACAGAGTTGAGTCGGGGTTGGGACGAGGCGGTAAGGTATTTGTCACTTGGCGATGCTCGCGGGTGCTGCTTGTCCTGAATATTAATAACCCACCCCCTACCGGTCGATGAATTGCGTTAAAGACAACGCTACTCATTATCTCGGCTGCTTGATTTCATCATTTTGACGGCGCTCGACAACCAGAAATTAATCACTAGGATTAACGGGATAGAACCAGGAATTGAGATAAGATTCAAACGATGAATAAAGAAACAAAAGGAATTCGACAATCGAGTCTTCCTTTCAGGATTTGAGACCTTGGTGATAATCTTTCTTTCAAAGAACTTCAAAAGCGTCAAAAGCCATTTGATAATAAATAAAATCACATTCTGCCATACAGGTTTAATAATTATCGCTTATTTTCAAGAAACCCTGGGAAATTTCTCTTGTTTGAAAGAAAGACAACAGGCAAGTTCTCTCCTTTCGTGGAATCTTACCCGTTGATCAAGATCGATCTTTCGCTTATCGTTTGAAGTCCCTGGTCCCTCGATGGTAGTCGTCCCATTCGGCGAAAACGCTCAGATATTCAAAGTCGGAAATAGTTTATTCATGGCCGGCAAGGAACTTAGAAAGATATTGGAACCAACCGAGAAGTGAGGCGATATTGGTTGGACGGAAATGTCCCCTCGGGGAAACGGGAAACGGGAGGAGCGTCTCTGCGATCCGATAAAGCGAAGAGGCACCCCTGTGGCCCAGCATCCTCCTCTTCGCCACTCCCGAACACCCCCACGTGACAGCCAACTCGCCAATAAAATTCAAATACACTCCACTGTGCATACTAAATTATCACATCCTCCATTACCCACCCATGCAGTCTCGAATTCGTGGTCGACCTTATACACATCGGCCATCACTTTGGCAAAGTCTTTCTCAAATTCGTTTCTGCACCTTCCTTCGGGATTTCCTTAACTTGAGAGTATCCAATGACACTGAAGACTCTCCTCTCGTTCATTTGGAACTGCAGATAATTGTTTTCAAGAGAACTAATGATAATGTCGCTTAACGTCCAGACCCCTTTATTTACCGCTTTTATTGAGTCATTAACGCCATATTGGATTTTCTTACGCAACTAAAATTCTCAACCATCCGGCCCGTCTAGAAAAGCGGGACTGCAGAGGTCATCTGGCATTTCCCAGGAGCGCCCCAGATTTCAACATTACTCAAGGTGGATCAACCTGACAAGCAAAGGATGCCATTGTTCCTTCTACTCCATCGTTCCGCTTTTACGAATCCACGACGCATTAGGGCCATTTTGACACGACAGTTTATCTCCCTGGCGAAAGTTTTGGATAGAAAAAATTCTATCCTTTTTAATCCATTCCATTCCGGGATTTGTGTCCGAACCAAACATTCCGATCTAGTTCAAATTCGGACATGGATTAAAAAGGATTGAAAGGTAAGTTCGAATTGATTTTGGATTCTTTCGGATTGGAGGCACACATTGGAAAGAATATTAAGAGTCATTTGGATTGTTCGGATTGGGGTCACGGATTGAAAATTTTGTTTGAATTAGATTTCGAATTGATTCGGATTGAAGTTCGGAATGATTTCGGATTCATTCAGATTGAACATCGGATTGAAAAGGAATGAAAATGCGTTCGGATCAGTGTCAGATTCATTCGGTTTGGAGTTGGATTCAATTGGATTTATTCGGTTTGATGCCGGATTCATTCGGATTGAACTTTGAAAAGACTTACAGATTGAAAAGGATTCAGAAGGATTAAGAAATCTTTCCGGATGAGGCTCGGATTCATTCGGATTAGAAGTTTGGATTGAAAATTGTCTTTGGATTGATTTAGGATACATTCTGGTTGGGGACCACGGATTAAAAAGATTTGAAAGATGAGCTTCGGATTCATTCGTATTGAATTTGCAGTTGACTCACGGATTAAAAAGGATTAAAAATAATTGAATACTAGCTTCGAATTAGATCGGAATGAAACTGTTTGGTTCGGTTATAAATTCCAGAATGATTCGGAAAATTTCGGATTTATTCGGAATGAATTTCAATCCAAAATTTTGTCAGGACCCTCTCTAGACGAATTTACATCTTCATATCTTTTATAGAATTACGAATTTTGTTTTAATATTTTCTATATATAGAAGAGAAATTGCTACATCAGTTAAATTTACAAGTTATATCGTAAGACATACTTTGTAAGAATGAAATTATTAGTGGAAGCACCTACGATTATCCTAATAGTTTATAGGGCGTATATACAAGCTGATGGGGGTTATGTATAGTGCTAGCGTTAGAGTGCTAATTGCTTTATACACCAAAGTTTCAGCTGTTGTCACAAATGATAATTTACTCGAAAACGCAACTGAGTTCTTTCGTAAAAAAATAGAACAAAATGAAATCAACAGAAACTATAAACGAAATATATATTTCAAAGTGAGAGTTGAACTAGATTGATTAAAGCTTTAATCGATTTTAGTAACCTTTTCAATTTTGTACAATGAATAAAATCTCGGTTCTGTAATTCACTTTTTAAATCGACAAAATCAAGTATGAGAGTCACGGAGGGTAGAAAATCATCCAGAATGTTTGTCGCTTCCGATAGGTCAAAAATAACTATATAGAATTCTACAGTGTGTCTAATTGATTTTTTCCGGCGGGGGTTGATACGGCATATCTAGATCCAGATGAGGGAGGGTGTCGATGTAAGCATTTGACGCCGCAACACCCCTTGCATTATCGATGCACCCGATTTCACACTTGTTCGTTCGCAGAGCTTATGTCTCCATCAATAAACAGGCTGCAATTTGCTGACCCATTGTAACTTACCCTCAACCTTCATGGATAATAAATCGTTGCCGTACATTGCGATTTTATATATTTATACGCAACATCGAAATTCATGATTAATCGAGCTTCTCGCAAAGCTACCTTATGATATTTTAAAAACGACAATATGATCTCTATTAGTATCTATCTTCATGGTAGACACGCATTCGATAAATTATTTCATCATTTAATTCAATAAACAATTTTTAACAGCAAAATTTCGGAAACAAAAACCCGCAGGCGTTTCCAGTTTCCATAATGTTCCAGTTTCCAATTTTTTTTTTACAAAATTCTAATGGAGGTAACGGGATTTACCATGTTATATATCCTGCTTATTGCTCAAGCAGAACAATTATCAATTCACCAATTGGCAGCCTACATTTTGGAACGGATGTCCAAAATTAGCCATGTAATGTGTGCGTAATCCGTGCCACGTGTCAAGAGCCTCGCTGCTGAGGTAGAATAACGCATGTCAATTACCACCCTTTCTCGTCATCCTTTTGCATAGCCGCAAAATGCAAAATCCACTTGAGCCTTCGTCCGTTCATTACCCATCATTCAATACCAATTTTTCCAGTTACCGAGATTAGAAAGCGACTTGAAAGTAATGCTAATTCATAAGCGACTCCAGTTTCTAATTTGCGATTTCCTGCCCTCGAGCTACCATCTGACCCTTGATACTTTGCACCCTATTTCGTCCACTACAAGGAATATTGCATTTGCAAAATTGTAATCGCCCACTTCTCCTGTAAAAAGATTTCTAAACATTAGCGTTTCAAGTTCTGAATTAGGAGGGTGGATTCCTCAAAATATGAATATCAAGATCAAGACATTATTGAACTACAATGATTCACTTACACTTTTAGTGTACGTAAAGAAGAAAAATGTACTTAATTACTTGTCCTTTTGCGAATATGAAAGAATTTAAGTTTATTTATCCATTAGGCGAAAATTCTAAAAGATGAGATTTTTTATGATCCACGAGAACTAAATGGACATGCGAATAAAGCTTGGTGGATGAGGTCGCTAAAAAGGACAACGTGGTCTGACATATGGCCAGCGAAATTGCCGGTAGGGCTGCAGTAACAATATTTACAGAAGTCCTTGCCATCCCCTGGTGTTTTGTTAAGACTGCACCACACCGACGCCTCGAGCCAGGGTGTCACTTTACTCCTGTAATCCCTCATAATGCTCTAGCGATCCACACCACGAAATAATAAGCCCCTTATACTCAATTCCTTGAAGTTTACACCTCGTTGATACCTATCAGCATTTTTATTTCAATCTTCTTGACATAGATATATCTTCTTGTGTTATTTTCCAAAAAAAAAATAGTCATTCTCTCTCAGCTACAGAAAGATATATTGTCTTTAATTAAAAATTATCTTTAATCGTAGATAAAATGTTTAAGTTTTTAAGTGATAAATATTTTACTGGATAAAAGAAGAGAAACGAATAAAACGCATGTGATTACTGAGAATATTACGGGCTCCGGAAACGAGATAAAGCTCATGAAGCGTTGTTAAAGCAGGGTGAACAATATTTGCTTTTGAGCTCGACAATCACGTCAGGGTGGTTTGAGCCCGCTGGCTTTTGGTAGATTAGTAAGATCATAATCAGGCAATCACTGGTAGGGACGGAAATGCGTTTAGTGCGAGGTGTCAAATGTCAGATCCTAAGGGATGTAGCTTGCGAATTATTTTCTCCCTACTAAATCTACCCTGACACGAGTTTCAATCAACTGAGTGCAACATGCTAAATATAAAAGTAAAATATTAGTAATGAAAATTAGTACCGAGATTTAATATTGGCTAATGTTTCCTTTTTTGATTACAGGAAAGCATGTCCAATTGTCCACATTAGAAGAAGAGGTTACAGTCAATATAGTTATGACATCGCTGGTCAAAGTTTTCGAAATCAAGACGACGCGGTAAAGTTTAAAGGGCCTGATTTAAGAGGAACGAATTGATATATAGCAATGTATCTTGATAACGTTTATAACTTGAGGGTCGAGCTTAATCCCGCTTCATCAACCTCTCGTGTACATACCGATCATCGCGACCATTCATTCCCATCATAAACCATTGTAAGTATTAAGATTCGAGTGATACTTGTATAACTTGTACTCATTGTCACGTAAAGTCATTGGCGCAAACATTGACATTGTCAAAACATAAGGGAATGAGGATAAAGAGGAAGCATGAATGGAAGAGGACGTTGCAGTAGGAATCAATGAACTCGGATAGAAGATGTTTGACATGAGATGGACGAAGCCCACGGTCTCGTCTCGCGTTAAGATTTGCAAGAGGTCGTGGGAACAGCATGGAAGTAGCTGCGGACTTGCGGATAGCGCTGACTTGCGACGGTAATTGTTGTAATTGTGCCGAGTGATTCACACATCAGGATCAGCATGGGCCATGTATGCGACTGCGGGACATCGTTCATGATATTCGCGTACATGGCATACGCGAATACACGTACATACATTTACTTAGCCTTTCTCGCACACCGAGACTGGTGCATCTGCGCGGGATTTCGGAAACAATTGCCGACAATTCTCGCCACTTGACTCGCGGCCAGCGATTGACGTGAGAATCCGCTTAGTGGACGTAACTCTGCCGCGGAGAGTATGAGGTCATCTTCATTAAATCGTTCTCTGCTTAATGACTGATCTAATTTTCCCCTTCTCGACGCCTTGCTCGATTCTCTTTTTCAGTTAACACCCTCTTTGCTTTCAGCTTGCGTGACTTGCCAAACAGTTGCATAAAGCAGAGGACTCGCTCGACGAGTAAGATCGAATCATGCGACACTTTTTTTTTACTGAAAATATTGACTGCAATTCAATTCCAGCGAGTTCAATCAGATTTTCATTTTCTGAATGCATGCATTTAATGAAAAATTATTTTGTTAATCACGGCAAAAACTAAAATTTCTTTTAAAACTAAAGTCGGTGTTGACAGTCTAGTTTTTACTGTGTTTTTCATTTAGCAGAGATAATTGTTGTATTGTCTTTGGGGTTTCCCTTTTCACAGCATAAGAAATTCCAATGATGCTTATTTTAATTCTTGGAACATAACGTGGATGATCTAATTTAACGAAATGAGTGTTGCGCATAAAAAGCACATTAAATTACCCGTGATACCATTTATCTCATTTTGGTGCAAAAAATTAGATGAAACCCTTTGGCTCGAGGGAGAGGTTTTATAAAATAATAAATAAGTTATAAAATATATCTCAAGTTAATATAACCCCAGCTAGAAACTGGGAAGAACAGCGGTGGTTGATTTTGGGGTTCTTTATAGCATACTTAATCTCAACTCACGGGGTGTACTGGCTGAGCGGAAGCTGGAAAATTGCGGTACCCCGGAAAGATATACGTATGCGTATAAAGCTCACATTCTGGCGCGCATACGCACAATACGAGCACACTAAGGGGTTGATAAGGCTATCGCGCATCCCGTGCATTTAGCATATATTTGAATAATGGGAGACCAGTATAATCCCTTAAACGGGAGCCCTCATTCCGTAACTAGGTATCCTTTCATCTCTCGCTTCGGTAGCAGAGCTCGTCCAAGCCCCTTTTGCCCTCCCATCTTCCCCTCCGCACTTCTCTTCCTTCTGCCCCGTTTAAAGATATTTCGTTAAAATAACAGTCCCGACTCGACTACGTGCACCCTTATATCGCTGCTGCCACCGCCGCGGCAAAAAGGGGGTGGCATTTGCAATGCAGAGGTTAAATGGGTACGGGGGTAGCCTGTGGGCGAGGGGGTATTTCAGGGGTGGAAAGCTTCCACAGCCACTGCACAGACTCGATTGGTTTTTTACTTGCCTCTCGAGCTCTCATCCTCTCACTTTATCTCTTTCCGGCTTCCTCGCATCTCCTCTCCTTTTCCTCCACTTTTTCCATGCATGTCGCTTTCTCCTGTGTCCGCTGAACCAGCCAGATCAAGAGGGTCGGCGTTTTCCGCAAAACGCTCCGGAGAAAAAAGAAAAACTGAGACAAGAGAGAGAGAGGGGGAGAAGAAAGATGGGAACAGCCGTTGGGTTGGGAAGAGGTAGGCGAGATTAAACATTTATTTAAATGGCAGCCGCTTCCAACCTTTAGCGACTGTTCTGCCCGCTCGCATACGAATATACATATATAGCTTTTGACGTTGGTTAAACACACGTGTGCGTCAGCTAGGTACACATATTTAAAATCCACGTGCGAACGAAATCGTGCAGGTGGGCAATCGCGCATGGATGTATATGGACTCAAGCATGCGAGTATGCGAGTGGATATTACGGGTACACGCGAGAAAGAAGATTAGTCTGGTGGTTTTCAATCCCATTTTCATCGTGCTTCGTCTCCCCTGATGCCTCACTTCACTTCGCGATATCATTGAAATTTCATCTTCCTGCTCCACCCCCAAAAATGCGCCCACTGGATGCATATCATGAGGGGATAAATCAAAGGTGAGATGAAAATGTTGTCAAGATCCGAACCCCTTGAGAGAACTTCAATCCCAATAATAAAGTAATAATAATTTTTGGATCCCCAGGACCAACTGCAGAAAATCATGAAAGCAACAACGGAATCGTGTGCCTCAAGGCTTGCTTCAACAAAAACATTTTGCAATACTGAGGACCCATTAGAATCGAAATCATAGTCTTGGCATGAATTATACTGTTGACTAATTAGGTTCAGTCCGTCAGATTTTAAGCAATTGCCGTTGTGGGCGTGTTTCCGTCCCTAGAGATCGACGAGCCCGTCTCTTCCGCGTTCCCTGGGGACGAGCGTGACTTTTCACGTAGGTTGTCTCCACGCTCGGGTATACACGCGCATGCACCATGTGCCCCCGCTGCTTTATGCTCTCGGCCTTCATTCACATTACGCCGAGGTCTCCGAAGACCTTCGCTCGGAACAAATATCCTTGGACGAACTGCTTGCCGACACGCCACTCGGTGGTCCAATTCGATTCAATTCTATTTTTTTCACTGCTCACTTCACTCTTCTCTTTTCCTCATTTTCTCTACCGCTCTCTTTTCCACCCTCCACTAACATTTGATCCAGTTTCTCCCCCGAGTGCAATAGATTCACGGATGTCTTGGTCCGGGGTATTTTTGGATTCTGAATTGCGGCCCGTATAATGTCAATGATGATTTTCACGACTGCTCTCTCGTAGGGGGATTTTAATTTTTAAAATCTTTCAACAATTCTTCACTTATTGTTCTTCACTTATTGTACTTCACTTATTGTTTGGGAATAACGCGTTACTATTTTGAAAAAGTAACGGTAACGGTAACGAGTTACTTTATTTTGGTAATTTCGTTTCCCGAAATGTTTTCCGATATGTCATACACGGTAATACTTTGTCTATGATCGTGTCCAATTTTTTATTTTCATGAAAATAATAAATATAATTGGATAATGTCTTGAATGCAGAAAGTGAATCTCAGAACACTACTGCGACTATCAAAAGTATATTTATAATTGTATAAAAAAATGCAACTTCATTAACATCTGTAAAAATTCAATGTTTGAAAAGGAACCGTTCTTTCTGTTTGAAGCTTTAATTTAATGCATGCATTTCATTCGTGATATGTAAATTTCACTGACTGTTGTATTTAAAATTCATACACGTAGATAATAATAAAGCATCATCATCTGCGTTGGAAAATATAAAAATTTTTTACAAAGACAACCTCATTTGCATAAAATAACTTTTCGATGCTAATAAGTAGAATAAAAAGAGTCGAGTTGCAGTTATTAAGCTCCTAAAATAAAGGATCAAATAAATAACTTGAAATATTCTGTTGGTACTCGTGAAAATGTAAACACGCAACGACGCGTTTAGTTTACTTTAATCAATAAGCGACTGAGCGTTTTGGTAATAACTAAATCTAACTGGAAAAATGGATAGCGAATGTGTAAAAAAAATCCAGATTCAACTTTGACGCGTAACGTGATTGATGTGCTTATTCCTGAAAAATCTGAAAATAAAGATAATCCAGACCCAGTGTTTGCGAGTAATGCGTTACTGTTAATGACGTTACCGTTACCGTTGTCCAAAATAAGTAATGGTAACCGTAACGCGTTACTATTTCGAAAAGTAACGGTCATATGTATCATCTATTTTCCAGGAATAGTTTACAGTATCCCAGCAATTATGCACTCTAGTTAATGCAACTGTGGTTATGCATTGGCGATAGTTTAATTGCTTGAGGGCGGAAGCCTAGTATTAGAGCCTTGTATTGTTGTTTGTTGGAGTGCAAGGGGATGCGGCAGGAACACGTTCAGATATGTTCAGAATGTGTATCAGTAACAACGTGGTTATCAATCCTTTCGCTAACATAATTCGAGTGGGGTACCTATACCTGTTACCTGGCAATCCCGAGAGTCTCGTTCATCCTGGTCACTTAATAACCAGTGGTTCATGGTTCATTCCACGGGCTAACTGACCGAATGGTGGTTCCTGCATTACGGAAACACCAAGTTATGGTTCACTCCGAATGATACAGTGAGCCCTCGATTCCTCGCTGGAGCAGCGAGGGTTGTTCCTCGTTTTAATTAAGCCCGGCGAGGGAAGATGACCGGTACTCGCTTCGAATGGTCCACGAACCTATCCGACATACACTACCTGTATACACTCTTACACGGTCCACTTGGTTTACGAGCTCGCGAAGCCACCGCTCGAATTTCATTCCAGACTCACTCATCCCTCTCTTTACGAGGGTCGTTTTTCCTAGAGTTCGAAAAAAAGAAAACGAAAATTGCGATTTTCCCCAATTGTTCCCTGTATCCTCGGAAAGAATTATGGCGTTTTACCATGCGAAAAAGTTCACAAGAGTATCTTTGAATTGATAGCGGTGGAGTATTTGCAGTGGAAACTACAGTTGTTTAAATTCAGACGGAAGAAAATTGCAAAAAGACGGATAAATTTATAAAAAGGATAAAGTCATGCATCTCGGTATCAGGAGGTCGATTATGTAACTTTTTCACTTTTCGAATTTAGCTTTCGTCTTTTTCTCACAGTTTTTATTTATTTATAAGCAAATTAATTTTTTTTAATCTAACTTTTTTATTTTTCGTTTTGGGAAGGTTGGAAAAGAGGTTTGTAAAAAGCGCGGAAAAAATTGGAAAATAGCAATTTCCTTTACTGCAACGTTCCTTCCTATGAGGCAGAATTAAATTTCATAAACTGAGAATACATATATTGCATATAAGAATACTAGGAAGTGCAGGGTTTGTGATAATGTGCAGTAAGGAGGCAAGATTCGTTGACAACACATCTGGCCCGACGGGATGCATGCAGTTCCGTTTATTCTGGCAATTTTGTTGTAATTAGCAGAACTGTGGCGTTTTTATATTGTAGTTAAGCGATTCCCACGTTTAATCCCTTCCGTTTCAGTGCGTAAACAATTATATTTGTCAAGTACTTTGTATTTTAAGATTTTTTTATTATCTCGTTTATTCAATGAGAGTCTTCTTGACATTTAAGGTTCATTAAAATCGTTAAATCCTGGAGTTAACGCTGTAGTATTGCAGTGAAGAAAAATACACACAGTTATTTAATTATTTTTTTCAGTACTCTTGGTCAATATTTTTAAATTAGAAAAAAACTTAAAATTGTCTTTCAGAGCAGTGTCTCCATGTTAGGAAACAATCTATACTTATTTGCAAGAATGAGTCATTGGCACTTATTGGAAGGAATTAAAACACAAATTTATTGCCGATGGTCGTAATTTAATCATCTGATGTGGAAGTAATTTATCAATTGAGGAGGAAGCAATTTATAACTATGAAATCATTTTATTCAAAGAATAAGAATTTCATTTTAAAAGCATCAGAAAGTACCTCATTTCTTAAAACTTCTTGTACAATTACATTTGTACTTATTTTTTCCAGCTTGGGAATCAGCCGACCCTGTTTGTGCAGATGCTCCTTTTTTAATTGGATACTTGGGTTCGCTGGGGAGACATCCCAGGCACAATAAAGAAAACTCAAAAGTAAGGCCGAGTGGCAGAAGAGCTCGTCAAGCTGCGAATTACCAATCTTATTATTAACCGCGGTTCCACAGAACTTTTTTTTATCTCCTTTGCGTCCTTTAAAAAAGAATCTTGAAAAGAGCAATTCTTGCACCCTTCTTCTACTTTAATGAAGGCTAATTGCTGTGCTTGAGATAAGCTTATGTTACAACTATACGTCATACAGTTTACTCACTCTCACTCTAATTTCCAAATAAATATGATATTCGCTGATAAATTAATAAATTCGATTTAAAAATAAAAATATTATTAGTGATATGAAGGCTGTAGGAAACGCAGATTGTGAATGGCCAACTCGAGTACAGATTTTATATTGTAGATTGATATGAATGAATGGTATAGCATCTGTTGTGGGTATTTATTCCCGCTGACCATTCGAAAGTAGTACGTCTTACGTAATTCATTCTATTAATAATAAACGACATAAAGGTTTAATTGGCATTTGCTTTCCTTCTGGAGACAAGAGTGATTCAATCCGAACTGACTTGCCACTTTCGGATATATTAAGCCTTCATTGACTTTATTAGTGGACTCTGACTCACGTTAAACAAACCAAAGCGCATCAGACTGTATTGAAATATGTATATGTAATTCAGCTAGCATCCAGCTTAGTGCTGAAAATGTTTCCACGCCATTTCAATAAACCTTAATCTAATATCTGGGCACAACACACGATTTTACGCTAGGACAAAATTTGCGCAGAAAATATGTTTGGGTGTATTTATTTCAACATATATATTGGTTTTTAATAAAGTAACTGAAATTTTACTAGACAGGAACGAAATAAATCAGCAAGTTAGAATAATTGCCTCCAGAAACAAGAATGTTAATGTAGCGTACATATAATTTAGAAAATCTTGTGCTCGTCCACCCGAAAGCATTTAATGTTCGAGGGTGAATGCGTAGTTTCCTGGTAAGAACTTTAGCGGCAAATTAATCGGGGTCACATAATTAATTATTTAATTTAATTAGGAAGTGTAGGATAACGATCTCGGTGTTTTCCTTCGCCGTAAGTCTCGACAATTCGTTCCGATTCCCCCTGGATTCCGCAGGGTGCCCTATGGAATAGTGTAACCGCGCCCCTGTTTGCCACTCACTACCCCTGATTAGGTGAACTTCCTGTCCGCGAGTCGTCGGCAGGACTATACCGACAAAACACAGACGGAGTGAGCTCATATTGTGTGCCCACGGTCGATTCATGAGCTTCCAGGGGTTAATGATTGGGCTTGATTGCTTGGCAAACATAGGCGAGCCGCGAACTACCCCGTCGTTTTTCATCCCTCCCTCGTTTGTCTTTTTGATCTCTGTTTTCGTGTCGGACTGTCTTAGCCACTCTGCCTGGCCACCATACCAGTTAGCAACTATTTGCTCGTCTCGGGATCAGACTGTAATGATTGTCGCGATTGTAACGCCGCGTATTTCTCGTGTTGAGACCAGAGGCTAACTAGAGAAGAAGATGACTCAGAGTCGTGATTGTGAGCAGCGCCGGGTCAACTGGCCGAGGAAGTTCGACTTGACCAGACTCGCTTGACCCCCAATCTTAGTCGATCACCAGTCCACAACGACCCATTGATCCGCGATCAATCGAATTCATTTACACGTTACTACTGAGTGATCTGATTCAAGACTGAAGGTAGCACTTCGTCATCGTAAGATCATTAAGATATAAATCTCATGAAAGATAGAAAAATCAAGTCAAAAGAGAAACCACCCTAAACCTAACAGTTGGAGCCGACGAAGAATTACTAAAATACTCAAACTTTTTCAAACAATTGTTGTAATAATTATCTTATATAAAGAAATTGATAATAATTCAAAGAAAGGAGTTAACCCTCGAAGACCTATACACCGTTTATCCAAAAAAGTTATAAGCTTATCGATAAAGACATATATGCTTCCATTAAACTGAAACTTCAGCGCTTTTGGTAAAGAAGGCAAGAATGACGTCTAGGTTAAAGTATTTTAACCTGCGAAGTAAATCTCGAATCTCCGGTTTACTGTACGACCCTGGACGTAGCAAAGCTTTTAGCGGCTCAGGTGGCTCGGTCATGGTGACGGTAATATTATTTTAGTGAAGGCACCCCCACAACACAGGGGCACAGATTGTCGAGGGGAACTTTAGATTATTCGATGTACAGGTGGAGGATACGACGACGCGATGTCGTGATGCGCAAACAACCTTATCGGACGGGTCGTCAGCAGGGATCAGGCTGTAGAATTAACTCTTCATTTAGCGGGTCACATGTAGGATTTTCTCTTTCCAAAAAGAATTTTAATGACGCCGCATTTCAAATCCAGTAAGCCGAGATACAGATACGTTTGCTAATTTCCTTGACTTGAAAAATTCCTATGGATTACTCATCCCTTCTGAAATTCATAATTGTAAAGACAATTGAAATTTTGCTAAATAATAGAGACTTCGAGTCAGAACTTTCATAGCATACTTTTAAATACTTCCACGTCTTTCTAAATCTCTTAAAATATTTTTAAATTTCTCAAAACCTCCTGGAATTCTTTACAATCTCTGGAAAAATCACGAAATCTTAAAATAATTGTAAAATATCTTGAAATCTCTTGAAAATCCTTAAACTCTCTTGAAATCACTTGAAATTCCTTAACAACCTTTCGACCTTCTGTAAATCTTTAAAAATTTTTTAAAATACTTTAAAATCATTCTAAAAATCTGGAAATCGTTTTAAATATTTCAAAATCGCTTGAAGTTCATTAAATTCACTCGACATCACAATCCCCTAAAACTCTCAGTTTAAATCATGGATTTGTTTTTTAATTATACGGGGCTAAACTTCAAAATGTAGATAAAATATTGTTTATTTCGATACTTATTAATTCCTTTAATTTTAGCCAAATATGGTTTGCTTATTAGCAAAGTTAGCTTCGTATCAAGGTGACTAATAACTCAGAATCCCTACCCAGATTCTTAAATTAAAAGATGTAGCATCAAACATTCTTATGAAGTGAGCACCCGAGTCGAAATATAGGCCCTACTTTAACGCTCTTCACGCTATCATTTGTAGGGGCTAAGGTTTTAAAGTAGAAG
>JAUESH010000015.1:22206288-22235195 GCA_032275165.1 Synergus magnus
AGTAGAATGAGCAGCCGCAAAGTAGAGGCAATACTTCCACTTGGAGCGTTAAAGTAGGGCCTATATTTCGACTCGGGCAGTCATATAAGATAGTAGAATAAAAATTGAAACTTTGACTTTTTATCGATTACTATTTTTATGACATAAAACAACACAGTCTGTTGAGCATTGAGCATATATTAGGGTTGCATGGATCAAAGCCAAAGAGCTAATACGTTCAACGGGGTTTGTCCTACAGCGTATTTCAAGTCGACAATATGTCGAGGTTCTCACGAGTTTGCGTATCCTCGGAAGAAGGAAACTCACATTTGAATCTGTTGAAACCACGGTACTCTTATGTGCTTTAGACTTGTATCTACATATATTACATATATGAATAAATATATAGCTCTACTTTCCAATCTACATGTGCAGTGTCCGTCAGAAAGGAGGATAGCCTTTGATATGCTGACAGAAAGATTATCAATTCAGATGAGTGCAGGGTCGCAAGGCCGTTTGCCAAAACTGCGTTTGATCTGGTTCACTCTAATGCAATGGCCCATGGCAACTCGCTTAAACTCTTATAGTCTCTAGGGAAGATGTGGTAATTTGAGAAAAGAAATCCAAACCAAATTTACATTTCATATAAATAATAAAGCAGTATAGAAAAAATAGCAATTCGTATCCAATATTTTATTAATTTAAAATTCCTTATCTGCTTCTTCATAAACGAAACAAATTCCATAGACCCAAATAAAATTTCATTAACCGTTTTTCAGAAATGAAGAATCATAGCCTTTTAATAAAACAGAAGTTCGTTTCTAATCATCGTTTATAAAACTTAATCGTTTTGCTCGTTTCCCAATTCTTGCTTAACGAGCACTCGTTAAATAAGTTTGTAGCTAGGTCTGTTGGTGAGTTTTTGTAGGTGGAATATGCGGGCTCTTATGCCTTCTCGAGGCATCGACTACCCCCTGTCGACCTCGCGCCCTCCTCCTCTTCGCATATAACGCAATAATCATTTAATTCCGGCAGCCATACGCGCAGCGGTTGGCGCCAAGTCAATCTAAGCTAACCGGATATGCCTCTCTTGTCTGCCTCCTTCGGACCCTGACGTAATCCTAAACTGGAGAATATATACCTACAAGTGATTGAACTCGACAACATGAGATGTTTTTCATTTTGCAATATGATTATTACCGCCCTGACCTTTTTTTTGGGGGGTACATTTGTATTAACTCGTATTTGTGGGAACTCAGGCTCTCGAGATCAATATCTTAACTTTCTATCTGATTATGATTTGATCATAAAGTAGTTTTGGAACATAAATGAGAATTGGAAAGCTATAAATAGAAATTAAAGCGAGTTACGCTTGCTGTCTCCAATTCGAATTGATCTGTGATCATTAGTTCTTTGACCCTTACGTACATCTCACCCTTTTGCAAGGGTTCACGCATCGAAAATACGAAGGCGAGTAAGCTTAGCGCACTTCTCGTAGTTCATCACCCCTGACTGTGAAACTGCTAATGAATATCGGCCCTAAATATCAGTCCGCAGGGAGACCACGGTGGATGGTCGTGCTGCCGGCTGTGGAAGGGGGTTGCATATGCCTGTATATTATGGGGGATTACACACCCTAGTTCCCCGTACAACTCCATAGACCTTCTACATACGCGGGCCTTGGTTACGCTCGTTTGTCCCTCGTTCGTACTTTCGATGTAAATATCTATACCCAATGCAGCGATACCATATGCTGTCTCCCGCTATCTTCAGCACCTTATGTTTTTGTCGATGGATCTTAACATCGAGCAATGACACGACTTAATCAATCAATTTTCTTGTCGTGCGATGCCGTCTAGTGAACAAATCCATCGATCTGATGATCGACATCGATTTGCGAATATCAAACAGATAAACTTAAACTGATTTCTCGGAAGCGAGTTCTTACTGAATCACGGTCTCTTTCCGTATTGCATTAAATGATACCTTCACCGCAGGCACGCATTAATATAAACGAAGCTAGAAAATATGCTGGTCGTGAAGCAATTGGTTTGAAATATCTTAAAATACATTTTAAAGCATTTTAAAACATTTTAAAATACATTTATATTTGGAGCGAGTTTCTGAATTAACGAAAACAATCATTTGATGACCCGCAGGGGTCCATCTGCTCAAGTTTTCTCTGATTAGCGCTCAGCTCAAATTACCGCCATATACGATTATATCGTAACATCATTCCCCACAAATAATCATCACCCACATCCCAATTGGTAAAGACAATCGCTAATAAGTCGCTCCTTGATTGAGAGTGACTCACCGCTCGTCGGCATCATCACAACTAGGAGTCTGACAATCCGACACTTAAACTGGCGTTATAGCGGCTTGCCGGGACAATCGTATTAAATTTGGCGCCAACATAGTCTCCCGGAGCAGAACATCCTGCCGGAATAATTTCACCAATATCCACCTTGATGTTGAATGACGGAGATATTTTTAAATTGCTGACTGTGTCATTTCAACTAGGGTCAGGATCTCGAAAACAATAAATCATAGTTTAATAATAAATACTTGTTTGTACAACAGACGTCTAAACTTGCAGCGTAGATCCACTCCATATATGAAGCAGAAACGTTTGAACAACGACTTATGTCCCCGGATTACACTATCTTGAAGACTGTAAATCTCATCCGCTTACGGAAGAACAAACAAGGTATACGTATAAAAAGGTATTCTGTATATACGATGAATTCCAATATCTTTCCAATATATGTACCATTATTCTTTCAGTGTCTCTATTTTTTCCCCGTTTAGGAAAATGAGTTTTCACATCTTTGGCCTTTTCGCTTGACTCGTCCATGAGAGTTTTTCTATTTTATCTGCAAGAAAGTAATTTTCTTCTGAAAATAGAAAGACCCTGGAGTCTCTGAAGCTCCAGGGGCTGTACGACGAGTGAGTGAGTATGATTGATAACGTCTGTCATTTGCATATCATACTGAACATATTACTCGCTTACTACTCATCCTGCTTGAAATATTCGCACACCCCCCCATACGACACTTTAAAATCTACTGTTGTATCTTTTGTCAATCCTTGCAACATCACGTAGTTTTTTAAGTTGGGAAAGGAATTCCTGGGAAGACTTCTCCGAGGTAGACATGTCCTCGCAGCATTACATGTTTTTGCAAGTCTTGCAGGGATTTTCTGGGAAAATTGTAAGAGTGCTTTATTTAAAAAGTCACTAGTTTCCAAATCCGAGTTTTTGCGAATGGATTATATCCCAGTTCGCGTTAGAAGATGTACTTTAACAAACAAACAAACAACGCTCCGTAAAATCTAATTTTCAATGAAAAAAAAGAAAAATCCAATCCAGCATTTTAGTGCTGAAAAAAGCCAAAAAAATTGATTAAAAAAAGTCAGTTCCGATGAATTAAAAGAGATGAAAGCCGGTTTCAGATCAGGACGCCCGTGTTTAGTATTTTGGAGGTTAATTAAAAATCGATTTTTTGAATAAATATAAAACTGAGAAATTGTTTTGTAGATTATTGATTTCTGATAAGAGGGGAAAAAATGTAATTGAAAAAAATTATCAGTTCAGAAACATACTGCTAAGAAACACTATTTTGTGTATTTTATTTAAAAACACTTTAAACTTTCAAGATATTATAAAAGATTTTAGGGAAATCAATATAGATTTTAAGAGATTTAACAGAATTTAAGGAATTCAAAAAAATTATTTATATTTTAAAATCTTGAAATTTATTTGAATTCTACTAATATTCCTTACAATCACTTAAAATATCTTAAAATCTCTAAATTCTTGTGAAATCTCTTGAAAATACTTAAATTCTTTGGAATTCTTTTAAAATCTTCAAAAATCCTTAAAAATTATCACAATTTTTAATTTCAATACAAAAAAAGATAATGAATTTTTCAAAATAATCTGAAATAATTTTACTTTTAAATCTTTTAAAATTCATGTAAAGACTTTAAAGTTATATAAATCCCGCTAAATTCCCTGAAATTCCGTAAAATCCCTCAAGATCACTTTAAAATCTCTTTGAAATCCTTGGAATCTTGTCAATTCTCTTGGAAATTCTTAAACTCTGTTTTCTTATCACGTCAATTCACAATTCGATCAGCTGCTTTACTTTGAGTTGCCGAGCATGCGCGCTACTCATTGAGGGATCAACCGATCGATTGTGGGTTATGCTGTCGTGCAAGTCTGTTTTTTATAATTTCGAAAAAAACGAAATAGAAAAAAATGTGAATTAATTCCTTATGGCGTTGTCACCTTTCATTTGTTCTTAAAAAAAGATTTCCCTTGATGGGAAATCCCGTTGGGAAGCGATGTCCAGGGAAGACAGGTCCCTTGGGAGAAGATGAGGTTTGTCATGTCAACAACCCTTTTTGAATTCTTGAATTCAAAAATGTTAGGATAAACCCAATAACTTATCATTCAAATAACATTAAAATATGATTCTGCAACTAAATATAATGGTCACTTTGAACTGTGTGGGAGGGTCACACAAATATCAATCAGTGGAGTCAAGAGTGGAATCAGGGTGGCCGAGTGGTTTCACATAATGCTGCAACTGGAAAGGAGAGCGTGTTCGCTTGTGGAACATAAACGCACATTGCACATGATAGTTCGCATTCACGAACACCTGCTCAAGCACAGGCTGCAGAGAGTCGCACACCATGTAATGTGTCTTTGTATGTTGTTGCTCGCAACAAAGTGGTCGGGCTACCAGACAAACATAAAGTGTGCACGTGTACGCACACGGGTTTGGTAAGCGGGGGTGTAGCATGAGACTACACATGGTGGAGTGGTATCTGTTTGCTAGGGTGTGGAGCAGGGATGCAGGGGCGTTCCTGGTAGGCGGAGCTTGCATCGAAAATCCCAGTTTCCTCTCTCTCCGACTTTCGTCCGTCATCGCCGAAGTCCCTCTACTATCAGATCCGTTAACAGCAGTCGCCGTCGAGGCACCCGCTATAACGTCTCCTCCCTCGTTGGTCAACGTTGCTCCGATCTTGGCCTGTCGAGATCTGCAGCAAGCACAATTCTCATCCGGAAATCAGTGTTATCATCACAGATTTCGGAGATAAAATCTAAGTAGACCGTGAGGGACAACTACCGAAATCAGCAAGATGTATGAAGAGATTGGCCATCAGTTATCTCTTAAGATCAGAGGAAACAGTCAGTGATGAGTTATAACAGATCGTTTGGCAGTGGGTTGTTGATAAACTTTTGAATGTCTGATCATTTCGGGAACAAGTGAGTTCACGTGCAATTTTCCTGAGGACATGCGAATTTCGTAGTCAGGAAAAATAATTATAAGAAAAATAAGGATAAGGGAGTGCTGAGGTACACTACAGATTGTATAATGGCTTGGAGATCATTATAAGATATTGTTCCAACTGTAAATATTTTTTCTTGAATCCCTCCAAGAACAGTGCGTTTGTATTTGGAAGGGACTGAATAAAGTTCGGCTTCTGTTAAGTTCAGAATTCGCGTTTTCTATGTGGTGCTTAGTGAAGGTTTAGAAGGTGACAGACTAAATCCAAACATGATGGAGGTACAGCAACAACACTCACCGGTCGGGGTGGGTCCACTCGACTTTTCACGCAGAGGGGTTGCTGAGGCGTCAGCATTTCGTGTTGTCAAACCGAAACAACCTTCTTCTCTTGTTCACCAACAAACGTTGATACCAGAAACTAATAACAATGAAAATTTGCAGGAAAATCCGCAGATACCTTCTGATGCTGAAGGTAAGGATATTTTTAATTATATATCTGACTCTTAGACCAGCAATAAAATAAATAAGGTTGTTTTCTAATGACAGCAGCACGGATTAGTCGCGCGACAAAAGTTTTAACTATGAAAATTTCAAATTTTGTTTACACCCTTTCCGTTTTTTCTATCGAGAGTTTCAGGTTTCGGATATTTTTTGGTTAGGATAGCTCAAAAACCAGAGGTAAATTCATCTACCACAAAATTTATTAAAAGCCACAAAAATTCTTCTTCGACTGTGTAATTTTACAATTTCTTGAGATTTTGAAATATGTTTGGAGAAAGATATTAGTTGGATATTTTTCCAATTAGAAATTTCTTGCACTAATATCGTATCTCTTTGATTCTTACTGAAGAAGTCTACAGTGTTTACTATTCTACTTACGTCTATTGAAAATAAAATCAGATATACATACCCTGCCATTGTTGTTAAATCTCTGCAGTGTGAATCTCTTTATCTTTTGTTTGCGCAAAGCAATTCTAATATTCCTATAAGCGCGCCGACAGATACAACAGTTTCAATATTAGTTATTATACAAATAAACACTTGCAGAAATCAATTGTTTATAAGATAAAGTCTAATTAAAATATAAAACATTTAAAATCGAAAGGCGTTCAAAAAATTTGTAACGCCTTTAGGGTGGAGAGGGTGTCAAGAAACTCAAAAAGCGTTAAGTATTTTTTGAACAATAAGCAATTTAAAATATATTTAAATATCAATAATATAGCATCTCATACATTTGATGAATTAAAATCTACATTTTGAGTCATATTCTCGATTATGAATATATTTGCTGTATTGAATCCCCTTATTCAGTATTTGTTTCACCCTTCAGATATTATCATGCCATAATAGCCGTATCATTCTTCTGTCACCTGTCATCACCCTGTCAATTACCTGCCTATTATCTTTGCATCGTGGCAATGGAGTTTACACGTTTCATACGAAGTGCATAAGTGCCACCTACACGGAGAAAAGTGGATATTAAAACATAATATCTAGAAAAAAATCGAATGCCAAGTTTATTCATCCTAAATATATCTAGACATTCAACCTAAACATATAATAGGTATTCAGCCCGATTATCCCGTTATTCAAACTTAGTATCTAGATATTTAGGTTGAATATCTTTAGGTAGTTGGTTAGATATTTGGATAGATATTTAGTATCTAGGACATTTAGGCCGAATATCCAGATACTTAATATCAGATGACTATGTCACATAGTTTATTATCCAAAATATTAACGTGAACATCTCTTTTTCTCCATATACGCTTACACGCGTGACATCAGTGTAAACGGTAAACCTTACCAGAGTGTAAGTCGTGTTTTCTCCCCGTTCTGTATTCGGATTACGGATGATTTTACAAGCCTGAACACGCGCCGTCGCCACGCAGGTGCGTTCGTAGAGCTTTAGCTCTGCTCAACAGGTGAGGGGATGAATGGAATCAGACGCCTGCCTATACTAATACCCTCCTATATTAATCGAGCTAATAGGTTGACGTAATAATATTAACCCAACTCGCCTTGTCAGTGGTGGCCTAACAGTTTACGCGATAATTGCCAGGTGATAGGCAGCCAACGGGGAGGATTAACTCACGGTTGTCTTTGTCTTCTAAGTTTGTCTCCTAAGCGGCTTATCACGTGCTAAGTAGTTTCTACTTTGCAAGTTTCTATTATTTTTGATCTTCTATGTTTCTATTATTATGCGATATTATTCTATTCTGACATTATTAGCTATTATCCTTCCTTGGACGAATTCATTAAAACTTGTTACTTTCAATTCATACAAGAAAAAAAAAAACACATCTCTTCCAGAAGAATCCGGTATATTAATTAAAGTAACTTGCATATTGAAAGGTATCGCGGCTGACTTAAAAAAAATAAATAAACATTCATGAGGAATGTGGAACGAGGTGATAAGGATTTTCATATTAATCTTGTTAACTGTTTCCGGAAATCTAATTTTTATGTCAGTCGCATCAAAACAAATCTGTGATTCGCAATGCTTTTTGTCGGATCTTTTATAAGCATTCAAGATAACCAAAAGTCTTTCTCGGGATTACAAGATAAGGGCGTGTAAGATGCAGTGCGCCTTCTGGAGACTTGATGCATTTTTGAGAAAGAATCATCTCTTTGCTTTCTTTAGAAAATCACGTTCAACATTTATAGATTTACGATAGTCCGATAAGAGGGGTTCGACAGGCTAAGCATTGCACAACGATATCGCGGATGTTCGTTGACAAACACGCATCACCCACGGTCATCACTGTTATCTTTCAGTGCGGTGTGCCCAGTATAGGAAAACATGATTTATTTCTGATAATCCTGTGAATAAGATAGCTTTGCGGCTTGGCACGCCTAATCTCCTCGCTATCACAGATTATCCGCCGACACTATTGCAGGGATTATACATTTTTTGGTCTCTACCTTTCTTCGCATTTCTGTCGGTCACCGAACTTGAGAAATTATGAATCGCAAAATGCATGTCTCAAGTCAAACTTCAAATATCAGGAGCATTATTCTCCTTTCATGGATGTCGAGTTTTTCTAAAGAGTAAAAAGTTTCAAATTAATAAGTGAATTCTTAAACAATATTCTAAAGATTCTTGTGAAATCAATCAATTATTCTAAAGTAACTGAGCCATGTTTATGTACTGCGGCAGTAAAAAAGCTTAAGTCTTTAAAAAATGTATTTCAAATTAGTAGAAAATAAAAAATGATTTAAAATGTTCAAAGAAAACTTCCTCATAGAGACACACTCAGATAAAGAATTAATACTTTCTTCCTGCATATCCGCTTTTCAATTTACAACCGTTAAGCATTCTGCGGAGTCGATAATTTTCTCGGAAAAGTAAGGTATAAAGCTTTATTTGATTGACGTTACACCCTCGCGGAAAAATATGCTTTCCAAATGATGGATCTACTGTCATTTGTGAATATGGATTTAATAATAAATAGATCCTAGCCGGAGACAAAGAAATAATAATCATTCATGATGTAGGCGAAAATTATTGTTACAACAAGGCAAAAGATTAAAACCAGTTGACGTGATTGATTTAAAATTCATTTTTTAAAAGATACTTTGAAATATATTATCTGCAAGATGTTCTTGATCCTAACTTTTGATTTCAAGTAAGATTTATAAAAAATTAATATGTTATCGACGAAATCACATAGACGGTTATAAATCTTCTCGCTCATATTAAAATTTTAAATTATCTATGCACGAAATAGACTCGAGCACTTGAGGCAGCGAATAAAATAGGAATGCAAGTTCAGAAAAAAGAGAGCGAATAATGGTTGGAGCAAGGTTGATAAATAGAGGTGGGTTTCCCTCCTTTCTAATAAAGACGCTCTTGTCGAGGGGTTGATCTTTGGTACGATCCAAGAATACTAAATACGTCAAAGCTTCTCGCGTATCTACATCCACCAGAGGTGTTTAATCCTGGAGGTTTTAAAGTGTAGGCGTTAATCTCGCTATGCTTTGATATTATTACACGAGTTACTGCAGTGCTAAACCTCTTGATTTGTTTTTGCAGGAGGATGCAACATCCGCTTAATGTTCCCAAGAGTATGGGGTCCATTTGGGAACTCCAATGATATTACCAATCTACCGCCTTTACAAAAAAACTACTCAGGTAAGCGAAAAGACAGATTTTTTCATAAACTGGGATTGAATATAGAAATTCCAAGACGTTCGTGGTGTGATATTGTAAAATTAGAAATGTCTTACCTACAATTGAAAACAAACACATATAATTTTTGACGAGGGTAGAGCAATTAAAGTGGCTCCGTGGAGTCAAGATTGGGCTGTCAAGACAATTAAATTCTATTTTCCAAAAGCAGTAACTTTCGAGCGCGTGGGATGCTACTTGGGTGACCTTTTGCTCTATGAAGCTTCCTCTTCGGCCCGGATGGCGGCGGGTTTTTATTTATCAATCGTTAAGAACAACCGGTTGTCCGATGATTGGGATAAATGGTAGCACGCGTCATACCGTGCATGGATATACGCCCATCTTTTACTCCCTCGTCCCTCTACCCGCCACCCCAATTGGAGTAGATTAGAGGCGCTACACAGGGATTCTGTCCGTCGGCCTCTTTGTACTCTATATGTCGGCAGTCTTCAAGTGTACCTACTCTGAATTAGCAACATCTTGTCATGTTAATCGTTCCTCCGCACGAGCTAAATGGAACCATAACGGACACGTGACTTGCAGTCATGATATGGCCACCTGTAAAGGGTACACTATACACTTTATTGAATAATTGCTTTTCGTCGATTGTGTTTGTAGAATCAGTATTGCTTTCACTTAGAGCAAAATATTGGTCCAAAAAACATCTGAAATTCTTATCTCGTTTTTTAGAACTTTTTATGGTGCAAATCCAAATTTTAAAAGAAGTCCTTGAGTATTTTAAGATGTATAATTCGAAAGTAAATGACCTTATGTCTAACTTAATAATGAAAGAATAGCACAGAAATATCTCGCGCATTGGGCCAAAAATACTTTATTGATTTTCTGCAGAGTGAAATTTCATTGATTAAATGTTATGTCAGAATTTGGATCATGTCATCTCAAACAATGCAATTTTTATTATACCATACTGGTTTTGGATCTCAAACCGACCCTGTAGGTTTTGAAATCCTAATGGAAGAATGCACATTGTGAAAAATATTTGTGCTATGAAGCGAGAGAAGTAATCTGTTACGCGTTCCGAGAGACACTATAAAGCCAAGTCTTATTAAAAAATCAGTTATTAAACTCCAAGTTCAGCACGAGAATCCGTGTAAGGAGAATACTATATAGCCCAGTTGATCTCTTTTCTACGAATAGAGAAGACGGAAGGGGCACGGAACTTAAAGTGTATAACGGCTTTAATAGCGGCAGATCACTACGCAGTAAACGACTGACGGACGACAGAAGATTAAAGTTGGCCGTTAACTCGATCTAATTGTCCCCTCGGTTTGGCCTTCCTTTATTAATCCACGACGACAACCACCATCGCCGTCATCGAAGTTACGAACGACATGCCGGGTTAAGAAACGAACATTGAAAATCTGGTTTAGGTATATGGCTTCTAACATTTTTTCACTCTTATTAATGCTTATCCAGAGGACCCTTATTCATTATTTTGATAGTCAGGTTCAATCACTGTAACGACTCTGTAATAAAACCTCTAAGTCCACTAATCATAAACACAATTGGACCAGAATCATTGCGTCGCTCACTTGTTAGAGTCCAAGAATATAAATGACTATTACTATGACAGATCCTTATCTACATCTTCTAATTGTAAATTATGACATACGATTCGATAAAAGGTGTGAGAAATCTCTTCCAATTTTATTTTTTACTAGCAGAAATTTATCCGGCATTGCCTGGGATTTTAAGATATTTCACAAGATTTTAAGAATTATTAAAGGATTTCAAGGGAATATGATTTTATGGAATTTCAAGGGAAGTCAAATAATTTTAAGATATTTGAATGCACTTTAAGTGATTTTATAAAGAGTTGCAAGGAATTTCCAGACGTTTCAAGAAATTTTAAAGAAGTTCAAGGGATATTCAGGAGATTTCACTAGTTTTCAAGAATTATTCAAGGATTTTAAACAATTACAAGGGATAATAAGAGATTTTATTTTATTTTAGACATTTTTATTAAGGTATTTTTAAAAGAATTCAAAAAAGTTGTCAAAGGCATGTTAAAGGATTCCATGAGAATTTAAGTAATTTTAACGAATTTTATTTTTAGGAAACTTAAAAAGACCTTAAAGGATTTCTAAAAAATTGTAAGGATATTAAGGGATCTCAAGAGATTTCAAGACATTTAAAATGATTTCAAAGGATTTCATGACACCCTGCAAAATTTGGTTTCAATAGGTTAAAAGGTGTGGACGCCTACTCGGACCACACATTTATACAAGCCATTTAGCTTTATACATATATATATATATATATATAATATTTAAACGTAAAATATAAGTACACATGCATTTCCTTTACTTATATTAAATATTACCAGAAGAAGTTTCTAGAAAAAACGGAGAGTAGTTTGAGACATGTAATGGATTTAAAAGAATACAAAAACTGAAATGAATAATGGCATCTTAAGATGGAGATTCTCTTTGAGAATCTGTACATCGTGAGAGGCTAATTTGTAGTTGTTCCAAAATCCGCGTAGCGCAAGCAGTGTCTCCAACCCGGACCAAGAACGTACCATCTGCATCACGGTTGCAGCGATGACAGTTTTTCTCGTGCGGTTGTACGATCTTTTTACCGCATTCTTGCAACGCCAGACGCAGCATTTGCGTAACCAGTCTGCAGTCTTCCTCCCCATTCCAGTATCCACCCATCTGTCTCGGTTCCTCCCTTTTCTTCTTATTACTTCTCATCGCCATCTGACACTTGACTCTTATCATTCGCTTTTCTTTGACCTTTTTGCCTTAAAGCAGAGGCAGCGGAAAGCCCTGCAGATAATTGCGTTAAGGGCTTGCGTGAAGCAAAATCGTATCATATTTTTATTTGATTGCAAACCCGGCCGCAATGGCAATTGGTAGCCACCCTGCTCGAAGAGGGCTCCGTGCTTTAAATGCGATTAGTCGCTTCAAGTATAATATACTCCGGCACGTGCCCACGTGTCGCACACACGGATTATAAATATAATACACGGGGAGCATAGTGCATCATAATAATCGGGGATGAGAATAGCGTTGCGGGGGAATATACGGGTGCCAAGGCAGATGCGCGTTTCGCTTACAGTTCTGCCTGCATTCGGCAAAATCGGGGTCCCGATTTATGAATCGATCTAAGTCGTAAATCACGATCTCTAAAATCCACCACGATCTCTCCGTAACTCTCGGGTCAAGAAGGGATTGGTGATATCAATTATTAGAGGAAACCAGTTCACCCCCAATTCTGAATGTGCTCGTAATTTCGGAGGATGAGTTATTAAATTGGAGTGGATGAGACTTGTTCTTATAGGCAGGCCCATAAAAGTGAACCAGCTTTACTGGTGTATTATTAGAGTATCGCTTTCACGGCATTATTGCTGAGGGTTCAGGGAATCACTGTACTCAATATGCTATCACAGTCTGCATTCTCAAATTGCAGCACTAAACTGTAAATGGTCGAGCTTTTTTACATCACTGCATCACACATGAAACTATAATTCCTTTCCAATATACAACAAAGGCATCAAAACGTAGATTGCCCTGTTAAAGTGGTGAATAAATAATCACATAAACTCTAATTATGTTGGTTAATTGGAAATTACGTGTATGATGATAAATTATTCCTTGACATATCGATTGCAATTATTTCTAGACAGAATCCAATTTGAGATTCTCTAATACGATTGAGTTTGTATGATACCAATTTGTTTTTGCAATTATATTTGTACATTTATAGACATACCTCTGAAATCTGTTTTCAAAGCATTTAATACATCGCAATGTGTCTTCTTGATGAGCAAAGCTTAATCAAAAACCTTACTATGGTTATTTCTCAAGTGAAACGTCTCAGGAGACTGGAGCTCCATTCGTCCTGGCGTCTTTTTAGCCCTTCCCGATTCCGTTTTCTCCTCGCGATGCCTCGTTAGTGCTTCACAACCCCTGCCAGAAAAGCTGCTACGTGACTCAAATCTCATTCTTGTAGAGCTTTTTGCCAGAAGAGACTGTGTTTGTACGAAATTCTCTTCCGCTGGTCCCACTCGTCACCCTTCCCCTTTGTTGCCTTTTATCTGTATCTTTCAGGCAAGATTGCAGCGTTGTCATTTGTCCTCCACAAATCTTCCTTCCTTAACTTTTGTATTAGCGTTCACTGCAATTGTACTCTGAGAAATTTAATTAAATATTGATTGCCATTATTCGTTGACATATTCATGCAAAAATTTGCTTTTTATCTTAAAGAACGATTATCCTTTGGAGTTGGTCGCCTTGTGGGTTCACCTGCGACGAGAAGTCCATCTCCATCACGTTCCCCTAGTCCGGATTCTCTTCATACAGAGAACAGGGACGCAGATGTGGATGTTGATGTTGAAGATGAAGAAGTTGACGTTGACGTGGAGGAGGTTGGTGACGAAGATGAAAGAGAAGGAACTAGTAGTCCTACGAGATCACCCTCGCCACCGTCGCCAGCTTCAATACCACGAATCACATTATCATCTCATCCCCCGAAGAGGTAAAATCCAAATTCTGAATATTCGACTCTACTACAATTACTTTTAATTACCGATAATGTAACAGAGAATTTTTTTCTATCAAATTGTACAGAACGGGCGACTCCTTCAGTGTCAGCGCTCTGCTGAGGCCAGATCCTCCGTCGGCTCATCTTCAAAAATCCTCTCCTCCAAGAGAAACGGGTCCAACATCCTTAGGTGCTACCCATCCTCCTCCACCATCGTCCATCTTATATCCGCCATTGCACCTTCCAGGTGGCCTCCTTCCTCCTCATCCTCACCACCCACTCTCGTACCTGCACCCACAATTGTTACCACATCACCTACTCCCTCCTCATCTTCATCCACTCCTTCGAGGAGTTCATCCCGGTCACCCAGGTCTACATTCTGCACATGCTGCCCATGGACTTCACCACCCTCACCCCCTTGGCGATGTCTACAGCTGTGTAAAATGTGACAAGATGTTCAGCACCCCTCATGGCCTTGAAGTGAGTTCAAGTAAAGACTTACTTTTACTTTTTTTCTGGGTAGGGACTGTGAGTTAGTAATAAGTATCGAAATAAAAAACAATATTTTATCTACATCTACACTGAATTTTGAAGATTAGCCCCGCACAAAAAAAATGTATTTTTTTTTCACAGCTTGTTTTTTGTTAAACCTTAATTTAACTTCTTTTTCAGACTTAACTTTAGATTTAAGTCCATCGTTAGTCTTAAAATAAGCTGTCATTTTGAATTCTGTCATTTTTCCTGTTGTTTTCTCTGTGATCGCGAAAAAATGACAGGAAAAAAGTGACAGCAATTCCTGCAGTTTTTTTCCTGTCATATTTTTTTGTAAAGGTGTCGATAACTCTCACATTTATATATCATAGCTTACATTCTGGGAATGTGGGAAGATTGGAAAAGGAGTTTGAAGAGCATTGTTTTATTTTTCTCAGGTACACGCCAGGAGATCTCACAACGGAAAAAGGCCATTTGCTTGCGAGCTGTGTAACAAGACTTTTGGACACGAGATTAGTTTGACGCAACACAGAGCAGTTCACTCGGCCGAGAAAGTTTTCGAGTGCAAGCAATGCGGGAAAGCGTTCAAGAGGTCAAGCACTCTCAGCACTCACCTTCTCATCCACTCAGATACGAGGCCATATCCATGCCAATTTTGCGGTAAACGTTTTCATCAAAAGAGTGACATGAAGAAGCACACCTACATACACACAGGTTGGTTGCATAATTTAGTATTAGAACATAGTGTAGTTCAGAGAATCAGAAGGGGATCAATTAGCATCCCAACTTTGCGTAGTAAATAATGTAACGAACCGTCTGGATGAAGTCAGTGCTGAATAAGTTAATTCAGTCCAGTGGCTGGGACACATGTGGTTCGCCTGTATCGCAAGAGGGATCGTAGGCCCCACATTGCGAGCTACGCTCGGTAATAATCGTAATGTCTTTTTGGCGCGCCCCTGCATATCCTAACTTGGTGAATCTTTCCTCCCATGGACGACTACCTCGATAATGGCACTCATCGGAGTTGTCCATTCGTCAAATAGAATTTCACTAGTATAGAATTACTCGTGGGAAAAGGTTCACGTTTCCTTGTTCAGAAAAAAATTTATTATGGTAATAGTTCCTTAGCAAGGGATCAGAAATATAGATAGCAAATTCTTTTTAATATGCACTACAAAAATGGTTTAGCTGTCCCAGCTAGACGTATCGCTGGATTTCGTAATTCCAAGAAAATATAGCTGTGTTACCTAAATTTTTAGCTGTGTTGCCTAAATATCTAGCTGTTTTCACTAAATATTTAGGCAACACAGCTATATTTTCATGGAATTACGAAATCCAGCGATGCGTCTAACTAGGATAGCTAAACCATTTTTGTCAGTGATGCTTGAGTTGGTAATTGCACAGCTTGATGTCCAAAACGTGTCAAAAATCTCTCTAAAACAAGCTCTGCATCTCGTGTGGAAAATTTTTGGAATTAAGTTTAATGGGGGCCGAATCTAGTGCGTCTAATCTAGACTGTCTAATTGCGCTCCGAGATGGTGCTATTCAGCTTTCCATAATTAAAATTTTTCTACGTGTTAAGCAGAATAATTTATTTACTTTGTATTTTATTAAAAGTTAGAAGTCTTTTAATTATGATACTTGAAATATACGGTATGTACGATGATATCTTCTGCAAAAGAAGAAAAAATTTGATGTAATCAAATGAAGTTGCCTTAAAATGGATGAAATGCTTATTTGAAAAGCCTAAAATTGTTGAATTTTAAATTGAAATCACTCAATGTTGTATCTTTTTTGTATTTGAATATTTTTAATCAACAATTACTACCACATTAGATCGTGAATAGCTATCCTAATAACCCATCCTAAGTCATACAGAAAAATCAAAATTCTAATCAGCACCAGATTATTCCGTCTAATTCTAACACGCCACATCAGCATTTAGTCGAGCTAGTTTGGGCCTGACCAACGCCCCGACCATTTTCCACACGGGAATTTTGAGACAAGTTGAATGTTTCCTTGTCGAGATAAATCGGAGAGTTGGATGCGGAGGAACCAGCTAGTGTTCTCGACACCATCAATCGGGCAGGGGATGAGTTTTCGTGTTGTCTTTCTGAGGGTATGTTTGTCTTCGATATTGTATCCCTGGACGGCGAACAAGTGGCGCAAGAAAGAAACGAAAAGAAGTCTGGAGGGTGAGACACTTGACACTTCGGTATCTCGAGTTGTGATGGAGCGGGAGTCGCGAAGGTGAAGTAGAGAAAGAACATTAGAGAGGTGGAATTTGGAAGAGGTGAGTGAGAGAGAAAGAGACAAGGAGGATGGGAGGCGTAGACGAGGGTGAGTCAGGAGGGGTCTTGTCGGGTCTGGGTTTTGTATCGTCACCATGGCAACCCTCCCAATGTCTTATCAAATTATCACCTTGTCCTCCCTGTGCTCCTCGAATGCTCATCCTCCCGTTTCGGCAGTCCCCTGATCTTGGCGTGTAAAGAGGACTCGATAAAAGAGGATACAAAGCAATGGCGATGGTCACTTACTCCAATGCTAACAACCTATGGGACTGTGTTGTGTACGCTCTTCTGGGTGCGAGGGTGGCCGAGGGTCGCTTCGGAACATTTAATTCATTATTCAGGGGTATGAAAAATTCAATGAACCTACAAGCAGCCATCTATTGCCGACGGCCTGCCTGAATTAGGGTCAAAATAGTGATTATGGCTATGGTCCCGCAGAAAATTCGTTAATACTTTTTTTTAATGATCTGCTAAATATGCCCTTGCGATACTAAATTCAAAATGATACTCGAGAAATGAACCAACGTTTATATTTCGTCCGGAAGGCAGCAAAGTGTTTTGCCTCCTAATGCGAAGAAACACATCGCTGAAGAGGACTTATTAAAGTAAATGATTCATCACCATAAAACTTGATACCATTTAGTCATTAAACGTGGTCAACAAATGCGTAATTTTACTACTGACCTATATCCTCGCTTTTATATTTTTCTCTATCAAAATTCCCCGATTTAGGGAATTTCGTCTTATTTAGAAGCACTCCCTCTTAAAGTCGTACAATTTTTTATGTTGCCTCTAAATAAATATAAAGCCGGCTCCCACGACCTCTTTTTAAAATTGTTTGAGTGTCCGTATGTGTATCCACGTGTCTGGACAGGGTGTTCTGGGACTAGCAGCTAATGATAATCAGTCTTTCGCTCACGACCTCACCCCTCTTCTCCAGCGAACACGGGCCATGTGCAATAGGGGCGCGGCACTGTCGGATTCCCCAGGGACTAGCATGGCGTAACGTAAAATCATTATTAGGTAGGTGGGTGCTGGTGCTATTGCATGCGGGGTCAGGGGTGCGGTGAAAGTTGGCGCGGATAAAGGACGGAGAGGAGACCAGGAATAAGAGCTCTGCAAATATTGTTCCTGTACGAGCCCGTTTGGAATAGCGCACAGGGAGTGAACTGGCTTTAGGTTGATGTTACCGCTACGATAAGTATACGTGCCGTGATGCTTCCT
This sequence comes from Synergus magnus, assembly GCA_032275165.1. Lineage (NCBI taxonomy): Eukaryota > Metazoa > Arthropoda > Insecta > Hymenoptera > Cynipidae > Synergus > Synergus magnus. The sequence goes on from JAUESH010000015.1 coordinate 22,224,252, forward strand.
AGATGACTACCAGGGGGTGTAACGAGTCAAGTGCACAATAGGGTTATTTCAAAGCAGTGACAGTCACGAGATCGCACGAGGTGACAGACTGACAAGTGGTCGCTCGTTATTACTGCACTCTATCCATCGTTCGAATGAAAACACAAACCGTTCCATGGAATTGAATAGCATGAAAAGGCGTGGGTCTCTTATCACTTGATCTATCTGCTGATAACATTTTCTAATAAAACTTCGGGACATGCCAATAAAAGTAAAAATAAAAGAATTGTCTTCCCAATTAGAGTCACGTATTACCCGCAGATGAAAATTAAACTACGAAGGAAAATACTAAAGTTAGAATAATTAGAAGCTAATTTAAATTAGTTTCCAGATAACTGGATTGTTATTCATCTTCTTATTCACAAATTTTAAAGCAGATTTAGGTGTTTAGTGCAACACTGAAATTGTAGATTCTCAGAGTCTCCCACATTTCGGTTGGTAGTTTCAAGTGTGCATTCTGCTCGTACCCTCGACCGCATGATGTAGTCTTCAATCGTCGAGCTTTCCCTTGCTTTTACAGTAAACAGAACCTGTCCGCTTGGCGCAAAGTAAAGCTGGGTGACCCACTATGCACTTAGCCACCTAACCACTAAGCTGCACCTTCCCTGGACATAATATTTATATCCAGCAATCTGCCACTTCTCTGGCTATTTGAATCGCATTTATAAAAAATCGCGCGGAGAGACCCAACTTTATCATTTTTTTTTATAAATTGCGTTTCCACTTTTGGAAAAACATAGAGGATTTTACTAATGGTGTTTTTTTACCAAGAAGACAAATATTGGCTCTATTTATTCTGAAGCTTAGCACTTGTATTTTGCAAGATATACCTGAGCTAACGCTTAACCCAATCTCACCTCGAGGGTGCGATTATCGTATCATTCACGTACAGAGACTCCTTTGTGGTCGAGTATTCGTGTCTTTGTGCGTAGACACCAAGGCTATTAGAGGTTTCCGGTTGACTTGGCACCCCAAGCGTCGGGGCGCCGCAACATCCCTCTAAGCTGTTTAAACTTTGCGACAGCGAACTCGTTCTCCATCACCTTTGTGGCTCGTTAGTGAATCTTGTAACACGATGCTCTAAAAACTATTATCATCACATTAGGAAGCTACAGAAGAAAAATTCTAGTATAGAAAAAGAGTATAGATAATCAAAAAGAGTATCTGGTAGATGCTAAAGTCGTATTGCACTTAAATTCAAAATACCTTCAACTTGACTTGACGTCTGACTATAGTTTACCTTTTCTACTAGCGGAGGCTTTTTCAGCGGGCTCTCAATAAAAGATCGAATATCCATAAGAGGGAAAGATATTAGCTCAAGTTTAAATATTGAATATATGACTGGAGTAGGAGTCTATTACAGCTCCATATCGAGATAAGTGCATCTTATCGTACATGTCGTGTACTGAAGCTTGAGTCCTTATATTTATAATGTCACCACGTTGAGCAACACAACCGATGCAGCATTAAACATGCAAATTCTAGGCGTATAACGTTGCGCTGTTGGTATTCCATCGCGGGAGGAGCACATAGTGTTCCATAATAGTGCGACATGATTAAATTTCCAGGGATATCGACATGCCAGAAGCACGTTACCTCTCGCTTCTCTGTACGTGCAGGTACACTCATCCGCCATTCGAACAACCACCTCATTCGGGGGGCTAAAATTAACTGCAACTGACGTACATATAACGTCAGTAAATTATAGTCTTTCATCCATACGTCACCTACTCTCTCAACCTGGATTAGTTAAATCTTACTAATTAATAGTAATTTCTTATTAATTCAAATAGTGCGAAGTCGTTTATATAAAAAATAACTAAATTAATTAGTAATACTGCTACTAAAGGAAATAGTGGTTACAAATCTAAACAGTAAATAAAAAATAATTTTATAATTAAGGTTACAATTAATTAAATTTTATTAAAACGCCTCATAATTTGACAATCATGAGTGTAATTAAATTATGAAATCTCTTTATAAACATGAAGAACTTGAAAGATAAAGGTTTCTAAACCTTATTAAACTCCGACATTTTCAGATATACAGAGATCGCGTTTCTAATATCCTTGTTTTTAATAATCTACTTTATTAATGGTAATTTCTTATTAAAATTAAAATACTAACAATTCCAGGATATATTTTAAAAATCATAAAAATTATAAACCCTTTTAAAATCCTTTAATATTCGCCCAAAAACTTTAAAATCCCTTAAAACCCCTGAAAATCACTTAAAGTTACTGGAAACTCCTTAAAATTCCTTGAAATTACATGAAATCTTTTAAAAATGTTACTATTGTTATCACTTGTTATTGTCTTATTATTTCATTTAGTAGAAAATGGAGAAATTAGTCAAATTAGAAATAGTCAAATATAAGAGATATTTGATAGTATACAACAAAGATTCAAAATGTCAGAGCTTTTATAAAAATTCGAATTATAATCTAAATCTTGTGATGCAATTAATTTCTAGGACCACGATAAAAAAAAAAAAAAAAAACTTCTACAATCGGTTTCAGAAGAGACAATCTGATTCTTTTGGGAGTAATCCTATATACAATTAATTCTTCCGCTAAGTTTATTCGAGTTCCAAATAGAATACGCAGCTGTTATCTTTGACCATGGAGTAAACCTTGAAGTACCACACAGATATTACAGATCGGATTTGTCACAATTCCTAAAGTGATCGGCGCCATAATAATTTAATAGACATCCATCCACCGTGATCGGTATAGGGAAGATTATTATCTCGCATTCCCAGCGGTACGGAAGCACTAAGGAGCTAACCGACTTAGCAGTGGTATCGCGTTTCTTCCGACTTCTGCTCGAATTGGCTTTCTGCTGAGAAGTATTATATTCTGGAAACATGTCCTACGATTTTGCAGAATTAATGCTTCAATAACATGAAAAATATATGATTTAATGTTTTGCAGAAATCCCATATCATAACTCGATAGTCTTCACTTTGAAATAAATAAAAAAGAGACTGGGAAGGGAAGTTTTCTCTTCATGAAAGTTATGTTGACGGACTATTTTTGTTAGAAATAAATTGCGAACACGTTTCGCTCAATTGGCAGAGCTCGATTATATCAGTTTCGTGCAAAACATTTTCGACTGTAGCTCGACCACTGCTTAATTCCCAGGACTATGCTTTGAAGCGGTGCGACGCGTAACGATGCAAGTACACAATGAATGCGAATGCAGACGTTCGCACGTATGATTGTATGTATGTATTGTACGTATGTATTTTACGTATGTATTTTACGTATGTATTGCACCTAAGTACATGTGTATACGTTCAACGTATCCCATGGCAGCATTCTAGTTATGTCCTATCGTCGAACCGAGAAGCAACCCAACTATTCATGTACCTGAAATAGTAAATGCAACGTGTTGTTAAACAGAATCGAGTCTACTGAGACTAGAGAACACGTTTGAAACTAGCAAATATCGCACGTCGAACCAACTGTCTCTCAAGCATATCACTGCCCTTAGGTTTGCTCGTGAATAGGGATGTGAGTTTCTAGTTTACATTCCGTCCCAAACTACTGAAGGATTCATGACATTTCTTTAGAAGGTTATTTACTCGCTCTACCTTAAAGTTTAAATATTACTAGCACCTTTTCTCCAAGGAAACTAGTTTCATGAATCACTAATCCCAAACCTGGTCTTTCTCAAAAAGTAATCACGCACGTCTGAAAAATAGTTTTGCAAATTTGCACCTCATCAAAGAAATAACAAATCCAATTGAAAGATGTCAATTTCGATTTAATTCATCCTCTACATATGTATGATTTTAAGCGATATGAGCCAATATATCCTCTGAGCGGAAGAAAAGTCTGATTGATATCCATCGGTAATCCTGGCGTGAAGCTTCGAAGATACTATAAAAAATCCATGCTGTCCTCGACGTGAAATATGAGATGAGGTGCCTTTCCTGATGCCTTTTTTCTTCTCTTTTCTCTCACATCTCTTCTTCCATACACTCCTCTCACGGGGATTTGGATTGGAGGGAAGAGACGCCCCCAGAGGGTAGAAACGTGGTCGATGGAGACGAGAGGAAATCAATGCTTCTGCCAGAGTCCGGTTCTCCTTTCCTCCTCCGTTTCCTTCAACCCCTTGCCCACCATTTTTCCTCCCGCTTCATCCCTTTCTCTCATTCCGGCTTTCTGGATTTAGCAGAGATGCGACGTAGATCGTCTGAGGAATCGTAATCGCAATCGCTGGGAAATGTCGGCCTCCACTGCTTGCGCAATCTTAGTAAAATAAAATAGTTGATTTATCGAGTTAATCCCGATCGGCAGTAAACCGAAGAGGAGAGAACACAATGACATCATTCCTTACAAATAATATAGATTAGCAGTGTGGGTTATCTTCCTGCAATGTCCATGAATTTTCTGCACGCTATTTCATTCCATTTTCCAGAGAAATCAAGTGCTAGATGTTTTTAAGAAAACGAGCGAAGGAATTTCAATGCTTTCTGGAATAGTCAAAGTTTTTTTTGACACTTATTATTTTCTATACTTCAGTTGGTATCAATTTTTCCACGTGGCGTGGACTTGCTTTTATCAGATTTTGAGTTCAATTATTTGAGGGTGTTGGATCCAAGCGTTAATCACCTAATTCGATTTCTTCAGTTTATTTAACAAATATTAAAAGTAGATATTTTTTCCCTTTGTATATTTTTGCAAATATAAGTAATGTGTACAGAGCGAAAAAATTTCTACTTTTAGTACTTTTCACCGTCATTGAGTTGACACTTCAACTATGAAATATCCGGATTTTATTTAATGGAATCATTTGGTTGTATTTTTTATTTTAAAAAAACCCCTGGTAAAGGGGGTTGTGATATCTTGAGCTTGGAGTGTCACCGTCCCTTTTACCTAAATTTTTAAGGTCTTTTTTTTATTTGACCACCAAACGTCGAAAGTTGACCAACAAACATCACCAAACTATACCAACAAACGATTCCATGAACAAACATTTGGATATTTTATAGTTGGGGTGCTAACTTCACGACGGCAGCACCCAAAATTTGAAAATTTCATAACGAACTTTTTGAAAAGCAGGTACTATTGAAAAAAGGAAGTTTTATGGAAAATTTCAAGTCTGTAGACTGTAGTGCAGATTTATAAAATTATTAATAGTTTAAATAAAAGAGAGCTATGATGTTTCTATAATGACGAAATCATTCTTAGAAGTAGCGTGAATGAAGCAACTGAGTGGTAAGAATCGCTGTTTGATGATATTTCGAAAATCAAGGGTCTCATTTCGCAGATCGTCTTTTGATTCATGGCGGAGAGGAAAAATCTTTCCAGGGAGGGTGAGGTTTCTGGTTGCGAAGTTTGCAGGGCCCTCGTTGGAAAAGCGATCAAAGTGCCGTCTCGGTTTTCCAGCAGCGCTAGTCTCTTAAAGTGGTGGGGAAAACTCAGAAGGAGGTTCGGCGGAGGTTAGCAAGCGTGAGAGAAGGGTGAGATTCGCTAGTCTCTAGTATGGCCGTAGAAAGCTTACACGAAGGAGGAAGAGAGAGAAAGAGCGAGAGAGAAGGACCCTCAAGATTTGCCGGAGTTTAATATAGTTTTAGGGGCGGCGGCCGACAGGCCGGGGTTGTAATGGCGTCTTAAGCTTCAGGGGCTCTCAATATAGTCGTCGATCTTGGGAAGCCGGTACGCTGCCAGAAATCAAACTAAAATCGAAGTCTTGAACTAAAACAGAGTACCCAATTCTCCTCGGCTTCCAGTTTTCTCATATGCAAGAAACATTAAATTACGAATTCACGTGTACGTTTTCGAGATTACACTTTTAGAATCTGGAAGCGGAAAACTCCTGACCCTGCTGTGTGAAAATCCACATGTACAATTTCTCTCATTCTGTTTTCGCGTGTAGATATACCTGAATGTGCACACGTGTTAAAATGTAGAGACATATAGCGTGTGTATATGTATCTACGTGCAGCAGTCAACGTGGCTGGACTGCAAGAAGATAAAGACGAAAGGGCAACCTCGGTGCGAGCCCGGACGATTCTTGATTTTTACGAGCCCGTAAATTCCTGAGAGCGACCTTTCTCCTTCCGTGGAAACTCTCTTTCCTTCCTTCCCACGAGTCCTCATTCGGAATTTCATCGTCCTCGCCGAATTCGACGTATTCCTCGAATTCTTCGGATAACTGCGGTCGCCTTAATCTTTATGAAGATTCTGCATTAATCGCATCAGTTTCTATTTCCGTCACTCACTATTTTCAATTATAATATTCCACCAGAGACAGAGCAAAAGTGGATCGTTAATCTGTGAACTTTCATTGTATATTATATTGAATTGATCTGTTACAAAAGATGGAGTGGATGAAATTTAGTAGGTGGAATAAATAGTTAAAAGCGTCGTTTATGTTCAGGTTCTGAAACAGTAATAACTGACGATTAGCTGTCGATAGGTTTTCATCAACGCGTTTGCCAGAGCGATCAGCATACCGCGAGTTCATCGACAGGTGAGCAGTATCACTTTGACGAGATTGAAAGCTAGACTAACGAATTGTTTATGGGTACACCCTCCGATATCCAGTCCGAGTCAGTGAAACGAACGGACAGAGAGGCTGGAGTCCATTAACAGGTACCACTTGGAGGCAGCATAGTTCACATAGCGGGATTCTTCCCTCTCCTGAAAGCTTGAAAGCTCTTTCTCTCTCTTTCACGCTGCCGGGTCATCCCGCGGTCGCTATGGTAACAGGGGGTTGGAGCCGCCCCCGTTCGCCAATCAGAGCTCACGACCAGGATGAGAGAAACGAGCGCGTATCCCACCCGGTTTCACCCTGTCCCTCTTTTAGCGTCGACGCTAACCCTCCGCCCCCTCTCATCCGCAACTTCACGGACCTGGCCGGGGGTGGCCAGGGGTGGCTGAGATTCTCACTCGGGAGGAAATCTTGACCGGGCGTGCCCCGCATCTCTGATAACTACTTCCTTCATCTTGAAGCAAGATATAAAGTACCTTGGGAGGTGGAATCGGTACTCTCGAATTAACGTAACATCGCTTGAGGGTGAAGTCCTTATCGACACTCGGTTGTCAACCCCAATGATATCAATTCTGAAGGGTTGTAGAGAGGAAACTGCCCCCTATTGTTAGGCCTCCAATCGCTGTGAGAATTAATTTAGCTTCCGTCCAGACTGAAGGTTCCGATCTCCTAATTTATGCTCTCATTTATGAAATACTTCAATTAATGCTTCTTGATCTGTTAAATGATTGAATAAACGCAGTAAATTTAACACCTAAAGAAAGAAAAATTCTCTAAAGAATTATACATATATCTAAAATATTTATATAAAACCAGCAGAAATTTACCCGGCGTTGCCTGGAATTTTAAGATGTTTCAAGTGACTTTATAAGGAATTTCAAGGGGTTCCAAAAGATGTCAAGTGATTGTAAGGAATTTCAATGGATTTCAAAAGTATTCAAAAGAGTTGAGCGATTTTTAAGAAATTTCAAGTTATTGTAATTGATTTTAAGAAATTTCAATTTATTGTAATTGATTTTAAAGAACTCCAACGGATTTTAAGGGATTTCAATATATTTTAAACGGTTTCGAAAGATTTTATATGATTTTAAGGAATAACTAGGGATCCTAGTGGATTTAAAATTTTTTTTTTAGTATTTCAAAAGAATTGAAAAGAAGAAGAAGTTCGCAAGTATTTTCAAAATACCTTTCAAAAATCCACAGGACAACTTTATAATGCCCTGCAAAATTTGGAAATACATACAGACAGTCTGCTTTATATATATAGATTCAACTAAAATGGAAATATTTTTTGTTTTCAGGAGAAAAGCCTCACAAGTGTCAAGTTTGCGGCAAGGCGTTTTCACAGAGCAGCAACCTGATAACGCATTCGCGAAAGCACACAGGCTTCAAACCCTTCGCTTGCGAGCTTTGTGGAAGGGCCTTTCAACGTAAGGTTGATCTCAGGAGACATCGTGAAACTCAGCACGCTGATTTGGGAACGACACACCGACCGACAATCGGCTCAATTCCTCAAAACAATCTGCCCAATGGGAATCCCCCAATGTTGCAGTAAACGTAGCGTGAGAAACTTCATGAGCCTTCCCAATTGCAAGCGACGCATATGTTGCAAGATGCACATATCAATGCGACAATGCGCTTGGATACAAAAATTATTATCGCTCGTGAGCTTAACGCATTGAAAAACTTCCGTGAATGATAAACAATTTGCCATTTTCTTAGAATTCGCAGATCAGATGACGATTAAAGAAATAATTTTCTGATTTTTGGATTCTATGAATTACTGGCATTAAAATAGAAGCGCAATGATCTCTGTGTTTGACGCCTCTGAGAAGAACTTTTGTTTATCATACTTAATAACATAATTGTAAAGAGTTCCTTAATATCTTTCTTTAATTATGACTTGAAAAGTATTTAAATTCCATGGAGAATATTGGTTTTGAGTTAAAAGCATAACTTGAAAAGTGGCTAAGAACTACATTACAAAAGCACGTAAAGCATTAAAAACAGATAGATATTTAACTAGGTATTTTGTATACACTAAAATCTACACTTTTCTAAAACACTGTCGTATAAAACACAAAGAAACTGACTCTTAAGATATTTTCATTCCTAATTCTGTTTGCCATCAAAGAAATCTGTTTAGTTAATTATAATTGTTAAAAATTGATGCGTGTAAGATGACAGATTTTTGTTGATAAGGAGAATAAATTGTTTATAGAATACATTTTTAAAAAATGTACTAGTTTTACCAAAAAGAGGTCAAATTATTTCTTCATTTTTATTTGTATCCTCTGAATCAAAAGTCAAGCGTCAATCATTTACATCACTTTTACTGATTTTCAGTATTGAAATAGAGATGATAGTCAATAACATAAATTAGCAATGATACATTGACATTTTAAACTTGGGATCTTGTTGTCCTCCTTATTTTCCAATTTGTATTTATTTATTCTTTTTTATTGTTACCAATTATGTGTAGTTACAGGCGCTGTCCGCTTTGCGATCGGACGAGTATGACGTACTGTATTATTATAATTATTATGTCCGATTAATGTGCTTTCATCTGTTAAATATTTAAATTTGTTTTTAGTTGTAGAAAAGTACTTAAGAGCATTGGAATCAGGGGATCGATATCGTAACTTTTCTCACTTTTGATTATTAGACAATTGAGAAGTGAAAAGTGAGAAATGAGAAGTGAGAAAAGTTACGTAATTGACCTCACGGACGGGTCAATCTCACCGCCTGTGCAAATTCGCAATATTTTATGTTAATCGAGAATATGTAAAAGGTGAAAAGATTGATTTTCTCTATTTCTCGTTCGATCGCTGTTTCCTGATTACACAATCAGAGTGCAATTTACGTCTCTTAGTCGTAACTGTGACCAAGAATGTACATAAAATAATACGTAGCTCGCATCTTAAATAGCCTAAGCGATATATATATAAATATATAAATAAAAATCATCTATATAAATATTATAAATAGATAAACTTTAGGGCACTAACAGTCGATTTTAAAATTTGTGTCCATCAAAGTCTCGCCAAAGATTAATCATTCTTCCTTCTCTCTTCTCGCTATCGAAGTTTTTATTGTTGCACCATTATTATTCTGTAATTATTGTAATTAGACATCGCTATTGATATTATTGTCATTATTAACAATAAACGCTGTTACTATTTGTAAAATCGGTGTTGGACAATTATTTATATTCACATCCACTCAAACATATCCCCGAATATAGGAATACTGGAATGGGATTAGTATTTGTTTTAGAAGGCATATCGGATTAGTAATTCGGGGTTAAACGGAACTTCCAAACTGTCCTACCCTCGAAGATCCAATATGTTTTCTCTGTTCCCTTCGCCTAAGTTCTCATTTCGTACGAGTAGTTTGAGATTTTCCGGTAGCCTAGCACTAGCTGAGCTTTGAGGACCCTTCTGCACTACTCTCTGCTAACAGCACTGACTGCACGACACCATGACGCAGCCACGAGGGCAGATTGGACAGTTATTGCATTCTGGGTAAGATTAATTGGACCGGGAACCACGCATCGCACGGAGTCTGCTCGCGCCTAACTATGTCTCAGACAGTTAGGGATGAGCGGTGATTAACCGATTGCACAGAGAGCCAATCCCCCCTCTCTATAATAGCCATTGAGTAATAGAGATTCTCATTATTAAATAGCTCGAGAGGGAATCACTCTTGTTTATATTGCATTGCATCTGGAGTTTTCAAATATTGCTACCCCATAAAATTAAAGTGTATTGACAGTAAATAAAATTGCGGCCAGCTAATGAAAACTTTGATTGCAAATTCGATTGTTAAATCATTCTTTACTTTTTATTAAGCAATAGTGGAAACTAAGTCCGAACAAACTTATCTCATTCATTTTACAAGTTTCGTCTAAATTTTTCACTTCCATCTTCAAAATAAATATACTTTTTTCGAAGCTCGCTGTGAACCTAATTTTTTCTTAAAAGTATGCTATTTTGATCCCGTAATCCCGTAGGTTTTTTTGCTTTTTCTTAAAAATTCTATTTTTTATGAATTGTTTAATGAAACAAGTCAAATTTTTCAATTTTTTTTTCCTCACGTTTTTTCAACATGAAAAATTTTAAATAAACAATAAAAAAAACTATTGGATTGCAAAGAAGAGACCTTAAATTAACGTCTCGCGCAAGGATCAAGTCGATACGTCAAAAAGAGGGGAAATGGCAACAGTTTTATCTACTGCGGGGTCCATTGGACCCCCTGTGACCGTTCCGTTATTTTTCGGAGGTGTGATTACAACGGGTTAAGGAATTACTAGGAATCCCAAGAGATCCCTGTAAAAAGGAGAGCATTGAAGTGGATTATATAGCATTGAAAAAATTGTACACTTTAATGCCTATAAATCCA
>JAUESH010000015.1:22240358-22295226 GCA_032275165.1 Synergus magnus
TTTGGATTTATAGGCATTAAAGTGTACAATTTTTTCAATGCCATATAATCCACTTCAATGCTCTGCTTTTTACAGGGATTTAAAAATTGTTTGTAAGAATTTCAAAAGAATTAAAAAGATTTCAAGCAATTTAAGTAAATTGCTATTTATTTTTAAAAAAATTAAAAAGTTCACAAGTACTTTCAAAACATTAAAAAAAATCTTTAAGGTAAATTTATGACTTCCTGCAAAATTTGGTTTAAATAGGTTTAAGGGTGTGGACGCCTATTCGAACAAACATATATATATAGACATTCAGCTTTATATATATATAGATTTATTCTGATTTATTAACTTTTTCACTTGACTGGGATTAATTGTTGTTGTATCCAGAAAAATATTTTTCATTTTGTTCCCGGAGTCAATTTTCTCGGAATTGAATCTTTTTTGTATGTATGTATATTGTAATTTTTTGATGGGACAACTCCATACTGCATGGAGTTGCCTTATGACTATTAAAGTATTCACATCCCCTCGGAGGTTATCCCAATTTGAAATATGTCCTGCGGGTGCATATACTGCTACGTGGCATAAAAGAAGCCAACCGTCGTTTATTCATAACTGTCCTCATTCGCAATAAACTTCAAATTTCCGACATTCGCTTCACAGTCTTGTCAAATTTATATCAGCTTTGAAAATATTTAAAAATCTCTTGAAACCTATTCAAGTAATTTTTAATTGAAAAATACAATCCAAAATCACTTTTCTCTGGTATGAGACTTTTAATATAATATAGGTATAAAACAATTAAAACATTTTACACACGACTCAAAAGCATAAAAAGATTAGAAGAAGGGAATTCGAGTGAAAAACGCCTCTGTAAATCTCACTTTGTAAAAATACGATCTCTATGTTCTACCCAGCAGTGCGTTGGATGTCGGGGATTTTCATATCACGTGAATGCCACACAAGTTGTCGTACTGGTTGAAGATAAAAAAAATGTCAATTTTCAATTATTGTTCTCGACTCGCCACCCACCCTTGTACAGCTGATGGAATTTTAAAAAAGGAGATTATGCCGCTCAGCAACAATTCGATAAAGCATTTCATAAATCCTTTATGTATGTACAGAGACCGTTAATGTGCTTACACGTTTTTATTCAATTCGGTTGGGAAGAAGAAATAATTGCCTGCGTAATATATCAGTCGTTAAATGAAAACTGGGTTTAAGTAGATTTTCTCCTGGGTTTAAAAATTTTTTTGCTTAAAGTGATAGAAATAAAATTGCAATACATAATACTCATGGCAAAAAGATACAAATTACCCATTTCCAAAGTGCTTTTTTTTGCCAGTTTCCCCATTTTAATAATTATTATTCATAACTGTGAACTGGGCAAGTACATTAAGTAAAACTGTAGATATTTTTATTACTTTATTTTCTCTTCCTTTCTTGTTGCTTCCTTCTGTTATGATTATTCAGTTGCTGGTGAACTTTTATTGCTAGAATACATAATTAAGTCCTAGAGATGAGTAATTTTAATTGACTTCTCGCATGTTTATTTATTTGACTTTGCATACTCTTTAGGATATGAATGCATAAGCTTTCCGCAAATGTACAGCCCAGTGTACGAATTGCACGAATTTGTGCACGAATTGTGTGCAATATAATTGTAGATATATTCTTTTAGAATAAGTATAAATAAAAACAAAAATAAAGCAACATGCATTGCAAATTACAATGGCACATAAGAAATAGTATATCAAGCAGCCTTTTTCTCAAATTCAAAGCATCCGGATGCTGAAATGTCAGGGCCATTGGATAATTTGTCAGAAGGGTTTTTCTAATAACGAGGAAGCATCCTAACGGAGTAGGTAAACAAATAGCTTGTAAGAACTCGAAGAATAAAACAAATGGCATTCTCAGAAAGAAGGCCCTGCGGCACGCGCCAAGGCGATCAGTCAGTCAGGGTCTTCAGTACTTCGGCTGGACTAACTTCATAGACCCAAAGATGGATTGTCTTCGACCTGGTCTACAAGCAGCGCAATAAGAATTCATCAGAAGACAATTTAATACTTATCATACTCTTAGCTTACATGTAACTGTTTTAACAATAAGTATGAGATTTTTTATAGAAACAGATGTGATCGATAGTGACACAATTTCGAGAGCAAAGTCGTAAGTGAAGCTATAATCTCGCGTTGCAGGTAGGCGTTGACGATGTTCCCGAGAGATTCGATTCATTACGTGCGTGAATAAATAATTGAGCGAATCGAGAAACGATCAGTGGCACATCGGTTAGGGTTCATCCGAAAGTGATTATTTGGTCCGTTCATGTCGTTCTCTTTCTACGAAATAGACCCCAAAGGACTGCAGACTTGAAGACGACCGTTATATATCTTCTTTTCCTGCATAATTGATTATTAGTTTCGTGAGTCTTCACCAATGCTTTTTCGTCGTCTGCAACGTTTTTACTGCTGATCGATTTATTCTAATCCCAAGTGATTTTCGAACAGCACATAGAAGATTTTATATTCACTTATCACCATTTATTTGTAACAGACTAAGTAAAAACTGTCCTAATGAAAAGCTAATGGCATCCGAATAATAATAATAATAACTTGCATTCATATTGTGAATATGTTTGGCACCTGAGTAAAGATCAATTAGCATGTATTCTAAAATAACTTACATATTGTTTCTTAATATACATATGACTTTCTTTTGTTTATATATAACCAATTCTTCACCGAGAACGTTGTAAAATGTTTGTTCGTGTCGTGTTCGAGGGTCGATCCGGTTAACAGAGAGATAACGTTAGATAACATAACACACATCTCTGAGTGTTGCGTCATATCTCAGTCGTTGCTCAAAATAATGTGAGAACAGTCGGTGGAATGAAAGTTGATGCAGATTTGTGTTCTTTTTATTCAGTTAATAATCCAGGGTTAAAATGAGAACGTGTCTTGTCTTCTTTCAGCCAACTGTGCTTCTTTGTTTGTTTCAAAACCTATTAGTGTTTGTTTATTTAGTTCTGCAATGTTCTAGTGAGCCTGAACTTCAGTTAGTTAATCTGGTAAGTGAAATATGTAACATTATAAACTTATAAACTTAATTCAAGTTAATTAAATATTATTTTTAATCAATAGGTATTCAGACATGGAGATAGGGCACCCGATAGAGAAATTGGAGAAGGCTATCCCAACGATCCCAATATCAATAATACATTCTTTCCAATGAGATCAGGCGGAATGACGAATGTAAGTGTCAAATTATAAGTGATTTTATCAACAATTTATTATTTTCTCATGGTATTTTTTTATTATTACTTTTTTTTGTTGCAAATATTTCAACTTGGAGAGTTTGCTTCATGTTCACAGGAAGGTAAAAATAGAACATACGTGCTGGGCAAAATTCTGCGCAAACGATATGATAAATTTCTGGGTTCTATATATTTACCTGAAAATATTAAGGCCCGTAGCACGGATTCAGACAGAACAATAATGAGTTTACAGTTAGTCCTCGCTGGGTTGTACCCTCCAGATCCTCTTCAAAAATGGAACCCTCATCTCAACTGGCAACCAATACCTTTTACATACGAAAAAAAGAGTAAAGATTGGCTATTGTGGCCAACAACTTGCCCTAAGTGTGTTTGCTTACATTAATTTATTTTGATACGCAAATTGTACATAAAATAACGTTCAATTCACCTAATAAAATTTTCGCATTGAAATAGATACGTTGAGGAATATGAAAGAATACAAAAAACGTCTGAAGTTGAGGCCAAGGTGACACAACTGACAAGTTTAATGGATAGGCTCACAAAACTCTCAGGGAAGAAAATAAGCAGTGTTAGAGATATACTTATGTTGCATAACACACTTGAAGCTGAATTTTTAATGAATCTAACAATCCCGGAATGGGGAAAAGAGTATTTAGCTAATGGTGAATTAGCGGAAGTAGGTAAATTTCAAGTCGAGTTGAGGAATTACAATACACTGCTTAAAAGACTAAACGGAGGTAAGACATTATTTTAGAGATATTCAGACTGTTTATTTTAATTTAACATTCTTTTCAATAAATTTTCAGGAATATTGTTGCGAAAAATGACAGAAGTCATGATTGCTGCGAAAAATGGATCGCTTGCTAAAGGTCGAAAAATTTTATTATATAGTGCTCATGACCTTAACGTAGGAGCACAACTTCTTGCTCTCGGGGTCAGCAAACCACATTCGCCTAATTTCACCAGTGCAGTGATATTAGAACTTTATCGAAATAATGACCAATATTTTGTACAGGTGAGTTCAAAATAAAGTTAATTCCTATCTATATAAAATATATATAGAATATTCTTAAATTACAGCTCTGTATATATTAACTGTTCCTTGTGTATTTAGGTATTGTATTATTTGGGAATTCCCTCTATAATGGAAGTCAAAACAATTCCAGGCTGTTCAACAATGTGCCCGCTTGAAAAATTCGTCGAATTGTTAAAAGACGTAATGCCCCATGACGATGAATTAAATTGTCTTTGATGATCGTATTGCTATAATGAATAAAGTAATGTAATGTAATAAAAGTATCTAATATGAATGTTCAAATTTGTTCAAATATTTTTACTGTTCTGTTTTGTAAAATGCATGTTTTAGCATAATGCTATAAAGAGTGATGAACTTTAAAATGCACAGTTAACTCAGTTTCGTAGGATCGTCGATCGCGGGAATACTTTATGCGAGACGTTCGGTGTCACCTGAGAGGAAGAGTCGTCGAAAAAAAAAAAAGGGGAAAAAGTAGTTTAAGTATTCTGCTCGTTGAATGCGACTGGCTAAGATGGCGGAGCCAAGGATGGAGGGTAGGCCAAAGCTTGCATCCACGGAGTCGAAGATCGCCTGATAATCATATAAGGAGGGATGGAGTTGGCATTGGTATCATCCCCGATATCCTCACGAAGAAACCCGTCGAACCACCCCGTGTCGGTATTCAAACGACCTTAACTCGATATAAGCGACACTCCCAGGGGTATACTCTCGAGCGACGACTTGCTGTCGGAGGACGAGGACGAGGACGAGGACGACATCCCACACTCAGAGAAATAAGAGTGTCCTCTATACCTTTCGAGGAGTTGGAATTGAATTTGCATCGCCTATCCCGATCGCAGAGGAAAAGACCCCTTCAAAGAAGAGGGTGGTAAAGAGGTGGTCGCTTCGTTGGTCGAATAGTATGCTCTTGGGAATACATCGAATACCCGTACCAATATTGTAGAAAACGCTTTTTAAGTCCCATGCCCGTTCAGAGATCATCTTCCTTCTCTTAAGTCTGTATCTACTTCTGAAAATACAATTTTATGTAACGTGAGGGTTAAATCGACACAAAATTCGCTGAAAACCCAAACAGGCTTGGTACAGAAGTCTGGTTTCTAAGATCCACGTTGTGTAGATCCGAATTAGTAGAAAACTGCTAATTGAAATATTTCGTAAATGTTTAGTGCCAATTGCTTTAGTAGGAATTTGTACTAATAATTAATACAGTTTTCCAGTAATTTATACTCGAAATTTACTACTTGATTTGGTACCCAAATAAAAACTAAATGCATTAGTAGATTTTGACTATGAATTACTAGAAACCTATACTAATTATTGGTATAGTATACTATTATTTTATCATCGACTGAAAATTATGAATAAATAATTAAGTCGATGTAAAGAAAATAATTAATTGGAGTCTTTAAAAAATCATGTGCAAATTCTCATAAATTTGTGCATTGTCGGTATTTTATCTGTAAACTCTTCATTAACTTACCAGCTGTTGGTATCAGAAAAGTTATCAGGAGCAGAGAAGCTGTTATCAACAATCCATAATATAAAAATTTTACGTGTGGTAATGCCTATCAGCTGAGCAAAGATCAGTAGGAAATTGCTTTACCATTCAGAATTGTTTCTCACCCCATCTCAGCTCAGGCCTGTCTCAGCTTGTTTATTGATTGCTTGATGGGGATGAGACTTGTGACTCCATCTGTTTTATTAATATATAAAATATTTAAATAATCAATATACATATTATCTGAAGTAGGGTGCTTAGGGATTATTCATCTCTATCTGTCACAACTTGTCAACTTGTATTCTTGCTGAAAGTCATAATTTTAAGAAAACAAATTTTTTGTTACTTTTATTATAATCGAAGCATTCTTTTTCAAAAAAACAGTTGAATATAAAAGAGGATGGGAAAATAAATAAGACATGATTAAAACAGAAGTTATATTTATTGAATTAGCGTTTCGTTAGTCTTGTAATATCAAGTTTTACATAATTTTTCTTGTTTCTTTTCTCGTATTTTTTAAGTATATATTGTGATGTGGAAAGGCAGAGTTCTTAGTATTTTAAGTAAATCTCTCTATCTTAAGATAATGCGTCGTCCTTCCTTTTTTCGCATTTTCATTTAATTTTTGCACATACATATATATAATATATAGAGGTATTAATACATTCCGCAATGTACTTTCGTAGATGAGAAATGCTTTTCCAATGAAGAGTTATTATCTACATGTATGCATGTTATTTATCCGAGAATTTGCAAAAGAAAATAAAGCAAGTTTACAAAATCAAATTTATCAAATTGTACATTAAAAAAGGTTCAAGTTTACTTTCATAGATAAGTATGCGTACATGTTGTGTACATGAGAGTCTGCTACGAAACTAATTCGGTATATAATTCTGACCTATCTAAATTGGCATACCGTTTAGATACTACTTAACTATACTTGACAACATTTTTTTCATATATTAATTAATCTAAGATTTTCTGCTTGAATGGCGTAGAGATACATCAAACCAAATTCAGAAAAGCTACATGAGTTATTCGTCTTTTTAAATTATACAATGTTTGTCGCACTTGAACTTTTTCAGTTTTATAAGACATTTTGACAACACAAAAAATTGTTTCAAGATCAATATAATAAATATGCTTAATAAATATTAAACTCTCTTATTCGTCGAAATGTATAACTCAGGCCTTGAAAGTTCGTTTATTGTTACTTCAATTTTATATTAGCATATATATAATGTACAAATAGTTTCTGCTTTGTTATGAAAGACAATTGAGGTTGTTTATAAAATTTATTTGCACACATATTGAAAGTGTCGCGTTAACAACAAATTACATTTAATAATAAAACACGTGCCGCGTATTTCAAACAGTTTGCAGAGTCTT
Organism: Synergus magnus; assembly: GCA_032275165.1. Taxonomy (NCBI): domain Eukaryota; kingdom Metazoa; phylum Arthropoda; class Insecta; order Hymenoptera; family Cynipidae; genus Synergus; species Synergus magnus. Next base: position 22,247,541 of record JAUESH010000015.1, read on the forward strand.
TTCTTTCCTTTTTTTTTTAATGCCAGATAAATATTCTTTATTATTCAACAATTGAAAAGAACTATGCAAAGATTTTAAATGAAAAAAAAAACTATTGAACAAAACTAATGTTAGATACACTATAATATCTTATACATTTCAAAGTCCATGGAAGTCCATGAATACAGATTGACCATCTACAATTATACTTAACTACAGAAATTGCATTGCAGTTTTTTACATCTATAATAATACTTTGGCATCAGTCGCAGGATGTGTAAATTCGTTCAATATAAGCCAGTATTTTCTCATTTGAATCATCACACTGTAAACGTGAAAAATTTGCTTGAAAATTTTATGTTTCAACGCACACTCGTAGACGTTTTGACAAATATTTTTTAAATTATATAACAGTTATTTCAATTTCAATTCTCAAATTTTTGACGTCAATTAAAGTGAAATTTACTTTGGAAGCGAAAACGAATGTGCTTCTATGTATCTAATGTTTTTTTAATAAGACTTCATTATTCTAAATAATATATTCCTATCAATAATAAACGAACATACTGGTCTTAAAAATTTTGAACTATTAGAATAGATTTTAATTAATTATCGCATATTATTCCCAAATAAATTTTAAATTGTGATTTTTGCAGTCTGAATAGTTCTTATTTACAAAATTACCTACTTCCAAATTATTTGCAGTTTTGTGCGCTTTACGTTCTTTTACGTTATATGAATCACAAAATCTTTTACATTTCTTCTTATTTGCAGAAAATTAATCCATTTTGATAAAATTTTACTTATTACCACTTATCGCCATTGAACAGTATTTGGGCAGTTTTAGGGATTTTTGTATCAATATTATTGAAAAAATAATTGAAAAAAGAAATTACTTAGCAAGAAACTTATGACTTTTTTTCGTCCTTCAAACTTTAGTTTGCCACCTTGGTGGGGTTAATTTCTCAGACTCTTGAATAGAGGAAAAAATCTATTTTCATACAAAATACTTTTACGCGTTTTATTGTACAGTGTTTAGTGACCTGTAAGTTCTGAATAATAATAAAAAACAGAACGACGGAACTGCAAATAATTCAGATCTGAATGGGGAGAGGCGGATACATCGTTCGGAATAATTTAATCAAACGGTTGTCATGGATCGTTGCGCGGAAGTGGAAATTTTCTTCTCGTCAATTTCGACGTAAAGCTCGATCAAGAGTTTGGCAACTTCGAACTACTGGATAGAACACGTTAGTGGATGTGATAAAGCGTGATCCAGTAATATTGGTGTTCCTGCCGCCAATTCTGTCTTGGTATCGCCATACTCGTCATCGCAGTCGAAATAGTTACTCTGCAAATAAAAACAAAAATTAAAACCTAAATCAAGAATATCTAAATCTTTCTATCTAGATTTACGGGTGTGATTCACATAACCAAGTACAAAAATATCAACTACCGGAAATCTTGAAATTTACATCTTGAGAATATGGTTTTCCTTAAATTATAAATGTAAATTTCCTTTAATGTAAATTTCAGGATGAGGAAAACAGCAGATATTGCAAAGAGACCGCCTCTAAGGCGGATTCCCTCGCATATCCTATTAGTAATTACATTCTCTCTTGTGAGGATTTCCGGATCCGCCTGTGCAATAACCGCGCATCGCTTACTCTTCCTTCCCCTTTCCATAAGCGACGCGGCGATAAAGCAAATCTAACAGAAAATTAGTATCAAATGTCAACCTCTTTGATATCTCAAATACATAAGTGGATAGGTCTGGATAAAATTACTGAAACTGGAAAGGATAGAATTGATTCTAAATTGAAAAAGAAGTAGAAAGAGATTGACGTGAATATTTTGATGATATTGTGTCTTCCATACATTAAAATCGATAAATCCTATAGGGATTACAGTTATCTTATTTAAATTAAAACTGATAAGATGAACTTAATTTCTCGTAGATTTTACGAGTTTTCTAGTTAATTTAACCAAATTTTCCAGCATTCCCGGTATTTTACTGGTATTAACAAGAAGCTTGATTTCATTTTCTTCGGAATTGTATTCCTTTGAATATTTTGTATGATGTGAAAATGACTTACATTATATCATCATCGTACAATAAGAATCTAGCAAAAGTCGAGATGAATTTTCTTGCGGAGGAAAATGGGAGCGATAAAATCAAGAAACTGCTATCGAGGAAGAAGATTTCTGGATTAACCTGACGCACGCTCGATCACCTCTGGCGTGTAATTGGCTTCACATTTTCGAGCCAATTACTCGGAAGATACGTTTATCTGCAGAATGTCCCTTGAAACATTAGTTTTCTCCATTCGAACTGGAATAGAGCTATCAAAAGGTCGAGAGTGATGTGATGCTGTATTCAGGACATTCATGACACAAAGGCGACATCATGTTCATGAGAGTTACAACGACATACACTGTCAGGTTTAATACAGATCTATAGTATATATTATGATGTTAAAATGACCTACTCTAACCTATGTTGCATGAATGTGCAGAGTGCATAGCCTCCAGATATTTCAAACTATACGTAAACTTGAGGATTCTGCGACAAGGCAATGTTGTAATATGTTCCGTATTTTTAGGATTATGAATCTTTTAACGAGCTCTATTTCTTTCTTTGACTTAACTCATCAGGAGCTATCTCTTTTACTGGTTTTTTCTGTACTATTATGTATATCAGTTGGATAAACTGTTTTATTTTACCTGACAATCGATACATCGACAACTGTCGCTAAGACTACAGGTCAGTCCAAGAATCTCTACAGCTTCCTTATAAAGTTCAGCGCTGGATTTCCGTTGTCGTGGAGGAGAGGCAGGGGCGCTAACAGAACCTGTGCTTGGGGCAATTCTCTCGCTCTTCATCCTAGACGAGGAGTCTCGAGATAATGACGAGGTCGATGTTGATCCTCTCTTTCTTTTTGTGACTAGAGCTCTCCCAGCGGGCGAAGCGAATAATTGTAACATGTCCATGTCCTTGAAAAAAACAAAATCAGAAGAATTTATATATTTTCGTATAAAATATAGATATATGTATGCGTTGCATCCGCAATCTGAGGTACGTCAACTTATTCCTTATACCTTTTTGAGGTCGTTTCTGTGTGTATAAATTTATTTAGTAAAAGAGGTAATTATCAGTTCCTCAAAGTAATTTGAAGCAGATGAAAATTAGCAGAAAGGAAAGTAATTTTATACGTCTTAAGAAATTTCTACTGGTACTTTAAAAGCTCGAAGTGGTATATTTGAAATTTTCCTTTGATTCTCTGAGGATTAAAAGGAAAGGATTTATGCAGGCGTGACTTTAAACGTAGGTCTAAGTTCACTCTCGTCGAATACCACGTTTAATTAGTTAAACCATTTTGTACGTCTGTAGTTAGCACGAGTGCTGCTTCTTATACTTTACATTCGGAAGAGTTCTCTCTGGTGCTTGAGTGAATCTCGTTACGTTGAAAGGTATTATTCTTTTAACGGAATTACTCTGAGCTACGAGTGTATAGTCGTTTTCTTATCTTCCGAACAAGGCTTTTAATTTTTTAATATTCCTCTTGAAATTTTCATGAGAATCTTTCTTAAAAATCGATCAAAGAATGTAAAAGAATATAAAGACTCTGTGGAATGAAAAATCTTTAAAAGGTGCAGTACGAGGTTTGACTGGGATTGAAAAGCTTGTACGACTTTCGAGATCAAAGGAAAATGCTAAAGAGACAAAAATGGTGACGTTTATTTTTAGCGTGTTGCTGCATTATCAATTTTACAAGTAGGTAATAAACATTGAAAACATCTTTAAGACTGAATGCATTCAGGTTAGTACCAATAAAATTGATTGATATTGATTTATTGTGGGTACGTGCATTCTTCTCATTCGTTTATATAAACTACTTTAATTTATCAAATTAAAAGTTCTGAATTCTCGGAAGCACTTAAAATTTGAAGAACTCTCAAGCACTTGAACTGAAAGTACATCGTGATTTTAAATTTGTAGAGAGCTTCAAACTCGCGATGAAGTGCAGGTGAATTTCATTTACCTAGCAGTCCGCATTGTAAGTTGGAAGTTTGATTACGGTTGAAAAAATATTACGAACATGGCAGTAAAGCTTCTCGAGGGCAGTTTGGAGGGAGCACTACCCAACACCCATTTGAACGAAATGTAGTTTCAGAAAGGCGAGGTAGTTACGCTGTTTTACAACCTTCTATAATACCTTCGACTTTCTGGATGAAGTCATATCCGGCTGGGGAATATGGTTTATAGTTTTCGATTGTAGTTTCACACAACAATCAATCATTCAACGAGATTATAGCAGAACATCGTACAAATACGTTGAAGTTTCGATACCACAAAAGTAATATGTAATTATTACAATAAGTAACAATAGATTTGGGTAGGATAACAACAGAATTACGTAAATCGTTTTGTAGATAGTTCCCAATACTGTACTTTCAGCTTTCAGTTCAATGTAGAATGTTCGATTTCACCGCTTTATTGGACTACTTTTGTATGAAATAATACGCCGATGGAAAAGTTTCTTCACCAGAGATGAAAACTTTTCTCGGTAAAGTCAAAGTGTGTGAAAGAGCGGCGTTTTATAAGAAAACGTTGGCTAAAGTGACTTTGTCATCCAATGAAAATTTAATCACATGCAAAAAGGACACTTGTTTGATTAAGTTAGAACTATTAGTGTTAATCGTTATTTAATGATATCAATTTTGATGCTTTTAAGAATTAACTATTTTAATAAATATAAAAAAATACTGTAATTTAGAATAACTAGATGTGTTTACAGTGACTTGTCACGTATCACAAAATATGTTCTTCACAGAAGGGTGTTATTTATATATAGAGAGAAAACTGTTTTCATCATATATTCGTCTACTGACTTATCCATCAGAAATGCTCTATGTCTGCGGAAACTTTGGATTTCCTAGAAGATCCAAGACGCTTCGAGGTATGCGTCACGAAGAATCAATGTTCTCCCACCTCATCTCTGTTCCAGCAGGTACATATTTGATTTCCTTTATCTTTACTATTCTTGCTATCGCTACCAAGTCTGAAATAACACGACTAAAACATCCTTTACTCTTTACTGAAATAGAAATGTTATCTATATATGTATATTGTATAATATGTAGTGAGCCACCAGTAAAATAACGAACAGCGGAATCATTGAGTGACTACTAATTAGTTCGTGACAGAATGAAAAACAAGCATCAATGAACGCTCGTTCCCGAACCGTTTCCATTATATACAGGATATTTTTAGTACATGTTCACTTCAATTATCGGCACCCTTCATATAATTCACATAGATTGAGAGAAATTGGTTACATTTCAATTCCAATAAAAAATAAAAGCATAACAAAGTTATAAATAATAACAAAATTTTATGTTGCGTTATAATTAATTGCATGTGGCAAACTTTTCAGCTCTCTCGTAATTAAAATTAATTTCCCAAAGCTGTACTAATTCTGTGTTTGTTTCCCGAAATAGCAAATCGCTGTAATTAATTTGTATGAAATGTTGTATAATTGGTGAAGACTAATTATACTGTGCTGCTTCGTTTCTATATAAACGAACCTGATGCCTATTTTATTTACAGTCGATTAATATGCCTGTTGGTTGTCTATCTGTTAATTAACTAAACAATGTATGTTTTATATGAAGCACTACGAAAATATTATCCGGGAATCATCAATTAATATCATATTGTTGATATAGTTACGTTCTGATGATACATTTAACTTAACCTCTTGAGATTTATTTATCATCAACCTACCGTCATCGCCTCTGGTGTGTGATCCAGTACATAAATGCTATTCGTATACCCGTACAAAATATCTGAAACAAAAATACAGTTTAATTTTATCGAAAATGTTTCATATTCTTCTTATTGTTAGAAGAGAATATTGAATACTTCGGAAGTTTAATTAATTCCTTAGCAAGTAATTTTATACCTAAATTTAATGGCAGTGAGTATTATGTAGGCGTATTTTAGTTTACCATCAAGTGTAAACTAAGAAGCTTATAAACTCAACCAGCTTCAAGCGTCAAAAGACTTGCACTAACAGCTGCTATTCTCAATATATTCTCATATTTCGAGTTATACATGCCTCTTTGCCTTTGTTTCCTGATTGCGGTATATTTTTTAATATATAATATAGGTTTTCAATCCCATATATTATTTTATGTTACATAAGTTCTGATCAACACTGAGAAAGTTTAATTCTTCTCCACGACTAATACTTTGTCAACAAAGAGTTACTTTGATGAAAAAACTCGAGCTTGGATCAAAGGAGTGTTAGGTGAACTTTTTTCATTTCACGTTCATTTCATATTTAACCACTTTCAGTTAGAGAGTTTTATTATTTTAAATTGAGAAGATTTGTTTTGTATCTCAGTTTTATTCTAGTAAGTGAAAAGTCACTTTAGCAAAGTTTTAAAATTACCAAACAAAATTTTGAACTGGTCAGTGTAGTAACAAGTTAGGTAGAAATCAGAAATTAAGAAGTGATGAAAAATCTAGCGTTGTATTGTGTAAAAGGCTTTCATTTTCAAATTCGTTTTTTGCTTTCTAACCAATAGGGCGTAACTGGAAATTCCCTGAGAGCAAAGTCATCTAAATTGCAGACCACGATGATTTGAATTTATTGGCGCTAGATACTGAGCGAATTCAACGGAGTTTCAATTTGTGAGGAGTACCTGGCTTCGGAAAAAGAACGAAAGAATATTTACGAGACGTCACATAAATTTTACCTCTTTTTCCGCTGAAGTTGCGGATGTATTCCTTACATCGAATTTGCCTTCGAACTCGCAGTCAAATTGGTTAATATACTAAATTTTTCCAGTCAAGAGTGATCTTGTGCTTAATGCGGAGTGTTTAGTTCAATAACTAAAGAATGCGTCAATTTGATAATTATTATCAACCGTCAGTAGTTGTAATTGTCGGGAATATAATTGTGGTATCAGTTATAAAATTTTCAATACACATTATAAAACGATGAATTTTTGTTTTCATCCAGTAGACACATTTTTGCAGCATAAACTGTGCTCTGATGCAAACGCGTTAAATTAAATAAAACGAGATCAGTTTCCGGTCAGCCGGTTCCGTTCTGCTACGCAAAGTGGGCACTGCCCAGCCGGAAATAACGAATGAATTTATCTTGCTGACTACCTCATCTCCAAATGTGAACTTTAAAAGCAATATTATCAAAGCGGTAGCGTCGATTGTGAATTTTACGCGATGTGAGCGTATATTTTGCTTCATTTAAGTTACTTTTGTAATAAATTACAGAAAGTTGCTTTCAATTAAGCACAAAAAGCTAATTGAAATAATATTGTTTTATTCTACAAATTTCATATCTAATTTTAAAATAACACTGAAAAAGTACAAAATTATATCCCGATCGAAAGAGCAGAAAGAAGTCGGAAAAACCTGGTTCGCTGCTCTTGCGATTCATATCGAATGCATCGCGATGCAGGAACTTTGGAAAGCTGACCCAGGTCTCATAAATTTTCCTACATTACGCGAGAGACGGATATTCACCCGAAGCCAATTCTCTATATTCCGCACGTGTTCCCATTATTTCATCCTATTCGGCACACACAACCACGCGGTAGAACTGACCTCTTAACTCGTTTATTCACTAGGGTAAAGCGAATGACCAGCAATTGTACCGTGCAGCAGCATATTAGCACGACCGAAGATTCACTCTGTGGCTTCCCATTGTAAGAGTCCACGCTCTATTTTCTAGGTACATAGGGATAAACTTGCGACAGAAAATAAATACTTTAAATGAAACGAATAGCTTCATACCTTTTGTATTCGCCACTCGAAAAATTACGAAAGAGTGTGCTTCAGACAAACAATTAGTTACAATTTACCAACACAGTACAGTATCAGTTGAAAATTGCCCACTGAAAACTGGTCCCTCTCTTTTTATAATTCTTTATGAATATTTGAAACGAATACATACCAATTTTAATGTCTTTTAGAACATCATGACATCCAGAGACATTCGAGACTTTTATTCTCGGAAAATGCAGAGATAATTTCTTTTTATTTAATATTAGTTCAAAATATTTTTGTAATTATGCGATAGTATTTCAAATTGGGGCTTTTTAAATCAAGAAGTTACGGTCAAAAGTAGTATCCCACAAATTCTCTAACTTATCTGGTAGTTTCGCAATCGAGAAATGGTCGAATGTTAGCAAAGTCCATTTGGTATGGCGATGCAATTTCCATGCAATCAAATGGCAAACACTACATACAAAGCATTCAATGAGATTTACTCACGTATCAGCATGTACATGGGGTCCCTTGTAATTCTACATGCAAATTCTATGCGCTTGCTAGTCCATCGCTTCGAGCCGCAGAATCGAATCAATATTGTATTACATGTACCGGATGCTGTGATCTATTTCCGATTATATACCTCTGAATAAATAATGATCTTATCATTTCTCTATAAACTCCATAAACGAATTCAGATTACCAGTTTTTCAATACGTGCTAAGATTGCAAATAATTTTTTCCTTCTTCATTTCGCTGTACGTTTTAGAGACCTCCATGAAATTTTTTTATGAAGTTGAAACAAAGTAGATATGTTTTCTTTTTTATTGCGTAGATTTAATTCTAACAGAACAGAGACAGCAGTTTTATTAAGGTTCAAAAGTGAAACAATCAAACAATTAATACAATCTGCTGCGTTTCCAGTCTATCGAACCAGGCTGTCCTTATTGAATCGAGATAACGTGTAGCAAAAGTCCATATCATATCATCAATAAAGTGCAAAATACCCAATAACCTTTGGCAGATATTCTCTGAAATCACGCCAAACCATTTGCCTATAATAATAAATTAGGTTCTGAAATATTTGCTTTGTTTTCCAGTAGTGTTGTACGATGAGACGAGAAAATCGTGAAATATCCTCAATTTTGCTCAAGTTTTTTGTTATTTCTCAGTTTGTTCGAACTCTCCATTTTATTTCGGTGTCGAACGAGACGTCAAACTTTTAATTTAATACCGTAAGCATTTTTCATAGTATTTTAGCTATTCTGCTTATTTTTTTAATTTGATTTTCGAAATTTGAATATACCTGCGCGAGCATTCTTTGCATTCCTTTGCATTCCTTGAGACGAGAAGTTCACGCAGATGGATTGAGAATTTCATTTTTTTGTGTTTCTCACTCATCTCGCTTAAATGCAACACTATTTTCCAGTTTTAAATATAGTTTAAAATAAGCTTTTAAGCCAAGTTATTTTACTTAACTCAGTTTTGTTGTAATTTTATGCAGAATCAGTTTTTTTTATTAGATGGAATGTTTGATACTCTAGCGTAGAATAATACAAAAGAGTTTCCTATTTCCTGGGAAATTGTGTTTCTGAAAGACAAGGCGTTAGCTGAGTGCAGATCTGATGCTGGATAGCGTTACGTTATAGGGCAAAATCAGGTGATGCACTGGAGGTATGAGCGAGAGTATGAGGTACTACTTGTGTCGAGGGTATATATGCCGAGGGCCACTTCTGATACTAAATAATTCATGGGAATCGCTTCCACCTAAAGAGCTAGCATTCGGTGTAAAGGTCATTCAATAGAGCATTCATCTATAACTATTGATTTGATTCATATTCATTTGATTCGAATTTGTTTCAATTATTATTATAGATATTATATTGATTGCTTTTAAGTAAATCCTAATTTAGGATTCACATAAAACTTCCGACACATGTCATGTAAAATTAACGCATGGATTTCTAGCAGTGTAGTACATAATATGGAAAGTGGGAATTAGATTAAAAGCGATCATTCTCATTTCAGCAAAGTTACTTAATTCAATCATCCCAGTCTAAGTGTCTTCACTTGGCAAAAGAGACTCCCCAGCGTCAGAGATAATCAAATCAGAACGAGACGGATACAATTAAGTTCGCGGCAGATTATGAAAATATCATTAACTCTGGAAAGAAAAGCTGTCTTCAAACTGACATTTTGTCTGTCTTTTCCTTTTAATCATTTGTCAGCTTTACTTTGCAAGACGGCACAAAGTAAATAACGAAAATTCGAAGCCAGCGGGCACAGTAAGTAAGGAAGGTTCACACTCTAGGCAGCAGCGCGTTAAAAAGTTCTGGTGCTTCGTCTCTTTCTTGGGGCTCGCGAACTTTAGTAATTACGCAGAATTAAACTCTTTAAAATTTATAAGGCTCCCAGTTTGACACGAGAGAGAGAGAGGTAAAGTGCGGGTTGCTAACTGTAAAGAAGTGGGGTAGTTTCTGGGATATTAGTTGCCCCATTAACGAGGTGGGAAATGCTTCCATTATTACGAGGTAGTAGGTATATACGATTTTATTCAGCCGAATACCCGTTCGAACTCGTAGATTTCCATTCCCGTAATTCGAGGAATTTTTCAATGATTGATTTTCCACGAAATGTGATAGCAGCTTTGTGAAAGAAAAAATATTTACATCGATTAATTACTGATACATTAACAGCTAAGCAAAGAATTATTTGGTCACTGCTGTTTCAGGTATTTGGCTGACTAAACATGGATATTTACTACTGCCTGATCATGCATTGACCTGCACTACTGACCCTCTTGCACATAGGAAAGGGATAGAGGGGCCAAGGGGAGAGAATGGGAAATGGGGGGGCAGTAGTACAAGTCAACTTATGGTCAACCAGGGAACACAGTAGTAAAGATTCATGTTTAGTCAGACAAGAATCCTGAAGGGGTGATTCACGATATTTCATTATAACTCATTAGCAATTGCTTGAGTTATAATTGAAAAAGCTTGAATTGTAATCGAAAAAGGGGAAATTTTTTTTCAAACTGATTCACTTAATTGAAGTTAAAAGAACAATTTAATTCAGCTAAAACGAAAAAAAAAACTCTTAACGATCGAGTCCAACAAAAAAAAACAAAACAAAAAAACAGAGAAAAATTCGATAATGGAACTGGGCTAACGAAGCGCGTTTGCGAGAAGATTGTCTACGTCTAACTATTTTAATTTCGACGATAATTCTGACAACTAGGTCTGACATAAGACGGTTATTTTAATGTCATTAGAAGGAACTGATAGCGATTACGTTTTCGTCGTCGATGATAGCTTATCTGTGAAACTTTAAGATAACTTCATGGACTGTTTGTTTTTATGGAGACCACCATAATGAAAGTAAATGTCATTAGGCATAGAAAAAAGGGCAAAAACTAATATTGACAAGCAGTCTCTTAACTATAATGGACGACTGCGAGATAACTAGCCAGGCTGTCAAAACGTCAAAGAAACAAAGACGGTTACTTATAAACTCACAGTAATAATAGAGCTAAAGGTAGAAGAATGGCGGGATCGAGCGAGGGTGGATAAGCTTTGTTATTGAGGGGATGCGCGCACTATCCAAGTGAAACTGGGTGACGCCAGCAGAATCACATGTGATCAATGCGTTTTGACGATAATTGAATTTAGTCGGAGAAAGCAAAGCTCAAAATTCGCTTAAACAATCCCACGCTGTGTTTACTTTGAACAATATACTATTTGAATCAACCAAAAGGATGAATTAAACTCAACGCTTACCTGAGCTTGACATATTTAAATGCTTTCGAGAATTTTTTTAAAATTGTATAGTTTCTGCAGAGAGTTAAATTCAAAAGGCTGACACTGAAAGTTCTATAAAATTGTCTATTAAAAGTAAGATCTCAAGGCCTTTCCGTTTTTGGTTCAATTTTTGTAGTTGAATAATGATTAGAGCTTCATTCATTTCTCTCACTTTCGACTCTAGTTCTTCAATCGAGCGCAAAAAGATGAACATTTCCTATTTATTTTACATACTATACGACTATTTACAGGTTTTAGCGTAAAATTAAATTTAAAGAATGAGTAATTGATGGAAAAATGTATTTACCGGTGGGTGAACATGGAGTTCTTGCTGCTTCCACCAAATCTTCGCGACTGCCGGGTGGTACTTCCAACATTGTTGTGGCGTTCCCTGAGCACAGCAGGCTGAACGCTATAATGAAAATATATAGAAATATGAGATAACAGTCATTAATAAATGTGAAATGCGTTACTGTATAAAGATAATTCTGAAATATTAATTTCTCTACCTTATGAAGCTTATTTTATAATAAATTAAACTCTACAATTACTAGAGAAAGTAAATCGGTGAAATAGAAAAGTTCTCGTAAAAAAGATATTGTTTGTTATCGATTTTCTCCTGCTTTTTGCTCGCCTTTGTGGAAAAAGGGAAGCGGATCTACACTTCGGTTTGAGCTCCCGAATAATTACTAGTGAAAAGCTTGTTTAGCATTTTTAGGGCTCACAGTTCGCTTGGAATTCGATGGCTCTTTTCCGAGAAATGGAAGGCATCAACATACATATTTATAGGCTGTACGAAAACCCTTCAGAAATTCGAGGGAGCGTCGTGACGGCGTATAATGTCAAGCGGCGCCTACGAAGCACCCTTCCATATTATTGAGACAACTTTAGGTCACCCCTGGAATCTTCCCCTTGCTGATTTAATTCTCGATCTATGACGAACCAAGCATGTGCCAATTGCAGAATGGGTCCTGGGTATAAAATTGATTTCGGAACATTCATTCTTTCTTTGAATATTTTATTCAATTATGGAAGTATATCTACCATATTACACGGTCGTGATGATAAATTATCTTCAACATGACCAAGCGACCCGACCCACATTACTTATGATGGTCTTAAGAATGTTCGAACGTATTTATTTTAAATTATTTTAGATTCGCATTAGGAAGTGACCATTTTTTTTTTAATTTTAGGCGGGAACGCTTGAATATTTGAAAACTTATATAATTGTTTTGAGCTATGCCATATTTTTAAGAGAATAAATAAAAATAATCAGTTTAAATACACGTTGATCGTATATGAAGTGAAATCGAATTTATCGTATTTTACAAAATTTTCCCTCTGGGAAAAGAACGGGAGTTTGCAACAAATATTGGCAGGTATTGAATGACATTTTATAAATAATTAAGCTCAGTGTATTTTTACGTTAAATTTAATTGACAGAATACCTTTTTACTTATTGCACAAAAACGTTTTTTTTTTGTTTTATAATTAAATAAAGTAAATTAAATATGAATATTTTGAACCATTTATTTACGTTTAAAATAAAGAGACTTGAAAATTATATCCTGGATTTTTACTGCATAGACGTTCGATTTTCCGTCGTTTACGTGCTACATTAACTGTGCTATTCAGATAAAACTCAACAGGAAGAAAAGAAAACTTGACGTAAACTCCATATTCTATAAAGGCTCAGATTACTTATTAAATCAAAGTCAATAAAATTTAAATTTACTTTAAATTGCAAATAACTGAAGCTCATTAGATAATCACTTGCTAAAGGTAATGTTGCAAAAGAAACAGATAAGAAAGAAATAATAATTTAACTCAAGATAGTTGAGTAAAGTGGAATTTTTTTACTTGATATTATTTGTTTCATCAAAATTAGCCTTACAATAGAAGCAAAAAGTTTCATTGGGTGAATGACCTTACATTTAAGCCAAGTCGAACCTAAAATAATCAAACTTTGGAGTATTACACGAGAACGAGCTAGAATAATAAGAAAAGTAATCAAACCATGTTGATGTTAAAAGCAGAATATAGCGTATCTCAAATTTATGCAATGAAACTTGAAACTGATGTTTGTGACTATAGCGAAAGGAATGAGTTCTAACCGCAACATTCAAATATTGAAAATATTTCTCAAACTATTAAGATTCTTAAACCAAATGCATTTTGTGAATCTGCCACTGATTTCTAACTTTTTTTATCTTTCTTTTTTAGGGAGAATTTTGCCGTTTGAAGTTTAAGGAGAGAGTGCACATAATTCTAACGTCTTTTCCTTTTTCAATAGTACGAAAGATAGCAGCAACAGACGTTAAGGCGCGACTTAGGGCTCGCTAAACATGAATACGCTCAATGCTCCTTGCAAAGGATGCGTTTTAATTAAATTTTCACGACCACAGACACGCAAGGAATGCTAGATGCTCGTAATAATAATGCACCTACGCTCTAAACGCTCATGGTAGGCGTGTATTGCTCGCGTTCGTTCTGTTTTACTGCCTCTGGCAGCAAACCAAAGGTGAGCGCTTTCTGACTCTGAACTTGTCGACCTGCATGATTAATCTCGCAAACTAACATGCTGTCGTCAATTTGATTAAGTATTTTACGAGGGTCCGGCATCAAACAGGATCACGCCACATCGGCTGGAAGAACCGCGATGCTGAAACATTTTCAAGTATCGATGATGTCAGAATACTGCGACGCCATCCAATAACGACCCGAGGTCGTTAAGTATGCCAAGGGAGGCCAAAAATCTTGCTATCTACGTTCGTAATTACAGCCTAAGATGTTCACTTTAATCAAGTTAAACCAGACGATTCTTTTTCATGAAGGTCGTAATTTCGTTCAGCGAGAAGAATCCGCGAATTGACCGAGCTCGTAAGCTCTTGAAATCTTTGATCCTGTAAACTTCAATCACGAGAATCCGCTTTCTACATTCCCTTTTTATCGAGCGAGTTTTGGTGAATACTGCACGCCGCGCAATCGTCAGCAATATAACTTTTTTTGTGGTTCAATCTCTGGCGTTGGATAGCACAGACTCATCTCAAAATCGATAAGTCGCTTTATCTTGGACTTTTTGTAGATCCTCTCACTCCCTCTATGTCGCCCACTTTGCTTTCGTCGTCACTTTGACTACTCTTTGTTCTTGTGATGTGTTTCCCTACCCTCTTCCGTAATATTCTTTTATCTCTTGCAAACGACAAGAGACACATTGACTAATATTATACAAGACCTAAGAAATTATCACACATCAACAGACATCAAGATTACAGGTGTAAGAGCTCCTGGGAGAATATTAAGACGGGTGCTCTATAATTACATAGTTCAAGATGCGGAAGAGAGACTTCGCACTGAATATTATATACACCCGCTACTGTAGCTTATCACAGACGTCTTTGAAGGACAAGACCTACCAGGAATTTAGTTACGGCTCAAGCTCAGAACTGAAATTATCCAGAAGTGTCCAATAACTAAGTACGAGGAATTGCCTTCTGTGAAACTGCAACGATTCTCTGACAGTTATTCATGATCTTTTTATGACCTATGCCAGGACCCTATTTTTCTTAACTATAATCCAACCCGGGACCTAGATGGGTCACACAGTTTTCCCTTGTACTATTTTTACTTTTACGAGGAATCGGTTACGTAACTTTTCTCACTTCTCATTTCTTACATCTCACTTCTTTGTTTTTTCTTTGTCGATAATCGCTCTCTCACAAGGTGAATTCGAAATTAACAAGAAGTCAAAGACGTGAAAATTTTTACTGCAATTTCACATAATACGAAAAAGGTACTTCAAATTAAAATTTGGTAATGCATTCAATTTTTCATGAGATTGTAAATTTTGCAATACAAGCGTAGTAGAAATTAATTGCAACTTATAAGATAAATATGGTAAATTTTGTTAATTTTCGGCTTTATAGATTAACTAGCAGAAATTTACCTGACGTTGTCCAAGATTTTGAGAGATTTCAAGTGATCTCCATGGATTTTAAATGTATTTTAAAGGAATTCAAAGACTTTAAAGGATTCTAAGAGAGATTTTATTTTGATTTTAAAGGTGTGTGATTTTAATGAATTTTGAAAGATTTCTAAATATTTTTAATAATTTCAAGATATTTCAAGTGATTTTATAATTTTATCATAACTTATATGATTTTAATAATTATTTTTAATCTGAAACTGGTAAGAATTTTTTTTTCAGTTTAATGAAAAAAATTAGAAAAATTACGTATCGACCTATTGGAAAACTAACTAAATTTACTCATTATTTTTGGTCCGCACGACTGAATCGTAACTAAATCTCACGTATCATTCGGATTTTCGAAAATATATGAAGCAATAATTGCACACAGAGTTTAATGAATTCTATTCACTTCTGATCAATATTCTGATAATTTGCTGGAATTACATGAAATTTTGAAAAAACGATAGAGTCGTATAGCAGCATTGCTAAAAGCAGTGCCGTATTTACACTAGAGGCCAAAAAGGCCATGGCCTAGGGCGGCAAATTTTGAGGGGCGAACCAAGGAAAAGTTGTTGTAAACATCGGCTTTGTTTTACATTCATGTAAAACTGAGGACCTTTTTTTTTAAGGTACATAGTGCTTGAAATCGTCAAAAAATTGTTACAAAGGGCGGCACTTTTTTCGGTGGCCTAGGGCGGCATTGTGGGTAAATTCGGACCTGGTTAAAAGATCTACAGATCCTTTTAAAAAACGTAGGAAACGTATATCTTGTGCGGAATTACAATTCGCGTGCTTTTTCATCACTACGTGATCATAAAAGGTTGGTTAGCATTCAAAGAAGAGATTCATTTATTAAACTTCCAAGTCGCAGCGCTTCGTTTTTCTAACAAAACCTGGAGTACGCTATACACAAAAATCAACAAAAAGTAGATTCGTGACAAGATGTCGTAAAATAGTTATTTTGGCATCACGCAACGCGAAAAGCTCATCAAAATTCTACGAGAATCCGCACACTGCTCCTGGACAATGATCCTGGCCGGACCTTCCTTACCTTTTTCTCAGGACTTCTATCGTTCGTGTGAGATTCCGTGAAACGTACGTGGCTTTATGCTTGAGACGAGAGTAAGAATCTCCAGCTAGTCCTGGAATTTATTTATCAGAATTCCGCGGTCGTTTGTTTCGGCTCTATCACTGTGGTTCTTAGACGTAGGTCTCCGTCTCTCTGCTCTCATACTAAGGAAAGTAGACAATTCTGCTCCTCGGTATTTGCCCTACTTGGGGAGCTTACAAATAACTAACCGGATAAGCATGACGAATAACCAGGGTTACAAATAAAAAACAGTAATCCAAGGTGACTTACCCCGCTTTACGTCTTGCCACGCGTTCGTGATTTCGCTGAATCTACCCACCCGGATGGTTTGTCACTTGTATTTCTTTCACATTGTCCCAGGATTTCAATCCCCGGATCTGAAACATAAAAGTCATGATCTTTATTTAAAAACTAGCAATATTAATAATATTCACATACAAAAAAGATAAAAAAATTACATGATTCCAATTTGAAATTCAACAATCTTAGGCCCTTCAAACAAAAATTTTTTAAATTTTAAGCTAAGGACATTTGAGACATTAAATTTTGAAAAATTTTCAGGAATTTTAAGGGTTTTAACGAGATTTCATTGCATTTTCAGGAATTTCAAAGTATTTTAAGAAATTTTACAAAATTTGTTGGGAGTTTACAAAAATATTATATAAATGCACGATATTTACCATGATTTTAAGTAATTTTAAGAAGTTTTGAGAGAATTTAACGGATATTTGAAGGGATTTCACGAGATTTCATGCGATTCTAAGGAATTTTAAGGAATACCAATGTTACGCGAGAATTTTTGGTATTTTTAAGAATTTAAAGGGATGTCACGAGATTTCATGGGATTTTAAGGACTTTTACGGTACTTCAAAGGATTTTATGAAATTTCATGGAATTTTACGGGACTGTATGGGATTTTAGGAAAATTTAAGTAATTTCAACGTATTTTACGAAATTTAAGGAGTTTACCGAGATTTATTAGTATTTTCAGGAGTTTTATGGGATTTTACGAGTCAGGGAAGCAAATTTATAACTTTTTCATAGTTTTATGAGTAAAACGACTTTTTACTCAATTTTAAACGTTCATTAACCATCAATATAAAATGTAGAATTTCCATCAATATTTGCATAATTATTGTTTGAAAATTTAAACTCATCTATTTATAAAATTGTGTCTGGATAATATAAGGGGATATAAAATTAGGTTACCGTCCATTGGGCTTATTTATAAACCAGAAAAAAGTATTTCAACGGGTCTGGCTTAAGATAAGTTTTTATCTTTTTATTTAAATATTTAGTTTCAAAGCTTAATGTACATTTTTTATGCTTGTTTGAACTGACTTTTTGATTTAATATTTATTCACTAATGGTCCCTGGATTAATAGTCGGAAAAAAGTGAATAATTCTTTTGACGTCAGCAACGCATGCGAATTGTTAGGTAGTTCAACGCAATCTGGCAACATGTGTATGGAACCTGCGATAAATACGTAATGCGTAGCACTCACACGTGCATTGCTCATAAACCGTCACTCTCTCTTGCATGTAAAGTATCCTGAGAGATTTAACGTCATCCTCGTAAAATTGCGAAAGGTTACAATTTTTTACAACGGGTAAAGTGAAATGAGTTTCTTGATAACCATAAAAGAATATATCATAGATTTTAAAAAGTACTGAATTCTTTGGATGCTCATGCAAACTATAAAAAGTGATGGAAAAATCAATTAATAAGATATTCCAGTTCAAGGCTCTCTGAATAATAAAATAACAGTAAACTCTCTGAATTCTTTATCTTTCAACTTCTTACTTTTAGGATGCCTGACTCTCAGCAGATAAGAAATGCCTACAATTACCATCGTAATATTCACTCTTTCAGCTCTTTCGCCTTTCTATAATAATCGATTCCTTGAACTGTCTACATTGGAAATAATTTTTTTTTACATTCAAAGATATAAACTGAAGTTTAATACAATTTATTATAAAATTCAATTCTAAGGGTATGTTTTCAAAAAGTGACAGGTGAATTGCTTCCTTTTATTTATCATAAATTTAGTGATAGATTTTTAGAGGAACTTTCATAATAGAGCAGGGATTCAGGAAGAAAGCTTGACTGATGAGAGCGGGATTCAGGGCAAGTGCTTTTAGAAATCCAATAGAGTAGGGCTCGTTTATTCTGAAACGACGAGGATAGTAGGTAAGTCGATTTTTGAACCATATTTCACGCAAACAGTCCATTTCATTTTCCTAATGACATTCACGTCGATAGTACAAATCGCAATGTCGTCCCTTCAAGTTCGCATGATATCCGAGAAAAGTAATGTTCTTGTCATAAGAGCCTTAGAGCTAAAAGCTCGAATAAAAAATGATATGTTTGCTTACATAAGTCGCTGGCCAGGCAAGTTATAAATGTGGTTCAACAATCATTTTCATATAAATAATACCAAATATTGTTGTACACGTTAAATTGATAAATAGAAAGAAATCAAAAGGAAAGTATATATTCAAAATGTGTACAATATTTTCTTAAATGAAAATACTGTACAAAACTTGAAGATGCATGGATGTGAGCACAATACCATCGTTGCTCGGTGACAAGGAATATGTGAAAAGAATCATACCGTAAGAAAGAGAATGATATATAAATTGTGAAAGCAGTGGGCACTATATTCGAAGCATGAGTTTGCAGATTCTTTTGAAAAGTCAGTAAAGAAGTGCAGAGGATGTGAATGGGAGGGACGCTTGTGTCGAGTAAGCAGCAATCAGTGTCCACGAGTTGTAAAAGAAAAGAAAAAAGGAATGGTAGAACCTAGATTGTTAAAAATGCGCTCTGCTAAGAGCTGCAAAGAAAATATGGAAAATATGCCTTACTTATAAAAACTTACTCGGGAAACTTAAAATCGCGGACTTTAAGAGACATCTGGTGAAAGGGGAGGAACAACTGGACTTTTATGATATTGTGGAAAAATGACGGTGATTTATTCCTCCCAAAAAACTTTCAGACTCATTCGAATCATGTCCCCAGGGATGGAACATATGTCTCGCACACAAGGACAGGAGTAGAAAATTGGAGATGACAAGAAGAAGTACATTTGTTATTTTATGTGGGTGTACATATCGTTGCAGGATATGTAATACGAGCCGGTTATTATTTTGAGAAGAAAAACAAACTTGTATTTTGATAAAAAAAAATAATGACCTCTGGAAACAATGGATGCTTTTACACTTGTGCACTTTACTCTCATCCTTCTTCTTATTGTTAGGAAAAAGTTTTTACCTTTCTTCACATACAAAATACATTCACAAATCCTTAAGAACTAAAACGATTTTCACGCAAATCGTGAAAATGTGCAGGGAAGCTTTGGTTTTGACAAAAGCGGATAAAAAGTCGTCCGTACTTTTCATGTGGAAAGTCGTCAAAGACCTGCGCCCCTTAAGCTTTGGATCAAGAAAGCTTTTCTTAAGCCCATGAACTTCTTGCACAACGAGAGGATTTATAAGCGCCTATGAAAGTATGCAAAAAATCAGAGATTTTATAAATTACTTAAATAATCGACATCGTTTTGCGGCCTTTTGAAAGGGTCTTTGAATTTGTAAGCATATAGTAGAATTTATACAATATTGTTGGCAATGTTTTTAAGTTAAACTCCCTCAATTTCAACAAGAACAGCAAATATACTACCGAAAATATATTACCGCATCTTGGGCTTTTTAACTCATAATCGATCGTTACATTTCATGTACATCGAGAATGATGTTACTCTCAGGAGTCCCAGAGACAGAAGCTCGCAATTACGTGGAAGAGTGATACTATATCCTTTATCAGTCCCTCGTGCCTAAGCATAGCGATAAACCCTTGCTATATCGATAGACAATCGAATTCGCATCCATCTTCATAGAAGATGAAGCCCTAGTGTTATAGAAGAGATATTATGTGATTCTGTACTGAAATACCAAAACAGATCTTTCTCTTTTAATAACGTTTTAATATGTGAAGTAACAATTAAACAGTTTCGAACAGAAAAGAAAAAATAATCCTGATATTTCTCAAAATTAGAAACCAAATTTCATAATTAAAAACGAATGTTTTATCTGAATTCGTTTGATTGAAATAACAATTAAGTTAAATGATTATTAATCTTCTCTGCTTGTGTATATAGCTAAGGCTTTCATTTAATTAGAGTCAGGCGCTTTTATTTTTCCAGCATTTTGCAAATTAAAGTCAGTTTATCTAGGTATATTATTTTCACTTATCCTCATATCTGGTTACTATCCTTTGAGTTTATCCCGTGGAGGACGGTGAAATATATCTCCAAGTGTTAATATGTATCTAGCTTGCATAAATCCATATGTAGAACAAACTCAAGAAGCAACATAGTTAACATAACCAACTTTTGTTACGAAGAGCTAATATTATTAATAAATACTCGCAAATAGTATGTATAATTAACAAAGGAATAAATTTTACAAGTCCCAGAATTTGAAATAGAGAAAAATAGATGTGGTAAAGAATGTTCGAAATGAGAATGCAAGAGAAAATCGTTAAAATGAGGAGAAAAAATAAAAGGAAACTAGTCTTCGCACCTCATAAATGATTAATGATAATCTTTTCTTCAGAACCTCACAGAATAGAGAAAAATGAGTTGGTTGCTGCGATATTTAAAAAGTAATTAATTTATAGCAGTCAGAGAGTTCTATAAAACCCATCGTATGTTACCCAACTAATTGTATACGTTTTTACTAATTATATATTGTATTCGTTTAATAAATACATTAATTTCTCGAATCTTTTGTAATCTTATTTGGACTCTGTGCTTTTATACCAGCTTTTCTTATAAAAGGGATCCTTGACCCTTAAATAGTACGCCACCCTCCATCTAGTAACTCCCATGAATTCAAAGATTTTTTATGCCTCTGTCATAATTTCAAGAACTTTGAACGTCATAGTTTATGACCCTCCTCTGTGTTAATCTCTATATATAAAGCTGAATACCAGTATGTATGTGTGTTTCGAGTAGGCTTCTACACCCTTGAACCTATTGAAACCAATTTATTCAAGGCGTCATAAAGTCTTCAGGATTTTTTTAGATATTTTGAAAGTGCTCGGGAACTTCTCTAATTTTTTCACTTTTTATGATATTTCTGTTTAATCTAATTTTTGTAATCCACAGGAATTTTTTAAAATCATTTATAATGTATTTAAATCTCTTGAGCACTTTCGAAATCCCTTGAAATTTCATAAAAACAAATGAAATTCCTTAAAATCCCTTGTTTCATTAAATCCTCTTGAAATATCTTGAAATCTTGTGAAATGTCTGAAAAAATATTTTGATATATCTTTTGAGCTTTTTCAAAGATCCCTTTAAATCCATAAAATCAATAAAAAAATCTCTTAACATTGCCGGGTAAATTTCGGCTAATACTCTCTAAATTTGAATCAGTAATAAGTAAATAATAGAATATAGTAACAAATTCAATTTAGTTTATAAATTTTCATATACATTTTATAAATGTACTACAATAAAAAATTCTCAACACGAATGTGGAAGTATCCCGAGTAGATATTTCCCCATTTGGTGTTACGCGCGCGTTATCTCTAGGCAGGCACGTGTAGGGGCCTCACTAGGGCCCTCTTTATAGGATATGCGAGGCGTAACGCGAAATTTCTAGAATTTATACATGGGATAAAACCTGAACTATCTTTATTGATCAGGGAATATCCTACATGCTCCTCACAGTAATTTACGTTTTGCTGTGCAACACATAAAGCTATCTAACACGATTGCAATCAAAGGATTACTAAATCGGAACAATTTCATTGTGTATGTGCAACTCGCGCAAAAACGCCCTGAAAGAAAAATTAAAATATTATTTTGTTCGACAAATAACCACATTTTTCACTAAATGTTGTATTTTTGATCATAAACCGCCTATAGTGTAATTTAATTAAATATAGTGTAATTTAATTAAAAGTTCGCCGTTGTGCATCTTTATACGAGAATGTTGTTTTTAACGGCCGCGTAAAATACAGATAGCTTTTGCTTAAAGTTTATGATTTATTCATGCTTGAAATTTTTTTAAAATTCTGAGTCTTTTACTGAAAATATAATACACAAATTCCTCAATAACTGAAATAAATAAATAAAATGACCTCAGTAAAATAAATAAACTTAATATTTTTCTGTATGTACGTTACATCCTAAAATGAAAAATGGGTTTTATACGTTTGTACATCATAGTGTCATCTTCAAAATGATATATGATACAAAAAAGGACTTGCAATTACAAACATCTGAATTCCCACATATAATATTTCAAAAAAAGGAAAAGTTAGAAGATATAAGGTGAAACGTAGAAGGCCGAAGACAGAAGGTGGAAGATATAATATAACTGAAAAAGATAAAGGTAACATAATAAATAATAAGAAGAATTAATCTCTAGCTAGCTAGAGATTAATAATTTATTCACAACTTTCGAATCCAGAAAAAAAAATGCAGATAATTATGCTAAAAAAATACTGGAAAGGGATCCGGATTGCGACTGAACGCACCAAATTTAATTTCGTTTTTTTTTAAATAAGCTTTTTAGTTTGTTTACTATTTATCATTGTGTACTCTTTACACTTTTTTATTATTTGTCGCACATTAAATTAAAGTGGTTTCGATTTTGTTTTCAATATAATAAAATGAGTCACTTACAAAAGATTGTATTTACAAATGGTCTGTTTATATTTTGAAATATGAAGCCCAGCGCATTTAATTAAGTTCTCTTTTACGTCGAATTTCGAATTTGAAATTGTTTACTATTTATTGCATGGTTTAAGGAAATCGTAGCGGGGTTGCTTTTTTGAGGTTTGTTGTTGATCCGACTAGACGCAGTCGTCCGACCTGTTGTCGTCCTTTGACTCTCAGTTAAGTTTTGAATTTCGATCGGAAATGTGCGGTAGCGATTAATAGAAATTAAATGGTACAAGTGCTAGTGAAAATAAAACTGAAAGTGATGAAAGTGAAAAGTGAAAGTGCCAAGAAAGGATTATCAAGAGAACGAGGCTCGGGGAGCATCATGCAATTTGGGTAAAAAAGAAGGTGGATATTATTTTATTAGGAAGATTATTTAATTTGAGTTAAACTTTAATTTTTTAGTTTAATTAATCAAAATCTTATTGTTTCAGAATATGAAGCTGGATGCTGCGGCTATTGTTCCGACAGGAGGACACGTGGTGGTAAGTGGTTTTAAAAATATATGTTTATACAATTTTTTCGAATCCGTATACACAACGAAGATCGCAAAGAACAATTGTATCATTTTTATACAACTTGAAGTATCTTCTATACGAAAGTGCTGAGAACACAAATTCTCTTTTATGTTCTTTCTGAACCCGGAGTGTTAAAATACAGCATCTACTATACCATCTCGTGGAAAGATTTCAACACATTTTTGTTTGCCGAGGAAGCAAAAACCGACGGCTGAAATTGAAAGCGTCTACCTAAAACCAAGTTTGAAGAAGAAGAACAAAAAGATACCCAGCTGCTATTTAATCAAAGCTCCGAACACGAGTCGACGATGTTGACAAGATGTAAAAACTATTTAAATCATACAGTTACTGAAAATAAGAGGGATTATTATGATGGTATGAAAAAAAAGATAAACATGAGTTTAGAGCTTCATATCCACTTTTATCAAATTCTGTTCAAAGTATATTCATCTGAGAGGAAAATAATATGTGCATTTTTCTTCTATAAAATTTTTACACGTTTAACATAAACCTTTCTAAACAGAAAGTAATTTTAATTTAAGAAAAATTTCGTCTCTAACATCATGAGAAAAATATGGTATGCATTATACATAATAACTATTCTCTCTGAGAATATTTAAAATTACTCCTCAGATACTCTTTTTATATATTCTTATTCCTATCACGAAGTAGAAAGTTGCAATTATTTTTCTAGCTCTTAGAAATATATGAAAAGTAGGTTTAAGATGAAAGAAGTACAAGTTTAACGACTCTTTTAGAATAGGAAATGATAGCTTTTGACGTTGGAGAAAAATTCTGAGAGAACTTTTTTAAACGATAAGGATTTTGTCTTAAATGTAATATAAAATGGGACCATACTAGTGGAGTAACGAGTTGTAGATCCCATTATTAATATAACATAAGACATTTTATCCATCCTTACAGATTCTGAGGACAGCAAATAAGAAATAAATACCATCTTTACCTCAAATAGTCAACTTCTGAACCTCATCAAAGGCTTTCTGAAAGTAACATAATTGGAATAAACCTGAGACGCACCTTCGAGCAAAATCGCAAAATTAAGCGTCTGAAAGTAAAAAGTGGATAAAAATATGTCGTTTGAAAAAGTGGAATAAAAAAATTTTTCACAATTTTTCAAAAATTCTTCTTAGGACAAAATTATTTCTCAGAGCAGAAATAAAACGCCAAAAGAACGCTGATTGGTTCTTCTTGTTCGGTTTTTGCCCTGAGAATTCATTTTGTCCCATTTTTATTCCGAAGAATTTTAATTCCACTTTTTTTTTAAATCGAAATATTTTTATCAGTTTATTTCAGCCGCTCAATTTAAAACCCGTTTTTAAACAAAAGGTTTAAAATTGAAATTGATTCGAATTTTAATACGATACTGGTATTGCGCTTGAGAAAAATTGCCTTTGCGAAAAATTTATATCCAGAGTGTAACTCGAATCTCAAATTCATATCTGGACTGCAGTTTAATTATAGCGAAAATGTGTCATAACCAGCAACGTAAATGAAATGAGAATTTATTTTTTCATTGAAAGAAAGCAAAGCATCCAAATAAAACCAGAGAATGTTATTCATTAAATAATATTTTCGAATGTTACGCGAATCATAAGGGTGCTGCGAAGCGTAATTTAATTTCTGTGACAACGAATCTAACGCGAGGAACTTTTATTGCCAGGCCAGAGCTTCTCTCAAAAGTGCTCGGACAAATGGAACAGAGTGATCATTTCGCGAGATAAAAGGGTTTTTAGTACGCAAAAAATTTTGTGAAGTTTGAAGAAAAATAAAAAACTCAAAGTTATGGTAGACGAAATTTTTTTGTTACTTATTAAAGATAATTTTAAAATGTTGAAACCTTTCTATAATTTACTTTAATCTAATTTATTAAATAATTAGGAACTGCATAAAACCTTTACTGGATACGAATTAACTGAATCAAGTTATTCAAAGTGAATGACTTTTTATTATGAAAAAAAATTTTTCTAGGTGTGAATCGCGACTCAAGTGCTGTATCACTCGACGGTTCTTCGTTTTCTTCATTTGTAAACAAATTTATTTATCCTCGCTTGAGCAGACCATTCTACTTTACCTCTCTTTCTCACCTGCACGTAAATTTTCATGTCCTTCTTTGTTTCTCGGGTTAGGCTGCTAAGTGGGCTGTTGTTTTTCATTCGTGGAGGACAAAAATAAAGTAAAAAAAAAGTTTACAAGCCTGAGACAAGTGGCGTGTAAAAGCGCTGCAAAAGAGCATTCAACCTTGCTGCAATCTTCAACTTTTTCATGTTTTATTTTCGTAGTGTCGTTCTATCCTTTATGAACGTTGTATAATCAGGCGTGAAACAATTTAGCAAGAATATACAAATTTCTCAAGTTATTATAAATTATAATAGACTCCATCTAAAAAATTTCGCTACTTTAAAATTTTAGTGACGATGAGAATTAATGATTTGCACTGTAGAAATTATAAATAATTAGTAGAAATTTTAATGAATTCCTATGGATTACAAAAATTAAATTAAACAAAGGAAAATAAAAAGTGAAAAAATTAAAGAAGTTTGCAAGTACTTTCAAAATATCTTAAAAAATCCTCAAGACAAATTTATGATGCCCCGCAAAATTTGTTTTCAATAGATACAAAGGTGTGGACGCCTATTTGGAACACACATACAACATTCACATACGTACATTCATTGTAAGTTTTTATTATTCGTTCTTTCGGTGACTTTAATTTGTAGGAAAACATTGTGTTGTGATACCGATTTGCTCCACATGCTGTTGAGCAGTTTTTATACTTGTCTGGTATTTGTTTCCAGGAAAATTCTTTTCCTCTCTCCTTAGTTTTTCGTGATACTATTGGAAGAATGGGAATTACGAGGTAGTACTAGAGGGACTAGCGATAACTGATTTGTAGTAGCACATTGGTTCGTTCTGGTATAAATCTTTCTCTCAGCCCTCATCGGACAGACACTCCCCTCCTGTTTTCTCTTCTTTTATTTCTCTCTCTCCCTCTCTCTCTCTCTCTTCTTGTATGTTATCCAACCAGTATCACAACAACATATACCAGGCATCTATGATTTATGTCCCCACGTGTCACATTCTGTAGTTCTGCATTATTATAGACCCGACACGACTCCAGTTATGATCTCGTAAAATAATACTAATGCAACAAGAAGATAAAAGGAGACATTCGGTACAGCAACACTGACAGTTACGAAAATAGTAAACCTGAAATATAATTTTTATCCGAAAGTAAATTAAATATTTACAAAATGTAAGTTGCACAAAATGTGATATTATCATTTCAAATCATGTATAGAATCAAATATCAAAGTAATATTAATAGTTATACATAAACAGTATAATATATTCGTATCTCTATTAACACAAATGAACGAAATTTGGTCTATATGCAATATGCATATTCTATGAATGCGAGCCCTTGTGAACTGCGTCCGATATCGATGAGCTTTCATTAATATTCCTCATCGGTACATGATTAATCCGATTGATGGAATAAACATTTTCCAAATTTCCACGTATCGAATGTTTACTTAATGAAGTACAAACCGCCAAGGGAGCTGGGGTAAACCTTTCAACAATGTTGAAAATTAAAATAATAAAATGGCTACACTATAAAAAATAAACCAACAGCGTAAAAATTTTTAAATTAAAAAAAAACATCACTAATATACATTGACTTATGGGGTCTCAATCCATACTCAAAATTATTACTCAAAAGCCTTATTAGTCGTTAAAGTTTCCTTCCTGTTTTCAAACCCCACTTAATCCCAAAACTTGGTTTAAATCGTTAGCTTTACCAATGAGCGGTACGTAAATACTGGCCTTAAGCGAAGCTTAAATTTAAGCTTGGCTCGAATATTATCTCTGATTTTTCTGAATAAATTGAACATGAAAATTTGAATATCGCTCCACCTATTACCAATTTCATCTTTTTGTAAAAATGTTGAAAGTTTTATTTTACGAATTAAGTTTTAAAATATCCAATAGAAGAGACAGTGAAGGAGTAAGGGTGGAAAAAGATAAAACGAGATACTTGAGAGAAAGCGAGATGAGATTTAAGTAGATCCATTCAAGTTTCTTGGCAAAATCGAACGGTACCCTCGGTCGGATGCCTTCGCCCTTCATTGGCGTCGTTTCGTCTTCATTCGGTAAACTTTATTCAAGTAGGTAGCGCCTTACCAAGTTAG
Source organism: Synergus magnus (assembly GCA_032275165.1). Classification (NCBI taxonomy): domain Eukaryota; kingdom Metazoa; phylum Arthropoda; class Insecta; order Hymenoptera; family Cynipidae; genus Synergus; species Synergus magnus. Next base: position 22,275,641 of record JAUESH010000015.1, read on the forward strand.
TCTGATTCAAAGAGGGCGGCATCTCTTCTGACTCCAGAATGAGACACTATAATTAAATTCCTCAGCTCTTAAAATTTAACAAAGACCTTATATGTCTGTTCTGTGAATTAATCTACGATACAAGCATGTGTCTTCATACACGCCTACTTGCTCCACACCATAAATCTACAAGTCCAGTTCTCGGAACTTAGTACTCGACTCGTTTGCTCTACAATGGTCTACATGAATTCGTAGCATTTCTGCACTATGCAGCTTCTGTGATAGCTTCATTCTCTAACGAGAAATATGAACTGCGTCTCTTACACACAATTCGCATTCACAATTTTCAAAATCTAAAAATGCTGTTGTAGGTTGTTCAAAATGTAAAATGTAATTAATCATACCTATTTAATCAGTTAATGCGACATAAGTAGCAAAATTATGTGCGTTAGTTTTTAATTAGTTTATATTTTCAAATTGAAAAGCCATTTATTATTACTTTGAAAGAACACTTGAAATATCATTCGTGCATTTAGGTCGAGAGTGAAAAACATTTTACAATGACGCGTCCTACAAAGCAGAAACTTCTCGACAATCAATTCTCAGTTCTACCTCTCTTGAATTATAGCTATGTTGCATAAAAACCGTCTGACTATACTAGGCTTTACTACTCGTCTCACGATGAATTTGAAATTACTTTAAATTCTTTAAAATCATTCAATGTCTTAAAATGTTATGAAATTTCTTCAAAATCGTTAAAATCTTTTAAATTCTTTAAAATTAATGAAGTTTGTTGAAATCTTTGACGTTTAAACTGTCAAACGTTTCATGCTGCATGAATTTATGAACAATGGGAAAGTGGGAAATTGGGAGAATGAAAAAATTATATGATTGAACCCCTAGTTACTTACAAAGGAACATTTTGTTGTAGATTAGAGGATTAACATTTGGCTTAAAAAGTAAAACGTTTTTATATGAGCCATGCTCGAAATCTCTTCGTGTATTGATCAGTACTTAGCACTCCATCCAGATCAGATTATTCATCAGAATAAACGATTTCCTCATCTGCATAGATTTAACAAACTTGATAGAGCGAATTAAACGTAATGCGCGAATTGACTAGCTTTTCCAAAGCTATTACCAAAATTGCTCTCCACAAACTCTCGTGAACTCAAAGTTGTACCCATACACTTCTCTCTCAAACCGGAAGTCGCGTACATAGAACAAAGTCGAGCAGTTTGCTTAAGCCCACTACTACGGTCTTTCTATTCATTGTTGCAGAAAACTTTAAGCCGTACGAAGAGAAAGCTGTCTCACTTTTGGAACTTAGAATTGAAAGATGATAATTGATTAAAGGAAAATTAAATTTGAATTTCAGAATTTAATCGAGTTATTAATAATGATGTTAATTACGTTATATTGAGATTATACGTACAAGAAGTGATTTCATCGCTCAGTTCAATTTTCTCTGGTCAAGTGTAATGGATCAATTTCAATTATCGGATAAATTGGACCAATTGCTTATCGTGAGACACAGGTCACTGCATTTAACGCATTTAAACGCGTTATTAAAATAGAGATTCTGATGTGCAAAAATCGTCTTTTACATAAAGCCACAAAATAAACATTTGCCTTTTTTCACTGTCTGATGATTAAAAGATAATTTTTCCACTATATCTGAAAAAACAGTCCGTTAGAGGATATAAAATGATTTTATCTAAAATTTATCCACCCTCGCGTCGACTGCCTGAACCTGCAAAATACCTGCGGCAATAAACACAAAATATTTTACAGAAAAAAGAGCGTAAAAAATTATCGTAAAACAACTTTTGTTGTTTTGGTTAAACATTTATTTTATTTTGACGCTCGCGAGCACTTTTATTTCATTTTTGAAGTTTACATGGTTTCGCTTTTTGTTTATAAAATTTGAAGGGCTGCATTAAAATTAATTCAAATTTTTAATCCGTTCAAAGAGCAAAGTAAGTTTTCACACTACATCAATAAGTATCATTTTTTGTACAATGGAGAAATAAAGACTACTGCAGGTTGAAAAGCTTAAATATTCACAAATATTGTGTGATTAAAATGTAAAAATGTGTAAAGTTGATACAACTGCAAAAAGATCCTTCAAATTTAGGAATTTGATGCCTAAAGTGAATTCCCATATACATTAAACTGCATAGCGCAAAGTTTCAATAGTTTGTTCACATGTTCCGATTTACATATAATTTACATGTATTTAGTGAAATTTTACATTATGAGAGTTTCAATTCATGTGTTCAGCTGGCACCACTCTTCAGGTTTTGCATCTCCTTTTAATGCGAAGAACACGCATCTACCTCGCATATCTATAATGTGTAATAAGTTCATTTGATGTAAGAGGATACTTTCTTTAATTAACCTTTTTAGTGCCTTAAAAGTACATCTACGTTGTTCTCGCATGACGTGTGACGATCATATGTGAGCTTAGCTCAGTAGCACTTGTTGGACTGTTGAAAGGGAAATTGAATGAGCGTGCGTTACAAATGAAATTCAAATGACGCGGATCGTTTATCCTGTTACTATTCTGAATTACCTAATAATTGAAATTTACTCGTTGCCAACCAGCACGTTTTGCAGCCTAAATTGCTTTAGCGTTCGCTCGATTTGATCCAAGCTTTGGACTTTCGGTTTCGCTGGTTTCCCCGGAATTACTAATTGTTAACTACTACTGCATGGCTCTATTGATTCGATGGTTCGAAGGCGTCGACATAACTTCTAGCTCGCGGGGGAGCCACAAAATGTGCTAAAGCAAAAAGCTTTCACGTAATATTTCTTTCACCTCATCTATTGTATTTCTGCGAGCGTGAGCAGAAATCTATTTCAGAAGAAAGGTTTCCATGTTTAAAAGAAAAATATTGCATAACAATTACTTGAATAATACAAATTCAAAAAACAAAACGAACTTTCTATAAGATAAAAAAATGTCAATACTTCTGTGGTTCTGAATTTGCATTCTTAACTTTTAGTTCTGTCACATTTGAAAACAGAGCTTTTTTGCTTTTACAGTAGAATACATGCCTTGTTAGGCGAATAATACAGAATTTTGATTCAATTCGAATCTTTTCCCTCTCAGCATCAAATACGAGAGCATCTAAAAAGCACAGCCATATTTTGGTTACTGAATGCATAAAATATATCTTTGAATATACATATTTTCAAGTACACAAAGGAATTTCCTATTCAATGTTTTAGTTCCTAGTTATGAGAGTTGTTTTGCAGATTCCAACTGTAATTTACCGTCATTAAGTGATGCGGTTCGAAATGCTAGAATTCAGTCATATTTTCTTTTACGTTTAATCAGTTTGTCCAACAATCTGTCATGCTGACATGAATCGAGTAGTCATTGCGCTATCAATCATCTGACATCCATTATATTATTATACAATTCTCATGATAAATCAATCTCTTATTTGGAAATGAATTTTGTAACACATAGCTACTGTTATTTGGTAACGCAGATTTTTCAACGAGGTTGTTGTATAGCCAAGAGGAGTTATTAACTGCATGCAACGTAACACAATTTTAGTAACTCTAGGCAATATTCTGGCCACTAGAGTGCTGTGGTCCTTTGACTTTGCTTCGTAGACTGTCTTTCCTGCCTCAGTATGCAGGGTTGGACAAAAGGGTTCTGATGACGAGTTTGTGACCCTAACGATGGCCATTGGTCGTCTAACAGATTATTAACATGCAAAGGAGTTCCGTTAAACACTAAATCGTGTGTGCTAACCCACAAATAGGTACTTTAGCCCTATCACTTCGTATACATCAAAATCCAGATTTGGCGCATACTGTAACACCTACGTTGTTGCAATCTATGCAATGCAGTTTAATTGAAGACATGCAAATGATAACTCGGTAAAGACCATTTAATTTACTCCCTATACATATGATTAATTTATGCATTATTTAGGAGCCAAATCAAATGGTATTTACCGAGTTGTCATTCTCATGTCTTCAATTAATATCTGTAATTCGCATGAGATTCCATTTGCAATTAGAAAAAAGTATGAAGATGTACAGTACATACTTGTAAAAACATACTTGTATATATGTAATTAAATATCTCTCTTTATGCTTAGAAAAACTGCAATTCAACAAAATAATTTATTTGGGATCAAAGAGTAAATCTAGTTTAAGATTTCATGCCATGATTACAGTTTTTAATTTTTATTTTATTGAAATGTCATAAAGGTATTTTAATTAAAAGTCCAATGGTAAAGAAATTCTGAAAAAAATGGAAGTCCTTCATTTTCAACAATGGGTGAATTCTCACTGGAAAGAAATAAAAATGTTGCTACAAAAGAGTCATTAAAATAAATCATTGTTTTATATCTACCTCTTCATTTAATGAACTTTCTTTTTAATACAGTTGAAAGAATTTAATATGATTTTTTAAATACATAACTTCCAGATTCAATTTAATAATCTTTCCTTTAAATTTTAGAGTTTGTACATATTTGGAGGACTTTTTCAAAGCTGCAGAAAAAAATTATATATATTCAGAATAATTTGTGTGAGGTAAATCACTGTCATCCACAGAAAGGGTCGATAGAAACGAGAACATCGCTAAAAAAGTGTCCTTTATATTCCATTATTCCCACAATGTTGGAAGGCAGAATAAACGAGATGCTTATATTGCACGCTCAGATCTAAGGTTTATTAGTATGCTTAAATTTAAACGGTTTAGACTGACTTCGAATAGCTTTTGCTGAGTTATGCGAAAATAATATTTCAAAGATTAATGACAAGTATTATACCTCAATTTTTCTTCGTCTCGGACTTTTTTTGAACTCTCAATGGATCCAGAAGGGGTGCAAATTCTTTAGCGATCTTTGTCTGCAAATATAAAAATTTTGATTATTACATTATTCATGCAAAAAAAATGTTCAAGCAGTGTAATTATATACAAAAGAGTAAAATTATAACTTAATTTGAAGTAATTTTGTAACCGATTGTAGTATACCTGTGGGTAATTATCGAATTGGGAGAGTCACAAAAGTTAAGCACAATATAACACGATTAGATCTCGGATTGGTGACCGTTAATGATTTTTGTCGTGTTTTCAGTTATACGTTTAATTAATGTCGAGCGGAACGACAAGTCTGCAAGACGTCAAGACTACAAAATTTGATTTCTATAAGTTGAAGGGTGTGGACGCCTATTCCGAACACACACATATACATTCATATATATCTGGATTCTACGAGATTGAGTATGTCAAGATACCTTTAAACTTATTGAAAGTCAGAGTAATTTGGGTAAATGAGGTCTGCTGGTTGTCGATTTTCTATAAAAAGGGGAATTTAGATATGTAAAAATCTAAAAAGCTTTGAAAAGTATACATCGCGAGAAGTAGAAAATTTGTATCCAAAATAAAATAAAAATATGAAATGCATATCATTATAATTAATTTAAAAAAAAAAAGTATTTTTCTTAAAGTTCTACATTTTCTTCGTTGTACTATAATCACTCAGACCCCAAATAAAAGAGCATAACGCAAGAAAGTGACTTGGCATTCACAGAAATCACCAAAGAAATCCGAGTTTCAATAAGCCAAGAACTTATTAGGTACTTTCATCCGGCTAGCAAAGCCATTCAATTTACCAGGAAAGATTTTCACCAACCAGTGTTGCCATGGAAAATGAGGAGGACAAGGATGAGGAAGAGAGTAGGCAAGTAGCAAGAAATAAAAGGCTCAAGTAAAATGAGCCGCTGAATTTGCGAAGTTTTCATTAATGTTAAATATAATACTCCTAAAAAGATCAGTGTGATTTCATAGCATGTTGATTAGAAAAAAGTTTTTATTGCAGAGCTTCCGATAAAGTAAAGTGTCACGTATTTTCTTAGAACTAGAACTAAATGTCGTAAAACGTTCTCGCTACTTACTCTAAAGAACACTTTACCAATGGACATAAAAGCAAAAAAAATTGTGTGCCGAGATTAAAAGCTTGTGGAAAAATTTATAGTGAACCGTAAACGTTGGAGGTAAATATAGATACTTCTTTAATAAACTTGGATGAAAAATGGGAACTTGGGACTTTTTAATCAAATCTTGAATTGTCAGAAGGACCTTTCTATATTGAGTCCTACTAATTACAGTTACACGAGAGGGATAATGGTCAACTTCAATTCCCTTTAATTCTATTCTCACATCTAAAATTCAAACGATATTAACAGCTGCACGTTATGAGATACAAATTTTGCGTCGTTAATTTGAAAATGCACCTGCTTCGTAGAAGTCTACTCTCCAATTTTCAAATATCTGCATACTATTAATTTTCTATATTAATGAATTCGCTCTGGAGTTGATATTACTGGAAAATCAGCTTACAACGGTTTCCATTGCCGTCAGCTTTTAAATTAAACGGAGTGAAGTAAAGCTTTAAAGGCTAATAATTTAATTTACCATTAATAACTTTACATTGTTGTCTTAAAAGTTGATTTCCATTCAAAAAATATTCTCAATTTAACGAGGTTCCGAAATACATTAGTATCAGCTGCGTCCTTACTTTGAAAAGCTTTATTTAATTAAAATTACGAAGTAATAAAATATTGAACAAATCCAAAGGTAGGTAAAAACACATTTTTAGCTGTGTTAATTATATTATGAAAGAATACCTTTATGTAGGAAAAAGATTGGATTAAACTTCACAACCTAAAATTTGAATTTCATTATGGATGCCTGCTGGTAATAATATAATCGAGTTTCACCGAAATTTCCAAACACATAATTAAACAGAAGCTTTGAAACTGCGTGTTGAAATAATTGATTCACTTTTTTTTTTCATTTATAATAGAAAGAATTAAAATTGTGCAAATTTTATCATTGAATGTTATTGAAGGTTGAATGTGCGTTTCATAGAACAATGGATAATAATGCATATATAATAAATCCTGCAATAGAATTGACACTTTAGTTAAAAAATACATGCTTGTAAGAAAGTTTCTGCGGATGAATGTACTCTCTAAATTTGAATCAGTTATAATTTTTACTAATTTCAATTAGTGACTCAATTCTAGCTATAAATCAGTTATTTTTTACTGATTATCAGTAGAAAATAACTGATTTATAGCTAGAATTGCGACAATTGAAATTAGTAAAAATTAATCTTATTATTGTGAAACCCTATTTAAAGTTTCGTCCATAAATGAATTGCTACCGTTGACTTGTAAGTGGGTGTAAGAATCCCATTCTCTAGATGTGCCTGTTATGCTTTAATCCAATAGTAAATGGATAGATAATCCTGCATTGTGACACTCCAGCAAATACGATAAAGCTGTTCAGTGGGCAGAATATACTTAATGTATGGATTCAGATTCATCAGTTCAATTCACTAGAAATAAATCCTAGGTATATATGTATTTGGGTTTAGTGAAATAATTTCACCCACTGAGAACTATACTAAACTAGTAATACAATCATTATATTGAAACTTAAATTCTTCTTTTTTAAAAAAGAAAAGTTAGAATGATATAAAAAATTTTTTTTCTTTTCCTCTGTCTTGAGCCATTTTTACTCCAGGTACATAAAAATCAACACTGATATGCGAACCCTATAAAAGTCGAAGCCGTTTACGACCCAAATTCTGAAGAGTGTAATATAGAAAGAAATTCGAAGCTCTATAAAGCTGAAAATCCATTTTTTTCTTTAGAACTTCCTTAATTCATCTGAGAGCAACCCTAATTTGTTTTTATTTCAAAAGATTCCCACTTTAACTTATTTTTATTCCCACTTTAGAGTTGAAATCTTAGGTCTTTTTCAAGTAATTCGAAAAAGCTCAAGTATGATGTGTTTAAAATTTATGTTCTTAATTTGGAATGTACACTAGGAAGAGATATTAAGAAGTAAGTCTTTCTTGAAATTACTTCCGTATAACCTCAATATAGCTTTGAAGCTCCACGGAACACCCGACAGTTAATACCGAGTTAGGACCTGGAAAATCCTCTAACTACATCTATAAAGTCTTGAAAACCCAACGAATAGCGTTCAAAGTCTAAATACCTACAATAACCATCTGTACCAATCATTCAATTAAATTTAGAATCAAAATAAAGTAGGTAAATCACGTTAAAATCAGGTTTCGTCGAGCTCAACTTCCTTAAAGTTTTAGTCGAGTTCTAAAAGACTCTTCTAAAATGTTACGCATCTAAATACCGCGTAAAAAGAGATTAAATTTCAAATTTCATGAATAAGCGTAGGAAATATTGATCAGAGAAAAGCATTCCATTTTACCTTTTCTGGATAAGATATCTTTTGAAGACTCTGAAAATACTTTACATGCGTATTTGAGTACAATGCTCGCAGATATTCCCAACGATGGCGACTGCCTTTGTAATGGAAATTCTCTTTTTGAACTACATAGATTCCAATAAACTTGGTTCAACTTCTTCCTTTGACTGTTCATTCAACGTGTTATGTCCCTGAGGAGTTTCACAGATGGAAAAAAGTCCTAGATTACATTCTCTGCGTAGGAAACCTGTATGAGAACCGAAACGATGAAATTGGACAAGTGCTTGAAATAAATAACAATACAATAAGGTCATGATTATAACGAATAAAGAGACCTTTAAATTTTTTATTTTGACCTTGAAATATGAAATCTCTTCAAATTCATTAAAATTCCTTAATATGACTTAAAATGTCTTGAAATCTCTTGAAAACTCTTTTGAAAACGTCGGGTAAATTTATGCTAGTTATTAATAAAAATGCTTAACAAAGCAATTAATAAATGAAAGTGCACTATCTAATTAGTAGCTTGTTCGTAATTTAGTTTTAGAGAGAAAAGTGTCATGGAAGTACAATCGGAAAGCGTTTAAGTATCTCTATCACGTTCTGAAACGCTGTTACCTACAGTGATTGCAAACGATGATTATACTTATGGCCAAAATTTGCATTTCAAGTGGCTTTTGCTTGCTTGCATAATGTTTGACACAGCTGCGTTCAGTACAGCCTTATACAACTGTAACTACTACTATGGCAGACTTGTTCAACAAGATAGGATACTTCATATTTAAATGCAGGAAAGGACATTCAATAAATTGTCATTGAAACACATTTTGTTCTTTAGAAAATTGATATCCGCCTTGTTCTAAATGTGAAGTGTAAAATTTCTAAATTTTCAGTTTTTATCAACTTATAAATAATATGCTGAATGTTGTCAAGAGCTAGCACATGAGTTGAATTGTTGAAATTTGTTGACTGGGAAAATAGAAGTCTAAATTTTCAGAGACCTAGCTAGAAATTACCCAAATTTACCCGCTGTAAATGTTAACACTTCAATTTATTTCCAAATACTTCAATCGAATTGCATTAACCCTCACATGTTTCATTCATGGAACCTCTTCCAGTCTTCTTTATTAACTTTCAGTAACAGAATTCAAATCAATTAAAGCATAAAGTGAGTAATTATTTAAATTTTCAAATAATTTTCAATCTCTTTAAGATTTTGGTTTCTCCTTTTCATTGTATCATATTGATTTTTTCAATGAAGTTCTTGATTATTGGATTCTTATGTATTTCTATGATTCTTACACTGATGCTCTCCCCTTGCTCTCGAAGCTTTTGAATTATTTATCTATTCCCAATAGGGAAAGAATTCATGGCTTTGAAACAATAAAATTGGAGAATTGCTTTTCGATATGTAGGTTAAGAGAATATTTGAAACCTAACGCTATCCAAGCGTATTAAGGATTCAGAACAGGAAAATATAAATTTATAGTGGAAATAACTCAGAGGTTTAAATAGTTTCCGGTTCTTCTGGAAATACTTCTCTCATTATTAATGCCTAAATAGTTCTCAAATATCTTCTTAAACCCAAACATTCCTTTAACTTTGCAGAGACGAGCTTTATGTGTTGCTAGAAAACTTTAAATCTCTTGACAAAATTTTGTATTTCAGTATTAGAATTACCAATGCCACATTTAAATGATTTTCTGTCACTTTAATTTATTTCATCGTTCTCTGGTGGGTTTTGGAAAGTCAATTAAAAGCTTAATTGGAGATATTTCTCTCAACTTGCAAATTAGTTTCCGAATACTGAATTTCTATTGCATCGTAAGCAGTCGTTTCAGTATTGTAGCGTTAAATACTTTTGTTACTTTCACAATATGCTGATCGAAACCACCAAAGTTATCGATCTAAAATGTTGGATGGTCCATTCATGACGTTCCAAAAATCACATTTCTTTCACAAGTCGATAAATCTATTTTTTTTAAATAGCTCTACAGGTCGCATATGAAAAATATATAAAGGGATGAATAAAAAGTTTTCATGTGGTGCAAAACTAAAAACTAAAAATGTGTTCAGGTTGGAACATTTCTTTTTTTCTTAATTTTACGCAAATATTTATCACGAAAATCTGGTTTTGCGCGACTTCTCCAATAGTTCAGAGAAGTGTAAGTTCTTTATAAGAAACCCAATGTGAAGAGTTTTATCCAAAACAAACTTAATTTCAACATTTTATCCTAAAAACGCTGTTTTTCCGAAGTGATGGTTGGACTGTGAGTCGAGTAATTTTTCAAGATTGTTTTGACAGTTGCAGGGAAAGGGTTTGGAAATCTCTATGAAAACTCGGAAAATTTCAGTCGACTCTACCCTTGGAATACGTTAGTATTCCCTGATGTTTTTCCAATACCGTTACTCCTGCTTCGAATTGAAAAGTACGGAATGCAATAATTAAAAACTTTTCAAATATCGCATTCAAGCCTTTACTATTTTCGACAAGCCATAACAGATTACTGAAAATTTTCTGAATACATGTAGATTATGATGGGTTTGCCAGTACCGTAAATTATGAAAGCATAGAAATTTTGAAATGATTAATAAAAAAACTATTGAAAAAATTGATGCCACTGCATTACTTTTTAGAAGGAAGTTGGGGTAAAACTAAAAATCAATTTTTAGCAATCTATAAACTTTTTATGAATTCCGCCAAGAGATTGCATTTTCTTTTTACTCATATCGGTTATCATTGATAAGCTCTCATGCAGAGAGAAGCTTGAGTACACTATAAAAATATAAACGATATTTATCTATCTGTTGTCTGCTTCATCAGGCGATTTCTCTTCCCAGCAAGTCGATTTTTTGCCAATCAAGGGCTTAAACGAAAGACCGATCTTACAGCTCCGCGTATCTGAAATCGTTGGCGCGTGTAATTCAGGTAGAATCAGAAGCAAGTCAACCGGAAGACTAACACTATAGCAATGCTTACTTATACCTTCCCTTTATCGGATTGATATCAATAGATGCTTGCTTTTTAGTCACGTGCCATTTATCCTTGGATACAATTAAAAGTTACAGATAAAGACTTTTGAAATTGTAAAATTCATTAAAAATTATATCTCTGTGCTAATTAGTTGAATATTCTGAACCTTCATTAATATTTCATTATTTTAATGAAATTGCATTCCCAGGTTTTAATTAACAGCACGCAGACATTACAAAATAAGCAGACCCCTCTAGGCTTTTCAAAATTACATTATATATCGAAATACAACTGGAACTTGTACAAACTTTATGAATTTGCGCTACAATAAGTTACTGTCAAATCAATTAATTAAAGTCAAGTAAAAGAGCAAAAATATAAATTGCTATCTTCATCATATATGTAATGTTTTTTTTTTTTAAATAATGTATCTTGTATATATGTATATCGTTAAAGATTTATGGATATCCACAAAAATACAAGAAACGATTCGCCATTTTTATTTTACGATTAATGAAAAATATATTTTTATTAACTTCATTTGAAATTTTTTAAATTCAAAGTCTCCAATTTACAATTTATGGATCTGATTTAAGTGCTTATAAAAATTTACGACAGGAGCATAAAATTCCCTTCCAACTACATTTTTAATCAAGAAAGAGCAACATTAAAGTTTTATTTTTAAAGCAAAAGTCAGTCTATCCGTGAATAAATTCTAGCATAGTTTGCTTTTCGTGGAAAGAAAACACTTTTTTCACAAGTTACGATTATTTTAATAGCAGCAGCAAAATTTTGAAAGGTAACGATCAACGATTCGTTTCAGTGAAGCATGAATCAGCCAGCGGCAGTTAACTTTTGGGCGTCGAAAAATATTGTTATTAACGATAGGATAAAAGATAAAAGAATGGTTTTGTCGTTTTCACAGTTACCGAACACCAGCCAAAAATTCGTGCTCTAGTAACTGCATTATTAAATGAATGTCTGCTTCCAATGAAATAAAGTTAAAAAGTCGTAATTGGTTCGTATGCACAAAATAAATTGAATAGTACGGACGAAAATTCAAATTATACAAAAATATAATATTGATTATTCTAACTTAGCAGTGAATATACGCTGATTTTGCAGCTGTTTTCGCTGATACAGACTTTTACTTATGTAAAAAGATATACCTCCCCTGTTTCAGGATTTTTGGCTGACTAAACATGGATCTTTACTACTGAATCCCGACTCTGATCCTATCATTCACCTCTATTATTGACCCCTATTCCGCTCTCCTATCCCACTCAATTTCTATTAATAAGGGGGCGGGGGAGGGGTCTAGTAGTAAAACTCTATGTACGGTCAGTCAGACGAGAAAATTGGGTAGTATTCGAGGTCAATGTATGGTCAGTCAACGGAGAGGCAGTAGTGAAATTCCAAGTTTAGTCAGCCAGACATACCGAAAGAGCGGCTGCCGTATCTTTTTATAATATGAAGATATTTTATTCTTTTATGCTTATTATTAAATGTATTAAAAATAATTTTTTGTAAATGCTAATTACTATGATTTTTGAAAGTGAAGTAAGAATAGATGCTCTGATGGTGGTCATTTATCCCCTCTCTTATATCTCGAGCAGTTTCTTCTTCAATCTTCAGAGGTATAAGACTGTGATAGAGTGCCACTATGACCAGGATAAATAGACATTGCGGTATCTTAAATCACGTTTACGCTTCCCAAGAGCCATCTTTTTACGTGTAATTTCGTTTTCCTTTCTTTTTGTCTTCTTCTCAGAATACGCACTGGTAGATAGTCTTTATTATGCTCAGACGCACTCTGCATCAAGCTATTGAGACATTTTTCTGTGTAATATTTCCTGCGTGGAGTTTTATATTTTATGAATGTTTTATATTTTATGAAAGCTTATCAGAGGCTAAAACTTGAAGAGTAGTGTGAAATGTTTGCTGGAAGAAGAATTAATTAGTTTTTCTTTATAATTAGAGAGAAAAATTACTTTGTACTAAACTTATTGTTGTACTTTGTATCAAAAAAGTTTAACAAACTGATACAACTGACGTCTTCGCAGAAAGTAATTACATACTTCGTGATCAATCAACGTCGAATTTTTCAATAAACTTTCTTTTAATTGACGGATGAACTGTAGATATGAGACGTTTATTTTTGCAATTGAGTTTTCAGAAAGCTTCCAGCTTTTTGTTGTATTATGGACGAGAAACCGCTTACAGAGAATGTTTTGAGCTAATTTGTAAGCTTGTTCTATTCAGGGAATACAAACTTGTGACAACAATGCCCAAAATATTAGAGAAACAGAGCTTGAACAAGAAATCTGTTGCTTTTGAATACGTTTATAACTTAATATATTATTATGACGATAATATATTAAATTTGGCATTGTCTCGAAATTATACGAACCAGACAATAGACACTAATTCTCGGACTACGTTTGCCCATTCTGCCCTTAAGGTGATGCTTATCCCTTACATATATGTTTCCCTAACTGACAGAACAGTTTAGTGAAGACAAACGAGGTAATTTACTAATAGTTAAATTATTCCGCATTCACTTAACACCAGTATTGAGTTCCATTCTTCTTGAATTAAATACTTTATTGTATTTAACGCCATCATTAAAAGTACAGGATTATCTCTAATGAAATAGATCATTTTTCCTAGTGCAACTGACGTGGATATGACCAGATTAGAGCCAGCGGCTGGCACCAAAGTTTAGAGTTGTGTTCACTTTATTGGAGATGGGAATTTTGATACCAGAAAACGAGATAGTTAGTATAGAAATTGGCATCTTGCGGTTGCCTGCAGCTGTCGAAAATACTTTGCACTCTGGCATATTAGAACTCTGATCTTGAGTCTCTGAAAAGTTAAACCAGTTTTTCTTGAAAATTAGTTTCCAAACTTAAGTTTATTAATCTCCACTTTGATTCCCAAAATAACTTCATGGTATTCCCACAAGTTTTTCTCGTCGAATTTCTATATTTGTCTTTAAAAAAGATACCTTTTCCAATCTATTTTCACAAACTTTGAAATTTTTTCTTCAACCCCACTTCTTACTCATATATACTTATATAAATTTCGTAGACTTCAAAATCTTCTCTCAAAGTATAGACATCGTATGTATATAACTATATATTTAATATTTAAATTCGTATTAAGCTAGCCAAAACAAATATATCATGGACACAAATCAAATTTGAGTTTGCTCTATATTGTATAAAGAGTTAAAGCTAATATTCCTATTTACAATGCTTACACGCCCGTTTCAGATTAATTCATCAATTTCAGATTAATTCATCAATTTCAAGCAGATCAACTTCTCCAAATTAAGTCAATATTTGGTCTCAAGAAAAACTGCAAACTGAATTCAATGAAAGTAGAAAGAACATCGTCAGAATCGTCTTTTGAAAGTGACAAAAAGTTGCACAAGTTGGTTCAAAGTGATGCTTTCGGTCGAACCACGAGAAAGCTCAACGTGCCGAACCGCCACATATGTCCGAGAACTTTGCACTCAACCTACTATTCGAATCGTCGCTTGTCTCGCCTTAAGACTGGTGATTTTTTTTTAGTTTTAAAACCTTTCAGACTGAAACATCTTCGCGTCACGTACGAAAATGGGTCTCCACATTTCTTGTACCGCATAAATGGATGAAATGACGAATACATACATAAAAATATCTATAGTCTCCATTCGAGATGCATACAAAGTAATTTATATACATACTTTACGAGCTTTTTATACATAAATGTATATAGATATACAGTATCGCATTTTTGCAATTAATTCATTAAAAAAATTGAAATAGTTACTCATCTCTCTGTCCACTACATAGAAAAGCCAGATGCGAGAAAACTCACATTAATAATGAAAATTAATCATTTTAACTTATGTTGACCATCAACGATTCTTTTTCATCCTGGCTGAAAAATGAAGTACTCATTGATAGTCTCCAACTTTGAACTATATTAATTGATTAATGACTTTTAGTGATTTATTTTTTTATGAAATATTATAGCTTTGTAGTTCACTTGGTATTTGAGCAAAGTTGAATACCGTCATTAAATTTTTAGAAATAATAGAGAATATATTGGGGCATGTCTGACTAGTATCAAAATTCAAATGAATTGTGTTTGTGTGCTCTTCGCGAAAGGGTGTAACAAGAATTTCATCTTTTCTGATCATAAAAATGAAGCTGCATCACAATCGCATCAACTCGCAGGTCACTCCCAGGGCGGAGATTTAAAATGTAATACAGTTTCCGGTGTCAGAAACGGACTTGTTTTGTGCTCCAAGCATTATCTAGTTGATACTGATTGGCAACTGCAACTTTTACTGCACCATAAATATTTCTCAGGACCGGGATCGTCTCGCTGCGCAACGGTAGCCGCAACTCGGTACAACTGATGCATATATGTATATCACCTTGATATGTCCTACATGAGCTCACATACGCCGGATGTGCAAATTCATAGTCAAATTGCAGGGTGCACGCTAAACTCTCCCGTTCGAATATTTATGGGCGAATTATGTTCAGTTAGGCTTAGTTCAATATAAATGAGGCTCACGGGGGACTTGCCCCTCGAAAATTTCCATTCATTTTCTACTTTGAGGGCCATTCAGTATATGACTTCTTCATGAATACATCTCCAAGACGATTCAATATCGTAATTTAATATCTTTCAAATACTTTTTCAAGAAGTTGGATGTATATCAGCGAACGAAGAAAATATCAGGATTGAAAGTTTTGAGAGTGATTCTTGAACCAATTTCCACGTAGTAGCGCAAAAATAAAACCTATAATGTGTTTTTCTTGAAAATTTTCTCGCAATCTTTTGAAACTTTATAGTACTTAAGGAGCCATCTAAAAACAATCGATGTTGAGATTAGGGGCCAAATCAAATGGTCGTTACCAAGTTGTCATTTTTATGTCTTTCATTTTCTTTATTCATATGTACACATAATTATAAAGTTTTTATTTGCTGTAAATTTATCCTTCTATTGACACCCTTGACAAAATATTTTAATCGAATTTTGTAAAAATCCACGGGATAAAAATTCAATTTGTTGAATTATTTTAAACAGAACCCGGGGATTTGATGCGTGATGAATATCGGATTCAACATCGGAGGGGAGCAGTTCTCGGATAAGCAAATGGTACACACACCACCGTTTCACAAACCCTTCGATAAGAAAAAATATTATAAAGTGCAATTCTTTACAGAGGGGAGCATTGATTCGAAGATTATAATTCTAGATTAGAGATTAAAATAAACATAAATAATGAAAAATAGATCATCAGACTTTATTGTATCCCCTTAGAAAGTGATATTCAAAAACAATTTTTTATTGAATTGAACATGAATTGAACAAGCAGCCGTCATCAAAAAGGACTAGACAACAAACAAATGGGCCTTGTGTTAAGGTGGTCCATGGTTGAAAACGTCCAACTAACATAACCACACGATCGATGCGATAAAAAAGTTCACCGAAGTTTCCCGTTCGCGACATAAGTTCTCCAGGTCGCGCAATAGAACTTTTGCTAAAGTCCCAACTGGATTCCTTCCCGTCCTTTGCCTTCATTTACGAATACACTGGTCGTAAGTCCTCTCAAAGTGTACGAATCCCCACAGAATGTACAATGGTTGTGGAGTAACCCAGTATTTCTGGGCCAGTCATTAAGCTTTGTGCAGCGTAACTCACCTGCATCAGTTAATAGGGCTCTTTAGCCTTTAAAAAGGAAGCTTTTTTAATTACAAAATTTTAAATAAAAGAATCAAGAGCACATTTTACATAAAATTTCTCAATAATAATGTTGAAGATCTGGCATTTTGGTTTACGAGCTCACTGAAGAAATGAGAAAATAAAGTTCAGGGGTTCGATTATGAAACTTTTCGCTTCTCGGTTTTCGTTTTTTCGTTTTTCGCTATTTCCAAATATACGCCATCCCCTGAGTCCTGTCACTGAGGACTTTTTAACTGTCACGAATATGTAAGTTTTTTAACACGTTTGGAATTTTTTACGCTTATACACATATCGTGACGTTTAAAACTTCAACAGTGACAAGACTTAGAAGAAAGCGTAAATTTGGAAAAAGCGAGAAAGGAAAAGCGAAAACCGAAGAGCGAAAAGTTTCATAATGGGAAAATTTAGTCTTTTTAATTAAATTTCTATTTTACTTCTCTGGAAGCTTAATAATAATATTGTACTATGGCAGAAGCTTATTACTTAGTTGTTCATTTACTTCTCGTAATTAAAAGTTAATTTAATACTGGTCTTCTGCTTTCTACAAGGAACAGTGCCTCCAACTGTTAAAATTTAACTTCTCAGAGTTTCTAGTTTCCAAGCAGAAACTTTCCTAAATATATGACACGAATTATTTAGGCTCACGAAAAAAAAGTGCAAATTGTGAATAAAATTTTCAGAACAAAGCAACAAACTAAATTGTGCACATAAACAGTACAGTCATAAAATATGGCGTAATTTTCGTTAAATTTGAAAATGCTTCATTTGAAAAGTGTATTTGAATGAATTTAAATGAAATTTAAATATATTCGAAAATACATTTAAAGTTCAACCGTCGACGGTACGTTTGTCTCTCGCATCAGTTACAAAACTAGAGTAGAACCAGAACAGTATTTGACCACAAATAGTTGTTTGCCGCTTGAGATTTCCATGTCGAAGAAACTTCGTTTCACTGCACTTGAGTATTAATTTCTGAATATCGCAGTCAGTTGTGTTCCTAAGGAATAACTTGGTAGTTATACAAGAAATTTAAATTTCCACAGAATACATTTACGAATTGAAATACAAATGCTACAAACTTTATTTCATGAAAAGAGAATTCTAAACTTTTTATTTGAATGTCCCAATGTTGTAATGTTAAAAATTTAAAGGTCAAAAAAATTTTTAAAGTAAAGCTTTGAATAGATTAAAAGACTGTCTTATGCAACGAAAATATTTCATCTACCATTTTAATGTAATCTACCGCGCTTCTGCTTCAGGTCATGCCTAATGTATAATGTAGCTGCATGAAACGAACTTTTTAAATTTAATTCCAAACTTCCTGAAACCATCTAGCGAAGAGAACAAGTTATGAGAATTTTAATTTTATAATGATCTCTCGTAATCCTATATTATTATTTCTTATAGAAGTGAATGCAAGTTCTACCTTTTAGTTGATATAAATGTAATTCTTCTTGTCTTTACCTTGGAATAAAGGAATGAAGAAAGTAATCATTGATTAAATTTTAGTTGAGTTTAAATTGCTATTTTCCTTGTTTTTACCTCTTTAATGTACTGTATCGTTTCAATCAAGAGTGCATTTTCCATATTGATGCATTAAAGCTTGGAAATGGAATGTAAAAGCTGTGGAGAAGTCATGAATATTAAATATTAATATCGAAAAAGCTCCGTTTAGTGCTTATCAAGTTTTGATGGCACGCGAAATATTTCCTTGAGTATTCCACTACTTAAACGAAATTGAATGCAATCTGCAGTTTTATGCAAATTACTTTATATAATATAATTTTGATTTGTAAAATTCCGCTTACCAGCAAATAAATTTTATAAGCTTTAAATACAAGTAATTGAGTTAAATTATTTTTAAGAACTAGAAGAATTATAGCGAATTTTATTGCAGCAGTATATAAAGCAGTCTTCAAATCATCGAGCACTTGTGTATATTCATTTCTGCTTCTTCCACCATATAAACTATCTCGAAGCGGAAGTATCGTCCCCTGCATCGTAAAATTTACTATCTTTACTTGCATCGCCAATGCGCTTGATAGTGGTTTTATTATGGCTCCATGAAAATGAAGAATAGAAGTTTCGATTTAAAACGAATAAATCTGCAAATATACTTGCGTGAAGCTCGATAAAGTGGTTTAAGTATCCGTTTAAAAACATTAATTAAACACAGAAAATTTACATATATTTCGCTAATTTTTCTTACTAGCAGTTGGCAAGACATTCGAGCTATTCCAGTCAAGACATATAAAAGTTGAGAAAAAGTATCTTTGTCAATCTTCATTGTTTAGCGAAGATCGAGATAGTTCTGTGGTCGAAAAAATACCCTTCTTCTTTCCGGTTATGACATCGCCATCGATTCTCTTCCCGAGTGTCCTATTCTCTTAAGATTGCCAACTGATGTTCTAGTGCTACCTTATCCAATTATCCATCTTGTACAATATCCGGGCAAACGACTATTGCGTCTATAAAGTAAAGGAATCCACAATTCAGTTCTGAACAATCAACCGTTAGGAGTGAAAGGGCCTGAAGACTAAAGTAATTTGGAAAGAAACCCCTTCGGAAATTATTCTTTTTACGATTCATAAAATCTTTGCTAACAATATGAA